>JBAMHW010000004.1:22324003-22346736 GCA_037177495.1 Rhadinocentrus ornatus
TATATACTAGGGCTGTGATTAAAACTTTTAATCAGATGAATCACAGCTTGCAAATTAATTAATCGTTACTAATAATGATAAATCACCATTCGTGACTATACCTGAAATCCATCTAGAACAATCAAATGTTTACATGGGTTTTTCTTTACATTTTTTACATTAGATGATCACCTAAGTTGTCAATTCAATATAACATTAAATCAAGACCTCAGAGTAAAATAACTCAGACTGATAGCTGGTTGTGTTTTACACTTTGTCCAAGAACAGATTTCATCTGATCCATCATTGACTTCATGTCTGTTCTTTCTATTTTCTTTCTCCATTAAACAAATGAACAAATTACAATATTTGAGGAATTTAACGTGTCTACACTCCAGTTCTGCTAACTCACTGCATGGCTTTAGTGGTTTTAAGAAGTTGATTGGTTGATATTCACATAAAAGAAATTGCAAAGATTTGTGGTGTTCATTATAGGCTACTGGACAGTGTGGGCCAAAATGCCAGGGCTGAGTTTTCCCCCAGTCTGCCCCTGCATACACATTGCACTTGTATCACCTCAGTAGCTAATACATGGGCAGCAGCATCCACTGTCACTGACATGTTGTTAAAAGAATACGGAAATTCCCTAAGTTTTTGTTTTTTTCCTTTGTCCTGCCATGTGTGCTCCATGCATGTGCCAATCCAGAGAGTGCATCCAATCTCCTCCTCAGAAGTGTATGACTGCACAACAACTGCAGGAAAAGTCTGCACTGAATTCTTCACAGCTTATAGACAACCTCTATTCATGTGTGAAAATGGCTTCGAACTCTCTCCTCACTTTTCTGGCCTTCTTCAAGCACAACTACAATTCATCCAGTCAATCTCTAAAGAGGAAAAGTAATACACAGCAATGGAATCATGGTGAGGTCTATGAATAAGACAGTGGTGCAATCTGTCTTGCTGCCTCAAAATGCACCAATTTTAACACAGGCATGCCAACTAAATTCTTATGTTTCCCCATCCAGTCCTGCAAACGCCTAAAAACTCCACCAAAAAACTCATGTTTCTGTTCATGTACCTGTGGTTTTTACAACCCCCCTTACAAATTTGCACTAACTCTGCTTAGAACTGAAGTCCATATTTTTTGGAAGTGATTAGAGCTTGATACATGATCACTATTTTTATAGAAGGAAAAGCAGGGAAACGTGTGCACAGCAAAACTAATAGCACACCAGTGTTACACCTCCTGTGTAGAAAGCTGAACTGATTAAAAATAAGAAAAAAACTGTATCTTTAATTCAGCCTTTCAATTGAGACCCTGACTAGCTGACACAACTTAACCTTGACTTAAATTTTTTCCCAATACAATGTCATTGATTTGGTTCTTTAATCCTGACTATGGGAATGTAAGATTCTTGCCAAAAGATTTAATCAATCGCTTGATGTTCCATAAAAATACATCTTTTATCCCTGCTGGTTAAGCAAATCATGATTTTTTTTTATTTTTTTTTGGTCAAATTTGCATACTCCAATCCACATTTGAGATCTTAATTCATTGTTGGGGAGGGCATTTTTAGGTGATTTTTTAAGTTGACTAGTCATGCTTTTCAAAATCAATGACATCATCACGTCATCAAAAATTAAATAAAAAAAAAAATTCTTTATTTTATCTCCAAAGGGAAAAGGGTAAAATGAGTGTAAGGTGTTATTTGTGTAATATGTGTGTTGCATATAAGCATTTTTTACTTAAATATATTTTTCTGTGGGCACTAGTGTCATTTATTGTTTAGTAGGTAGATGAGAAAGAGGATCAAGGAACAGTGGGATTAAACCTGGGCAGGTTGCATTTATTTACGTATTCTGCTTTACAAAGTGTGCTAAACACCAGGCCTGCATAGGTTTCATCAACAACAAAACAAGTTATTTTCTTGGTCTTTCTCTTGAGTCTTTTTGTTGCTGAAGCCCAGCAATTTGTTGATGGTTTAGTGACCTGCGCAGCTCAGGTCTGTTGCCTCCGCTATCAGTGAAAAGTCTGACAGAAACAGCTGTTAACAGCCTAAACGCCTCCAAACCCAGGGTAGGATGCGGAGGCGATTAATCGTTGCTGAAGCTGCAGCTAGCTTCAGGGTTAAACCAGCTGCTGTCCGACTTCTCTCTCTTTCCCTCTCTAGCACAACGATACAGCAAAGTTGCTGAAACAGCTGTTTTTGTCAATTTTCTTTCTGATTTGACCTTAGTTTGGAAGACTGTGCTTAAAATCCACTACAATCCAACAAAACATTTGCATTTAAATTACAATTATACTGCAAATAGCAAAAAAAGAATAAAGTATTGTTTATTTTGTCATGTGACTGAAACTGAACTATTTTGAGTCCAACCACTAAGAATTGTGATATTAAATTCAAGTAGTGTGATTTGCATTCTTCAGACGGCTAAAATCAGAATGTTATTATATTAATTTTGTTTAATTTAGTTTTTAATAAACTGCTTTAATGTAATTTCAAAACATTGTAACAGGTTTTCATCCAATATTAATGGCCTAAAATAGCTTCATTTCAACAAGTTCTATGATTAAGTCAACAAGAAGCTTCCAGAACATAGTAAAACATGAAAATGCCCTTAGTCCTAACATGCACGACATTCATTAATTACTAAGTTAAGCTTAAGTGCTTATGGACTTCTTCATAATTACTCTGGTTAATGTACTTCAAAGGCAGAATCTTCCCCTTAGCAACAGACTGAAGTGATGCTGTATTCTCTGTATGTATGTTTGTATATTGTATGAACAATATAGCTAAAACTTTTAACAGAACTAAGGGGTTCATATAAACAGAGACTGGTGGAGCTTTTTTTCATCTGCAACTTTATGTTATGATGAGCCGCTAAGTAATGCAGTGCTTTTTGTTGTTGTTTTGGTATTTTTTATTTTTTTTTGACAAATGAATAAAGTGAGACATATTCATGCCAATACTAACTATGAAAATGTTTCAGTAAGTCACAGAAAGCACAACATAAAAAAGTATTGACACATCAATTGGCTCAGTTACAGTGGCCGGGTGCAAAACAATATTACATTGAGTGAAACACTTTACCATTTTCTCAATACACATTTACTTCATAGAAACTATGTTTACACAAAACAAAAGTACAATGCAGAAATACTTTTACCAAAGGCTAAACAACTTTACGTTTCAGGAAAAAACAACTGTACACCATGTAAAACTCTTTTACAACACTTATACAAACAAACAGCTGAAACACTTTTACCAGTGACAAAGCAACTTTACATTGATGCGACAAGCTTTTACAATCTTCGGAATGGTTTTACATCTTGCAAAACACATACAAGTTCAGGAAACACAATTACAAAGAAATGACCCAACCCGTGTAACACCAAAATCTGTGACTTATTAGAATCTGTGTCCGTGATGTACAGTATGTCTTAGAAGATAAACAAAGTCTTGAGAACACTTCCATTGAAGTCTGAGTTATTTATAATGCAGGTACGGTAAATTCACACATTCTGATAGCAAGATAAAATGGTGACCTCTGTGATCCTGGGGTCACATTATATAAGAAGAGTCCAGAATAAAGGGGTGACATATGCCACCATTTCTGTTGGCCATAAACTCTGACTTCTAAGATGTACATGCAGAGAAATATACACTATCGCCTCCTATCACCTCTGATTCTGTACACTGTACAATATAAAGCCATAAAGATTTTACGGCTGTAAATGGATATTTGCAAATAATTTTAGAGTTAGCATTTGTAAATCAAGTTTTGTCACCCTGCAAAAAAAAACAAAAACTGCCTGAACAATTCAAGTGAACATTTAGAAAAGGGTTTGCATGGTTGTAAAAAAAAGAAAAATGTGTTTGAAAAGATAAAAAGAAGTGTTCATGGATGCATTGCGTGAAGGTACGTGCAAAACTCTGAAGTTGCAGATGCATATTTTTGGCTGCACCTTTACACTTCTATCTGATTGGATGATGACAAATCAAACTGTCCAATCAGATAGCAGATGGCTTCCAGTGATGTAAAGGAGAGTAGATTCATTTTAAAGACGTGTGCTGGTGCAACCAGTGGTTTTCACCAGAGTAGTAAAAGGCACTGGATGCGGAAACCTCTATGATTAAGTTAATGTGATTAAGTTTGTAACATTATTAGACAAAACAACGTCTTGGACGGTCATTCAGTCCAAGTCTGGAGCTACAAAGTAAATGTGATAAGCCAATATAAATCAGTCTGATCTTATATTGGGCCCATACATGCCTTGCAGTTTAAATTTACATTAACTGCTTTTAGCCTAACACGTTAGCAACTTTCTTATTTTATGCTAATGTAGCAACGTTGGCTACTGAGAATGGATTATTTTTCACTCTCCTTAAACTGTTATTTTGTTATGGCTTTACTGTTCTGTTTTTTAAAACTTGTACTTCTGTTTATTAGTTGAAGAGTTATTCATTTTTATCACTGTTTGATTGTGACCAGGTATTATGTGTAGGCTATAGTAAATTAAGCTGGTGAGAGTTGAGATTGTGGGGTTGAAGAACAAAGTTTTAAGTTAAAATACATTGAAAAGCTCAGGTGAGTCAAACAGATGTTAGTCATGAGTGAACTCCTCATGTTGAACTCTAAGAGAACACATCAAAATGAAGAAATAATGTGGTTTTTATTGCATATGGGCCACCCGTACAAGCAGGAAAAACTTGCAGTATTTTAGAAAAAGGTTGTGTAAAAATGTTTGTTGTTATCAGTAAAATTACCCAAGTAAGAAAGTTTCTCCCGATAAGAAAATATGAACATGAAAGGAACACAGACAAGTTTGTTCCGCTTGTTTGTTGCGGCTTATTTTTCCCCAGTCACACTGGAAGCATTTGGATTGCATAAGCATGAAAGTTGTCATTTTAATCAATTGTAGGAAAATATAAAGACCACCCCCACACACCCTTCCAGCACACACACACACACTTTTTTTTTCTAGTCTCCAAAGTTCTCTAACATCGCACACATATATGCATATAATTTGATTCATCCATGTGAATTATATTCCAGCTTTCGGGGGTGCTCTGTTTATGCCAACATAAAGGAGAAGACCTGAGGTGGAGACCAATGATTACAAATCTGGTCACGCTCATCCCTGCAGTGTGGTTAAACCTTTACCACCGTATAGTATTTCAAGACTTTGGAGAATGGTCTGGCTACACACCTTTATGATTCTAACAGAGAGAGAGTCATGATTGCATTAGATTAGTATACTACTCATATTTTAGTCTCCTCAGTTTTCTAAACTAAACAGATGCAGTTTGGGTCCAATGGTGTATTAACTTTATTTCCTCATTTTTCCTGTGTCTTTTACAAGTTTCTAATCAGTGTGCACTTCAGTAGATAGCAGTCTTCCACTTATGTACTCTGCCGAAGAGATACTAGTCACCAACATAAGAAATGTCTGAATTTAGGGAAATAATGAGCCTTGTGGTGTGAAATATGTCCAGCTATCAAAAATTGTATTTAGCCCTGTCGTTTCCATTTTTTCTACCATTTTCACATGTGCTTAATAATGACTTTCACAACAAAACAGCAGCATTTTAATTAACAAGAAAAGAGGGCACATCAGTTCTGGAGAATTGTGCTCGTGTCTATATGTTACAGTCCCTACTTGCTGCATTAATAATGTGCGTGTGTTGTATATGGAATTTATATTTTAACAAAAGCAGGGTGGTAAGCACCAGGCTCTTGCAGACAATTGGTCCTGCAGATGAAGAGGAGGTGAGGCCCCTGGAGGAAGCAGAGCTAAGAGTTAATGATCTTTTTGTATGCAAAGGCCACGGTTCAAAAGGCGCTGATACCATAGGAAGTGGCAAAACCCCATTAACTCCATGACAAAATCTGCCACAAGTAATATGCTTTCTTCCCCTTAATTGTTATCTCTTTGTGTTTGGCCTGTTTTCTAGTCTGTTTCTCAGCCCTCTCCAATCATGCATCAGTCCTTGCTTCTGTTTTTGTCATTCATATATCTGTCCCCATCTAGTATTTCTCCTTTATACACACTTCCTTAATCTTTTCTGTAACCACGTTTTGTTACTCTATTCATTTTCAAATCAATTTATATTATTTGTTATATTATTATTATTATTTGTATTGTGCCAAATCACAACAAAGTCAAGTCAAAGCACTTTACAGACATAATCAATTTAAACCAATCCATTGTGATCCAATAAAAAAAAAGAAAAAGAAAAAAAAGAAAATCCACATCAGTCCAATTTAGAATAAATAAAGTAATGCCTGCGAGTTAGTTGAAGCAGATAATGCAAGCTGCCATGCTGCATCCCATGTGTTGTGCCCAGGCGGCGTTGCTTGGACCAGGGAACCTTAGGGGCTGAGCCCACACCCTCGTCGAAGAATCTTGGTAAACCAAGGCAGTAAAAAAGGCTTTTTATTTAAGCTTTCTTGAGCATTGTGGTACCTTGTTTAAAGCCAAATACTGCAATATGTATTTATTTTCAAACTTATGGGCAAGACACACGGGAGGCGAGGTTGTTCCTTCTCTATTAATTTCCCATGGAAATGTCATTTATTGGGGGAAAATTGGCTTAATTATATAGTTTTAATTATGAAATATGCTACTCAAGGTTTAAATGTATTAAACATCTCCTATCTGGATAGTTGGAAATTATGCCTGCATGCAAATATTTGTGTTTATAATAAATTTATAATGCAAACATAATAAAAACATTTTATTTTCCTGAGTAAATCGAAATGCAGAAACAGGACAGGTCATTCAATTAAATGGTGACTAAGCATTCAAAGTAAATCAAATTATTAAATTAAAAGTGGCAAAAATTATATCAGGTAGCCTCATCTAAATCAATAAACAAAAAATAAAGCACTGCAAGGCAGCACCTGTGTCCAACTGGACTCACAGCAGTCTGAGCAGCACTTATCCATGATGTACCCTCCTGTTGTTCTCTCAGATGTAACAAAGGTGAGATCATAAAAGACTGGTTTTGTATTCCAAATATAAATGTTGCAACATAAGATGTAAAATGGTCTTTAACAGCTGGACTTTAACTATTGACCAGCCAGTGGCCTGTAGGTAAATAAAAACATCAGTAAATAACAATAAAGCTGTTCTGAACTAAAGCAGAATGTAGAAACCAAACATCCAACACTAAAGGGAACGTTGTTTTCATCTACTACAAAACGTTGTTTTCATCTACTACAACACAAACGCGCACCCACACACACACTTACAGCAGCACCTCCTCCTTAGTGGTTATGGGAAATTCTGGACCTTTTCCAGCGGGTAAATCAGCGGATCAAGTAGACTTTGCTGGATTTAATGCATATGTGTATAACAGAAAAGGGCAAGGCTAACGGTTTAGTGTAGCTAGCTTTACCTTCGAAGTATCAAGTACTGTCATGAATAATCTGCCTAATGTTCATTCAATTTTTAAGAGATACAGGGTTTAAAATATCTGTTTACCTTTTCATGTTGGTCCAGAGTCCTGCTGCCCATTGGTAGCCACAACAACTAAAGAGTTGTCTCTGTTCTTTAAATAAAAAAACATCTGATGTCCATTTTTGACTGTTCGAAATAACACCAGATTTCAGATTAGGGATAAAACGCCGGGCTGTTAGCCAATAAAACACGGAGGATTCCCCGCTTCCATAAAATTCCTCTGTGATTGGTCATATTGTTGTACCTGTGTTGCATTCACAGAAGCCAGGAAATTACAAAACTACCATCTTCTTTAATGTCATAAGGCGGCTCAGTTTATTTAAACTTATTCCTTCTGGGATGAAAAAAGCATTTGGGGCTTGATGTGAAATGTTCAGGGCTAGAGCCGGGAATGCCCAGGCCAGGCGACGCCACTGGTTGTTCCAAAAACATTCATGCTACGTATGGAACATACTTATCCAATCTGTGCTACTTAAGCTGCACACATCCTCCATTGCTGTTTGCTTCATGCTTGCTGCCGTTGCTGCTGCTGCTACAGCAACTGCTGCCACAATCACTGTAAATTGCCTGCTTTTGTTTTGAGCTTACCTGTTCCTCTCATCCTTGCTCGTGCAGTATGTTTCTTACCTTCTGGCTTACTGGGTTGTCATGTCTCTGGCCATCTCTGATTTGCAGCTCAACTCCTGTTTCTTGGATGAGGAGGCCGGTTTTCCTCCTGAAACCCAAGCTACACTTGCTCATGCACCTCCAGAACCTGCTGCCCTGTCTCATAATCACAATATTTGTACCTCTTCCAAGCAGCTCGCTGGTTGGCCTTTGCATTATATTGCTGTAAGCTTATCTACGTACCTCCATTGCTCGGGAATCCTGCAACACTTCAGTCCTTGTGGCGCTAGTCTTCCTAGCTTATAAATGATGTGTGAGGGTCAATAACCACAAAAGAATTTTGTTTGCATAAAAATATAGGAGTTCTGTCATGAAGACATGACATTTATGCTGATGAATAATTGCAACATTAACAAACAAGTTAAAGTTAGTGAATGTTATTGATTAGTGGTTAGCGATAAGTTAGTGACTTTGACAACAGCCCTATGATGAACAGGGGCATAAATTTAAAGCCACAAGATAGAACACAAATTTAAAATAATTTTTAAATTCTTTTTAATGCTGAATATATTTATGGGTGTTCTGCCTTCCCTCTGTTGCCATCTTTGCCGATGTATCTGGCCGATGTAAAAAATTTTATACCTCTTTGTTTGAGGTCGGCCCTGGGCTGTCTTCGTTTCGAAGGGTGTCTGACCCTCATCCTTACCCCTTCTCATTCATCCAAAAGAGAATCGAGGTAGCCCTTCCCTAACATGAACTTGCAAAACAGAGGGCTAACGGATAGAAATGGGTCTCAGCCCTCATTGCTGTTTGGGGGTTCAGAGAAAATCTTGTTCAACATTCACTCCATTACTTAACTGATCAAATAACATGCATGTGCAAGGACTGTAGGAACTAGAGTCTTACCACCATACTACAATGTTTGATAAAGCTTTTGATCATTAACTTGAGTTGTCTGACTGAAATTAAAACGTACATGCTACTTATCAAACACACCCATCCAATCTGGGCAGTGTATTTAAGCTGTACACTTCCTCCCTTGCTGTTTGATTCATACTTGCTTCCCCTATCACTGCTGCTGCTGCCATGATCACTGAAATTACCTGCTTTTGTTTGTTTGTCTTCAGCTTTTCTGCATTGTTGGATCTGGCGTATCGCATCTTCCTCTTTACAACACCCCATAGATTTTCTACGGGGTTAAGGTCAGGCAAGTTTGCTGGCCAATGAAGAACAGGGATACCATGGTCCTTAAACCAGCTACTGGTAGCTTTGGCTCTGTGTGTAGGTACCAAGTAAGTCCTGTTGGAAAATGAAATCTGCATCTCCATAAAGATTGTCAGCGGCAGGAAGCATGAAGTGCTCTAAAACTTCCTGGTAGACGGGTGCATTGACTGTGGACCTAAAAAACCCCCACAGTGGACCAACACCAGCAGATGACATGGCACCCCAAACCATCACTGACTGGAAACTTTACACTCGACCTCAAGCAATGTGGATTCTGTGCCTCTCCTCTCTTCCTCCAGACTCTGGGACCATGATTTCCAAAGGACATGCAAAATTTACTTTCATCAGTGAACATAACTTTGGACCACTCGGCAGCAGTCCTTTTTGTCTTTAGCCCAGGCGAGACGCTTCTGACGCTGTCTCTTGTTTAAGAGTGGCTTGACACAAGGAAAGCGACAGCTGAAACCCAGGTCTTGCACACATCTGTGCATGGTGGTTCCTGAAGCACTGACTCCAGCTGCAGTCCACTATTTGTTACTCCCCCACATTTTTGATATTCTAATTTTATGACAAGCACCTGTATATCAATTTATTTAAGGGATAGTTTGCATTTCTAAGGAAATCAACAGATTGCATTGAATCTAGACTTCAATTAATTCCCTAATCCTGAGCAAGAACAGAGCGGAGGGCGATAATGAAAAGGAAAAAGCTCCCTTTTAACAAGAAAGAAAAACTTCTGGAAGACTCCGGCTCAGAGGTGGTGACTATCTGCCATGACCAATGGGGTGGAGAGGACATAAAAGTGGACAGACACCACAACATTTAGCCAGAGATAACTACTGAGTGAGAAAAGAACATTTCTTGACCTTTATTTTCTGTATTTCTCTCTGTGGTCTTCACAGGCTCTGTCGGTGCTCTTCCACCTCCTTTTCAAAATTTTGCACAAATTAAACCTGATGAGCACATAAAGACTGGTTAATTTTTTGTACTCACGGACAATATTTACAATATTTTTTAATCAATGGATCTTCAGAAATTAATGAGATTGATTAATTATGAAAGTTCAGATTACAAAGTGACAATCAGCTTCAGTTAAAAAGTCTTTAAACTAATGTTAATCTTTACAATGCCCTGGAATACCTATGGCTAGCAGCACAGACCTTTGTTTTCTGTAAACTAGATATCATTATGTTTTTTAAATGCAATATATATATATATACATATATATATATATATGATAATTAATAAATAAATAAATAATTAGAATAAAAATAAATAATAATAATATTAAGAATAAGAAGAATCTCTTATTTGTAATTTTGGTATACACTGCTTTTGAAATAGACTCTTACTTTGCAGGAATTTCCTCATTATGATTTCCATTATTTGACAATCACTGTTCTAAGTAGGCTGTTGATTTAAGCATTATTCTGATCTCAGTCATACTTTTATCACACTGCCAGGTAAAACTTCAGACTGATTTCCTAACAACTACTCAGCAAATCTCATTTAAGGAGACCTGCCTACAGTACAAAGGACCCCATACAATAGTCACAGCAGAAAGACAGCACTGACCCAAGGAAGACTGGTTTACATTAGTATGCATCCACAATAATAAAAAAGCAACTCATTATATCACGATGTTTTTAGAGTTTGGAGGTAAGATGGGTTTATGATAGTTGCTAGTAGAGCTCATACAGTCAAACATACTAAGATATTTAGCTGTTAAAGACCAAAACTGGTAGAAAGAAATAATATGTAAGGCTTGTAATTATTCTGCTGACATAGTTAAAGTTGTGTAAAATAATGATCTTTCCTATTAGTTTGTTAGGTTAGTGGTAGGCAGACTCAAAGTTCTGTTGGTACCTTTATTATTGTTTTTGCCACAAAGTCTATTCAACTGTGCTTATCTTTTGGATTTTATCGCTACTGTAAAGTCAGTTTTTACACTTCATAAATTTTGAATTCAGGGCTACAAAGTTCTTTTAAGTAAAAAGTCAGCAGACCTAAAATGCCCAGGCCACAAGACTGATTTCAACCTTGTTGGAAAACTCTTGTAGCTTCATCACAAAACAGACTGAGAGTCTCAAAGGAGGGCCCAAAGATAAGGAATGTATCTGTCAGAAGCACCTAGCAAGACACATATTAATGGCCTGGACTCGCTGCCATTTAGTCCCTGTCATACCCAGCGAGCTTCAAAATGCCACCAACTGCGTGCATATAAATCATCAGAGAAGACAGAAAAGAGATGCCATGAGCTCCAAATTGTTACAGATCAAGAGAATAAATACATCAATGAAAACTCATTCTTCTGTAATTTAATATTAATTGCAATGTTAGGAGTATGGTACATTTTGTCACACTCAGCTTTAAGAGATAAGCAAGTAACTGAGTCAATAAAACTGCAGATAAAATTAGTTAAACAATAATTATAAAGGTAAAATGTTTCAAGGGTGAGGGAAATTAGATGTTTTGGCACAGAATTTAATTTGACTTTCATTTATTTGTATCTGTAAAAATAATTTGACTGTTATTACATGACACATCTTCAGTGGAAAAAGATGAGGCATTACCATCCTGCACACACACAGACTTTAGCCTTAATCAGTTAGAGGCTGCCAACCCAGAGCCTGTACTCAGCACCCACCTCCAAAACCAACAGAGAAAAAGAGAATCTTTGGGAATGGGGTTGGAAAATACTGTCTGCTGGATTGGTGTTGACAAATGAGCTCAGTAACGGGGCATTAGCCTTTTGCAGTCACAGGGAAGATTTGTATTGCAAAACAACGTCAAGCCCTCACTTACTGTCAGATTACTCTATCTGTCTCACTTAAGCAGCCAAACTGTAGTTGTGGATGTTTAGTTGCGAGAACATACTTTAAGGAAAGAAATATTCACAAATGATCACTTTTTGTAGCTAGTAGTATTACTGTTAATGATACAAGGCCAAACCTGATTATTTTTCAGGGTTTTGCACTCTGTATAAAAGAATTAGACATGCATAGCTCTGATACCACACCTGTACCACACAACAAATAGTTGCTTCCTTTAGGGACAGAAGTGGTGAACTGTTGCCATCTACAGATCAAAGACGGTACTACTAAAGTCAGAGCATTGGATGATAGATCCAGTTGTAAATCTTCCTAAACATGACATGTTTTTGTCTAAATATTTCATCCATTTTTTTCTGCTTTGTACTTTACATCCAGAATATTTAAAAGACAAAAAAATGTTACATTTCATTCCCTAATAAGCAAATGGAGCTCACAAGCCTGACTGTAAACCCTAAGTTGATCTTATTTTTATGAGCCATGGGAATTAATATACTGCTTAACAGTATCCATGCTGCTGAGGTAGGAGGGATGCTTTTTAGTATACTTATGAATCAGTCAATTACTCCCACATTTTTAATGTGTTGGAGAGTGATAAAGCCAAATAGGCATTTTTCTTTTTTCCTTTTTTTAAATATTGTACCAGGCTTTGAGCATATGGGCATTTAACCTGTGATGTAAGAGTTTGCTTACCTGACTACCCAGGTTAGTAAATGCTCAGAAGATCCAGGGAATCAAATGGGGATGTAAGGTATTACAAGCTGACTGAGACTGATCCTACATTCACTTTGTTCAGGACACGATTTAAAACTGAATTCTAAATGCGGTTGCAAGTCTGTGTAGCGGCAGGAAAATCAGGGTGATAATGTAACAAAATTGGGTATTTGTAGCAAGCTGCTTGCAGAGTTTTAGTATCGCTGTGAGCAGGTAACTGAATCATGGTTTAGGCAGGTACACAGAATATCACAGCTCTCCAGGACATTACTAATAATAGAGGGTGCCTTTTTATGTTCTTTAGGTGTAAACAGCTTGATTGAATAAATTACAATGTTTTTTTACAATTTCAACAGTCAAAATTGAAACCTTTTTTAAAAATGGTATATAATGAGACAAAGGTTTGAAGAAGTTACAAGGAATCTGATTCGGGGCAAAAAAGATTATCTTACTGTAGCTTGATAGAAAATTCAGAGACATCCAGTTCTTAGTCTCAGCCCGAACAGTATTGTTACATTCAAGAGACCTTAAGGCAAGAAACCATCTGATCACAAATGTGCTCCCATTAATTTGGAGACACACAAATGTCATATGCCTTATCACTGTATGATTAAACAACCCAATTTATCATATGGTGTTGAGATCTAAGGATGAAAAGCATCCAGACAATAAGCAGGGTACGTGAACGGGTCTGTCCACATACATTTAGATTTATAATGTAGGATTAGGCAATTTTAGAGCATGTTGGATTATTTTGCAAAACAAAATTTTAAATGACAGATTGAAAACAGATTAGTTTGGTATTACTTTTACGATTATTATTTGGTATTAAAATGTAATTATTGCTGGGCTGGCCCTTTAACATTAGCATTTCTAATTTCTGTATTTCTATATTTAACTGTGTATTTAACTCATTTAACTTAATAAAAACACACAGGTATTACATCTGTATAGTAAGAGAGAATTATGCAATGTAACCTCGTATTATGCGGAAAAGCAAGTGTGAACAACCTCCTCTTGTTACTTCCTAGTGGTGTCTAATTCCCTCGATCTGCTCTGCAAAGGCAGTCCTGGACTTGTGTTTGTGCAGACCTCTCAAGGAGCGGCTACTTACAAGGTGCAGCCGAAACTTTGAATCTTGGATTACTTGGAAAGAAAACGGATAGTTTTCTATGAAAACCTCTTTTTCTTCTTCGTTTTAGTCAGAGGAATCTCCGGTGTTGTGGACGAGCTGGTCTACCTGTGCGGACTTGTCCGCATCCCAAAGTGGGGGAGTGAAGCCCAAGTAGACACACCTTGGTTTTTTTGCGGCCCCTCTCTATCTATCTCTCTCTCCTTGCAAGCGGAAGAATAACCGAACACGCTGAAATGTCGGTAAATGAACGAGCGCTTAGAGAGATCCTGCAAAAGCCTGAAAATGACGCCTGCGCAGACTGCGGTGCACCCGGTAAGCTGAAGTTTATTTTAGATGTTAAATGTTTTAAAGGGACTATATAACTGAGTTCGAGGAAGTGCTCTCCTTTTTCAGCATTCCCAATAAACACGTCTCCGTTGTCTTTTTTTTTAAAATCTTCCAGCCACATCAGTATTTTCACATTTACAGATAAACGTTCATACATTCTTGGTAATGTTCTAAGTTAAGATGTGACAGAAACAGTTAGGAATTCAGTAAGAAGGTAACAACCTGGTTGTGTTCCGCCATGTGGAAGACTTCAACAAGTCGAGACAAGCTTTGCACCCCTATCTAGCTGAATCCAGGGTTTTAGTTATGTGATAAAAGAGCCCAGCATTTTCACTGCCATATAAAATAAGAACACCAGCACATGAGAAGTGAATTTAAGAGTTAGGTTTTAGTTTTCTGATCTAATGGGTTTGTCACCTAAACGTAGAGAAAAATGGTCAGAGAAGTCATTCCTAAGTGTCTAAATGAGTCTCGACTCAGACTGTGGACAGCCTACTGTGAATGCAGCAGAAGCAGCATCTACTGATTTTTAGCTGGTTAAATCCAAATGTTTTATTCTGTTTTTGTTTTTTTGTAGCATCTCCAGAAAAGATGAAAAATATTTTTTTTGTAATAAACCTTTTATTTTTCTTAGCAAAATGTTTCATTCATAGATGTTAGTTTACCAATAAAATACTGTCACCTATTTTGTTATAGGTTTGAAACAATATACTTTTATTTGTGTAAAAAAGATCTTATCTTTATATATATAAGAAAAAATAAAGATGTCTTAGTCCTCTTCCTCTATGAAGAACTTCTTTTGGATGAGAGGAGCACATCTTCAAGAAAATACACCCAGTCCAGCTGACTTGACTCAAACTACCTTGAACAAAGAAAAATGGTGTCATATCAAATTAGCTTTGACATCAGCTAAGCACAAGTTAACCAAGGCTTGCTTGTTTGCTATGGGCCTCTAGCTTTATCCATGAACTGTTTGTGTCGCTGAGTGGTTCTACTTTTGTTACTTAGAAGCAGACTTCTTCATATCTACAAGTGTCAACTGATGGGAGCAGATGTACGCACACCCCCAAATATAGATATACTGCAACTGCAACTTAGAGTAAGGTGTGGTTAAGATGTTAGAAAGCATTTGTATTTTTTTTTTTTTTTTTTTTTGTGCTAATTTGGAGAAATGGTACATTTCCGAGCTGATGACAAATACGAGTGTTTAGGTACATGCCACCTCAAGTGAGCATTTTAGTATGTAATAATAAAAGCAAAAAGTCAGGAAAATGTGCCCTGGGGACGTGTAACACAGCCAGATTATTTCCTTATGACAGTGCTTATTTAAGTAAGGTGTATTAAAGATTGGGACAAGTTGATCTGATGTGTTTTGCTTGGGAGAAATTTTCACGAAAAAAATAAAAATAAATAAAATAACTGAACATAAACTTGCTAAGTATCTCTATTCTAATCAGTCTTTTTGGGAAATAAAAGAACACTCATCCAACTCAGATGTCTGTAATTTGAGTTATAAGATGTAGACGCCCATCACATTCCCAAGTTCTGTTTACTGCCAGTGTGTAGAAAAGTTGCCAAGTAGATAAGAGAGGTGTGGTTAGAGGGAAGAAAACACTTCTTATATCTTTAGGCTAAGAGAGAAAAGAACATACATAATTTACCTAATATGGTTTGAAGTTTATTTTTTAGTAAGGATCCAGGTAAGGCTCAGAAGCTTACTTACTTTAAAGCAAGACAAACAACCCTAAAATGTTGTTTTTTTATGGAAAGCAGTAATGACACTGTTAAATGTTTCTTCAATTCTGAATTTTTTTTTGTGAATTGCAAATAAATTTGACAATTTATCACATTGTCATTCACTTAATTTTCAACCCATTCAGAACAGATGCATTATTTTACCGTTTAAATCCTGATTTAGGACACATTTATATTGATATAATTAAATATAATATAAATATAGCATAGCCTCAAGTCTAAATAGGTTAAAGCAGAATGAAGAGCAATAAACCTCATTTGAATTCAGCATATTCAAATGTTTGCATTAATCTCAGTCTTCTCTCTGAAATGACTGACCAAATATTTTTGATGTCATGATTTTAGTTTGGTTTTAGTTGTTTGTGTATTTCTGTATTTAGTTGATTATGTTGCTTTATGTGCCTACGTATTGTGTGTATCCTTAACAACGTATCCAGTTGTCCTATCCTCTACTGCAGGGGTGTCAAACTCCATAACAGTCCTGCAAGTTTTAGGTGTTTTCCCCTGCTTTAACACTCCTGACTGAAATTAATGGGTCATTGTGCAGAATTTGACAACAAGCTGTTGGAGCTATTGGATTTAGATTTAGGTGTGTTGGAACACACATCTCTACACCTTCACACCTCTTTTCCTTCCATCATCATATTCAATTAATGTCTTTTTTCCTCACCCTTTGCAGATCCTGGTTGGGGCTCTTGTTCCCTGGGAGTGTTCATCTGTTTGGCCTGTTCTGGAATCCACCGCAACATCCCTGAAATCAGTAAGGTCAAGTCCCTGAGGCTGTCCCACTGGGAGGACCATGAGTTGCAGGTGAGAGACCATTACCAGCCACACAACTCCTGTGGTTTAGAGTTGATCTGTTTCACTGTGGGTCTCTGTGAAGACTGTGTGTGAATGTTAAGTAGCTGAAGACAGTATTTTTGTACACAAATCAGATGCACTTCTAATTAACCTCAAAGATAGAGTCACTTGGACCTTATTAAATCTCATTCTTCAGTCAGACTGTCACTTTAGGTGATTTTTTTTATTTATTGCTTTTAAAGTGGCATGTTAACTTGGAAGGACCCTCAGCTTCATAAGGTCTTGATAATCTGAAGATGTTTCTAATTATTTTCACCTTACTGTAGTATTTTATTGTGGGTTAAATGCACTTGCTTAAGAGATATAAATTTCAGCATGCTCTGTTTGGGGAAAAAACATAAGACAATAGATGTGGCTTATATCTATAGGTTCCTGCTTTGGTTTAGAAATCCTAAATCCAGTTAAATCAAAATAATCTACCGTGATATTTACCCTCGTTTAGCGTGAACACAGAAGCTGACTGAGGCAGTTGAAGAGCAACATTTCTGGCAGAAAAGAACCTGTGAAATGCAGTTTGTTCAGTGTGGTAAATGGTTGGTTGGCAAACACACAGACTGTGAGTGTCACTACTGCAGTAAATGAAGAGAAATGTTCTGTTTCTCAGATATTTCATCAATAAAAAGTCTATTTAAGCAATTTTGTTCTCTCTGAGATTTGTTGTCTATGTGTATAATTGTCCTTTGCTGTACCAAGTTGTCATTCATTTTTAAATTATTTGTTGATTTATTTTTTTTTGTTTGTGTTTATTAGTTCATGGCTGAGAATGGGAATGCGTCAATGATAAGAAAATATGAGGCTGCCGTTCCAGTCTACTACTACAAACCAACACACAAGGACTGCCAGTGAGTAACTATTAGAACCAATACTGTCCAACCCATCTTTCATTGTCTCTTAAATTTTCTGTTCTGTGCTGTTTCATTTATGAAAATATAGCAAAAAAACAAAATTGTGTGTCCAATTTATTGGTTTCTTCTTTTTGTTGGGTTTTCCATACTAAAATGGGCTATTTATTTTAAAGAACATGAGCACACAGAAGAAATAAAGCCTAAAAAAAAAATCCTTGTTTATTTTTTAAAGGGACACTGCTAAACTTTGATATGTTTTCACACTTTGGTGCCCCCTTGCGAAGACTTATTTGGCAGCCATCTTGCATCCTGTCTCTTCTCTGAGCTCTCTCCAGCCAGTGAAAGCCAGTTTGATGTTTAAACTAGTCTTATTTCTTGTGCTCACTTAATTTTTTTTCCCTTTCTCCAATAATGTCTTCTTTCATTTCTTTGCTAAATCAGCCATGGCGTGCATCCAAAATACCCACTGTGTTGATATCCAGTTTCTGGCGCGTGACATAGTGCTGTGGCGATCCCAGGAACGTGCATAATGATTGTCAGTGTGCCATCAGTGCCATCAAAAAAAGTCAGAAGCCTAGTTTTAAGGTTGGAAATTAATGTAGTATTGCTTTCCTCTACATTGACTCAGCCATGGGGGGCCGTTATAGCAACAGCGAAGAGAGGTGGGGCTTAATTAAACTTCATTAGTTAAGCCCACAGGCAAGAAGAGCATTGAACAACCTATTATTTATGGAGTCTGGCGAGAGGAAAGGTAGCTGCTGATAATTTGTTTTAGATTTTACAAATTGAATAGACATTCCAGTTATTGTTTATTATTGTGCATTCCCATTACCAACAGCTCATTGCTGCTAGTATTCCTCCTGGGGTCCAACCCAATAACCATTCGCAAAAAACTATGCCAAATAAAGAAAGATGTATCCAAAATCAATATAGATACTAATAACAATGTTGATGATGAACAGCAAACGTGATGCTATGTAACATTAAGTAATTGGTCCTAATGCTACTGTGTGCTAATGAATCTGACACTGGTTAGCTTAAACAATGTACGCTATCATCTGCATATCATAATGTATTAACCACTGGTTGCAATTTAAGATCAACCTGTTTAAATATTTCAAAAAAGCGAAAGACAAGTAAGGAAGAGAACTCTGGCTAGGTAACAGCATCAATGCCCCAAGGTTCATGCAGGATTCCTAAACGATGTCAAATAATTTAAGACGAGTTTTGATCGCCTATTCACAGACTTGAAAAGATGTAAAATTAATGCAATTTGTGCAAGACATATTCTATTAAGTAATGTTTGACAGGCAGGAGTAGCCCAAGGGTTTGGTGCACAACAGCGTGACACAGGTGAGGTAGAGGAAGCAGGAGAGTAAAGTGGAGAAGCAGAGGATGCGAGTGGTGTGGGAGAAAATGAAATAAAATTAAATTAGCCAGAATGCAAATTGTGTCACTGACACATTTAACTTAGTGGACATACATATTGGGGAATCATATTTTTTTCTTTTTTATGGTGCCTTTTGTTTGGTCTGTGTTAATAAAAAAAACAAAACATCGGCATCAGTTATAGGAAAAGTGATGTTCGATATTGGTATGTGAGGCCTTTTGTGTCTCAGTGGGGTTACCTGACATATTCTGACTCAGTCGTGGTTAGGTTGGAGAAGGCGTGTCTAGGGGAAATCTTTGCCTTCAAATGGGACTCGAGTCTAGACTTGGACTCTGCCATCCAAAAGTTTCCATTCTGTCTCAGAATGCATCATACTATACAGTACTTATACAGCAAAGTTAACATCAAAGCTATAGTAATAATAATCACATTGTAAGAAAGATTTTAAGAATTTTCAACTACGTAGGTAGGTATGCTCGTATGGTGGCACACCCATGGTTGTGTGGTTTCAGCTTTGTAACTTTAACTGCAAACAAACCACACTTCATAAACATTTTTATATGGAGAGGAGTGTGTGTGGCTTGGGGGGGGGGGGGGGGTGTCTTCTCACACTCGTGTTTCCTGGGGGAGCCAGCGTTATGTGACTATCTGGGGGGCCATGTCCTCATGGGCATTGGGCTGAGCCTCTTCCCTGGGCGGGTGTGTTGCTCTCAGGTTGGGCCCTGGGCTGCTGCCTGGGGCGTGTGCCTCATGGCCACAGGGCACTCTGGCTGGGGCAGATAAAGACCTTGTTGGTCATCCACCAATTAGTAGAGCATATGTCTCCCATGTGGCAGGTCAACCACGCCCACATGAACATCAGCTGATAATTACATCACTTTCCATCTAGTGACACCTCTGATGAAGATGGAAGGATTACTGTTGAAACATCTCAGGTATATGTGACAGATTACATGTCTGATAAAGTAACCTAAAAACTATCTTGTATCATTGTCATTATCTAATACATTTTCCCTGTTGAATTTATAACTTTGTGGCGGCAGTAAATTCAATCTTCATTCATTAAAAATGTTTCTGTTAGTAAGGTAGAATCTATGAATCATTCTGTTTTTGTCATTGTTTTAATTGTGTAAGCTCAGTCGTGACATTCTCCTGATAATAAAAATTGTTTTCAGCTAATCCTTGTTCTTCAAGAGGAATACACAGGATGTTTATGCTTACAGCTTTTATTCTGATCTTTAAAAGCTCCTGTTTCTTTCCATCTGCTCTCTTTTTTTAAGCTGCTTGTTATTATTTGTGTTATTTTAAACATTAATTATTTGAAGCACAGCATTTTTGTACAGAGTGATCGCTATTCCCAACATTAAGTCAAAATGTATCCCTGTCAAAATGCCTGTCAATAGTTTGGATTTAACAACACAAAAAGTTCACAGTTCGATACATACCATGATGTTGCACTAGACTTTCTCACTGTCTCTTTTTATTATTAAGCATGAATTTATTTAGCTTTTTTTTTCTTGAAGCTTTGATGTGACAGTAATTTTCTGATCACACTTCTGATTCCCACATCATCGTGCACCCTCAGACAAACCTTACTGCTGACTGATGAACATAATCAATATTTCCTTGTTCTTCATTTTCAAACACATCTGTTTTTTTTTTTCATGAACATCAGTCATATTACTTAGGTTACACAAATAACTATGGATAATCAGCTTTTATTATATTTTCATAAGCGTTGCAATAAGCTATAGTCTGAAAATGTGTTGAAGCTTGTTAAACGAGTTAAAAAAGAAAGACTGAGATAAAAGATGATCAAAGCCTAAACAGTAATTAATAGTGTAATAAATTAAGTGGTCTGTGATTGAAACAGTGCACTACAGTTTTAGTACATCAAACAAATCCACAAAAAAAAAATATATATATATATATGTGTGTGTATATATATATACCTTTTTTTTCTACAAATCCTATGTAAATCTTTCCCATAAAGATATAAACATTTTGTCTTTCCTGTTTCTTTTTAACAGAACAAAATTTAAAAAATGCATTCAGACAATGCTGGCTACACTATGTACTGTGTGATGATTGTCGGACAATTAAAAGAAAGGTTGTTATTTTAAGTTAATTTGATCTTTGTTGGTAGGCTAATACTGTAGCTAACCATTGCCAACGTTTTGTGAGTGGAACTCACATGTAAACTTTGAATCAGCATTGCATGTATTAGTCAACCTCATATACTAAATGCAACTGCATGGTCATGTTGTCTATACCGTGGCTCGAGATGAATGCAAGGAATTAGGACTGCTAGAGCAAAGCCTCGGAAAAGATCTATAAATCATATCTTTCATATGAAGTTTAATCACGTCTGTTTCTGCCAAAGTGAAAACCAATCAAACTTTCTCACTGAAATTTAGGGTGTAAACTGGCTGTTTTCTCCTTGCTGAGATCCTTCTTTCTCTCTACAGGCAGCGTTGATGTTACCTGCTTACACACAATGACTGTGTCTTATTTTATTTTCCCGTAGCTGTGAGAGACAGCTTCTTCAAAAGAATGTTAGGAATTGTATGAATGTGTAGTGAAGCTTCTTACTGAAAAAAAAACCTCTCAGAGTGAGCTGCCAAAGTTTACTCACTAATATATCTGCTTGACTAAAACTGAAGTGTGTGTGTGTGTGTGTTTGTGTTGAGTGTCCAGGATTGACTGCCCCTCTTTCTCTCTCACACACATATTTGCTGCTAGAATTCAGTGCTCAAAAGTAGATATATGTCAGCCAACCTTGTGCTGACACAAAATGCTGAATACAAATGTGATGCTCTTAGATTATGCAGATTAAACGAGACAAGTCCTGATTATTATAATTGCATTTAAAACTGTTATACTTGCTGCAATAGTCAGTATTGTTTGAATGAGTTTAACTGTGAAACAACTTCACCACTGAGGTCTGGATGTCAATGAAGTAACTGCGTTCATTGTACATGCATCAATTGCAAATACATATTGGTTCTATTTACATGTTCTGTGTGTCTAGAGTGTTGAGGGAACAGTGGATTAGAGCAAAGTACGAGAGGAAAGAGTTTTCCAAGCCAAGGGACAGCTTGACATATGAAGGTGAGTGCAGACGCATACACAAGCATG
The DNA here is from genome assembly GCA_037177495.1 of Rhadinocentrus ornatus. Lineage (NCBI taxonomy): Eukaryota > Metazoa > Chordata > Actinopteri > Atheriniformes > Melanotaeniidae > Rhadinocentrus > Rhadinocentrus ornatus. The sequence goes on from JBAMHW010000004.1 coordinate 22,346,274, forward strand.
TGTAACGTGAAGAAAAATGCATTTTTGTTAATGAATGACCTGTGCTGGCTTCCTACAGGAACTAGAGATGGCATGCTGATGAAAAGAGGGCGGGACAACGCACAGTTCCTGAGCAGGCGTTTTGTCCTTTCAGAGATAGAGGGCACACTGAAGTACTTCACCAAATATGATGTAAGCAGCTGTTTAAATAAATAAACTTCTGGTAGCCACAAAAGTCTATTTACCTTCTGGTAAACTTTCTGGTGTGTTTACATTCTGGTAAACACGCAGTTAATTGATGGTTAAGTTCCTGCGTGTCTGCAGCTGCTTTACTGCTTGCAACATGCAACCAGAACCTTAATTAGAGAACTCTTTAAAAATACAAAGTATATTGCAGAGAAAATCTCTGCATTATGTGATCTAGTGCTTTATCGAGCACATACACAATGTTTACTTTGTAAACACACACACACACACACATATA
>JBAMHW010000004.1:22346903-22374479 GCA_037177495.1 Rhadinocentrus ornatus
CACCCACCAACAGACAACAAAATGAGTACTTGGTCTCTCTGTTATATTTAAGCGTGCTCAGACAAGCTTAATCAGCAGTCTGTCTGCTCTGTCAGAGCGGCTGATTCACTAAGCTGTACAGCACTCCACCCAGACCAATTAGGCCTGGAAGCGATTGGGGCACTTTGTTTGTCACAGTTAAGCAGCTGGGGGGCGGAGACAAGTCCTACAACACACACAAAATCCATCCAAATGAACAAGTCCCCCCCCATTATTCTAGGCATAATAGTAATGAAAATCAGTTACAGAAGTTCTAAAGGTAAAAGGTAAAGGGCCTTTGTCTGACGTGCTTCATGTTTTTAAAACCTGGTTAGAATTTAGGCTCAATCTCATTTCTCTATTTTATCCCTTCCCCTATACCTTGACCCTTAAAACATAGTGGTAAGGGGTGAAAACATTCCCCTAGGAAATTAGAGACCCCTACTTGACCATCATACTTCATCAGAAGTTGTTGCTACTCAAACGAAGTGAGAAGCATCTACGACAACTGAGAGGCAACAATCTGGTGACGACAAACAAAGATTCCGTATTGTTTTAGTTCACTGGACTGTGGGCATATTTTTGCGTTTGTCTTCAATAAAAACAAAGGCAAATGTTATATTATATTGTTATAATACTCATCTAGATGGCTATGCTGATCAGAGTGATGAATACATGCTAAATGCTGTTGATGGAGAAGAAAGAGTGAGAACCTGAACCAAGCTACGGAACTTTAAAGCTCACCACCTTGCCATATGCCCCAAAATATTAAGTGTAGAGGCTGTAGCTGGAGAAAGGAGGCATTATTTTAGAATAGGCAGCCCCAGTTGTCCCTATCTTGAAACTAGATCATAGTACAAGAATATGTGGGAACAACAAAGTGACTGTAAACCCAGTGCTCAAGTGGGACAACTACCCCTTTCCTAAAACAAAACACCTTTAGGCAATATTGTGGGGGTGGTCAAAGTTTCACTAAATTGGATATGTCCCAAGCCTATTAACAGCTCCCCCTGGATGAAGAATCCAAGAAGTTCACTACGATCAACACACCGTGGACTTTACCAATACACCAGCCTGCTGTATGAGGTATCATCAGCACCTGGCATTTTTCAGCGCACCATGGACAACCTACTACAGGGACTTCCACAGGTGGTGGTAAGAGTGAATGACATACTGGTGACTGGAAAGGACGATAAAACTCAACTCCAAAATCTGGTGGCAGTGTTGGGGAGACTCTCTAACGTAGGTTCGATCAAAGAAATCAAAATGTGTGTTTTGGCTACTTAGGGTACACAATCAGCCATAGAGGGATCCATCCAGTTGCAAGAGCTCTTGAGGGCTGGAGTTCTGTGGAACTGGGAAAATGTGAAACACAAGCTTTTAAAGAGGCAAAATGGAGACTCCAGTCAGAACAAGTCCTGGTTTATTTTGATGACACAAAGCCGTAAATACATCCTGTGATGATTACCACATGACATTGGAGGTATTTTGGCACATACGCTTCCAGAGGCCACAGAGAGTCCCATGTCACTCTCACTGTCATCAGCACAACATGGGTACTCCGAGCTTTAGAGAGGAGTACTGACCATCATCCGAAGAAATTCTACCAATTCTGTTTGGAAAACATTGCATGTAATCCAGTTTAAGTTAGAAAGGCACCCACATATTTTAAGGCTTATATTATTCCAGGGGCAGAATAATCCCCTCGGGTTGCCTTGTGGAAGGGGTAGTCTACTACTACAGTACAGTAGATTAAATTTGGTGTTAATGTTTTGAAGACAAAACAGAATAAAACAACCCAGTTGCACTTTTGTTGTTTTGTACCATGGGTGGAGGGAATGTTATAGTGTTAAAGACTTAGTCAAAGCTTCTGTTAGTAGTTCCAGTTTTAGTCAGACATCACTGTGAACAGAAGGACAAGTAGATAAACTTGTTCTGGGCAAAGAAATGTTGTTGCATCATATAACACAATCACAACAAGATCAAAACGCACAATAACAAAGGAAAAACTACTATATGTAACAGTTGCATAAATTCAAAATTGTCCATCAATGCCATTAAAAACTTGATATTTAATATCTAGATGGTGGATGGAATGACTGACTTCTTAAATCAGTTACATTTGCAAAATTTCCTCCAAATGACATCACATCATACTCTGAATAAAAAACATCTTTTGTCATTTAAAGGTATTCATGCCTCCGAAAGCACTTATCTTTCATATAACAAATGAAGATGTTCTCTTTTGCCCATAATATATCTGTTTCAATGAGGCATTCCAGCTTAGTCTTGAACTGCACAGAGGCAACCATGCTGTACTGGACCTGTGTACCACAATAAACTTCTACTTACTCCATAGAATCTAAGACTCTTTCCGAACTATAGGTAAACTGTCTGTGACCACAGCCTAATAATTTTTTTTTACACAAAACCAGGTTCATAGGCAAAGTGTGAATGACCTGGACTGTGACCATCAACAGACTTAACCAAACAGGTGAAAACTGCTCTTTTCTGCTCTGGTTTTGTGGTACAACAAACATTGGGAACCTAACATGATTTAACGCTCAATGTGTAGAATTTTGTGACATCAAATGACAAAGTTGCGTTTTGCAACCAACTAAATACTTTCCACCTGATCCTCCACCTTTAGGTCATACAAAAAACTACGAAAGCTTCCAAATTGTGACAGTAAATATCATCTTATATTCAACATGACTTCCTGAACAGTAAATAAGTGCATAATTAATCCTCTCCTTTCACACCTCTTGTTCTTCATTTGGTATTTAGGCTAAGGAGCCCAAAGCAGTGATCAAGGTGGACACCATCAATGCAACATTCCAGCCAGAGAAGATAGGAAACCCCAACGGCCTGCAGATCACCTACCTTAAAGGTTGCAGTACCCGGAACATCTTTGTCTATCATGACAGTGGAAAGGTACATGTCTCTCTAAACTGTGTGTGTGTGTGTTGTATTCAGTGTGAGATAACAGAAGCCTGCTTTAAACTGAGAAAGATGGCATTTACATCAGATATTTGTCACATGTCACATTAAGGGACAGATGAGTTTAATGCACCTGGCTTGTAGTGTTGTAGGAGAGGTACCAATCCTTTAACGAATCATCCGTCTCAATTTCTGTTTCCAGGCTGAATCAATTACTGGGTGACATTCAAGCAGCACCTCCATCATTCTTTCATTTATTAACACAGTGAAATGTATGGAGCGGTTTCTCTGTTGTCGTCAGGTTGAGGATTTATTCGCAGCAGTTAGAGACTTTAAGGAGTTTGCTCTTGAACCACATCACAGTCGTGAAGTAACTTTATTTGAATTCATTAGCTGCTTTTCCACTGCAGGAAGTCTGGGCAGACACCAGGTGGTATTTACAGGAGCAGCAAACTTTCAGTTTCAGTCGTGATGGGGATATGGCAAGGAGCTGATAAGCTGCTGCATTTCTGTTTGTTGTCTTAGTCTTTGTGCAAGTTTTACATGTGTATCAATTGTTGTTTTTTCTATCTTTTATAAAAAAATTGCCTAACGTTGGCAAAATATTTTTACGGCTGCTCAGAAATAATTTGTGGTGCCATAGGTAGGTTTCCCTCTGTACCTCCTCATGTTTTTTTTTTTAAAGCTGCCTGGAAAGATGGCCTAGAGGAGCATCATCTGTTGTGACAAATGTATAAGTCCCTTCAAACAAACAAACAAATGTTCCAATGATAATTTGGAGGTGATCCAATTAAAAAAAAAATTAATTAATTAATTTAAAAAAGCAATCATTTCTCTATATGAGGCGAATCCTAATAAAAATCTCCATTTCTGAAACACTGGAGATTTAATAAAAGGTTAACACTTTAGAGTGAAAACAGAATTGGAGAAAAAGATTTTCTGCAGATCTTTTAGACACAAGCAAAATGAACCACTTACAACACAGTTTTACCTTTAATGAATCACCAAGAGATCATTACATAAAAGTAATGTGAAAATATCTCATAAATGATATTTGCTTTCTTTCTGTGTTTTCACTCCTCTCTTCATCAGGAGATTGTTGACTGGTTTAATTCAATTCGAGCAGTTCAGCTTCATTATCTAAAGGTGGCCTTTCCTGGGGCGACTGATGCTGAGGTAAACACATACATACACACAGATGCATATCTACCTGGCTAAAATGTACATTTTTATGGATTCTTCAATATGCAAGTTTTCAACATACTGAAGGTCAAAACTGTTTCTGCTTGCTGCCCATTCAGCAGGTTTAATTCATAAAATGGTATACAACACTGCAATAAATAATATTCTGATGATGTTTAACACTTGTTCCTTTCAGCTTGTACCTAAACTTACTCGGAACTTTCTCAGGGAAGGATACATGGAAAAAACTGGTCCCAGGGCAAGTAATGCTTATTTAAACTTATAATCATTTTTTTGTGCTGTATTTTCCTACTGTTGCTATGCATTTTTTCCACTTTATTTCCCTCTATGATTTTTCAAGTCTATCAATGTAAAAAAGTTGATATTCAGCTTTGGTGGATTTATCTATATTAAAATTAAATGTAAAAACAGACCATGGATGATGAAGTTTGAACTTCTCCCTGTGCACCTGGCATGTGTACATGATCTGAGGAAACAGTTGATGTTCATCTGAATAAGATGAGGTCCTGTTTTTGTACAATTAATTTCATGGTAGTATTAGGAAGAAGAAACTGTAATCTAAATGTAATGTACAATGTATTATGAGTGAAGTTTCCTTCTTATAAATTCTGCATTAAATTATAACATGAATACATATATAGCCAGTGGTAAAAGCTGGTTCCAAATATAACATTTCTAGGTTGAGAGGTACTGATTACTAATAGCACACTCCTGGAAATACAGGACTAATATGTAAATATCAGTGAAGTTTGTTTTTTAATGAGACGTATAGCTATGTTTAGTGTGTTGCAGTAATTATGAAATCAGCAGTAATTGCATGCCCTGAGAGTCAAATGATCATCCTGGACAAAACCTAGTATTTTCTTTATATGGTTATTTATAAGTTATAAGTTGTTAAGCTGTTGTTTGACTAGACATATTTCATAGTTGTTTTACACTACATGACCAAAAAAAGAAGAAAAAAAAATCACACCTTTGATTTAGGCATGCGTTTAACTTGGCATTTTTTGGATAAGCTTCTTTAAAGGTTCCATATTATGCAAATTTCATTTCTTAAGGTTTCCTAACATTCATGTGTCTTTATTGCCTGTGTAAGCCCAAAAATGAGTCACCTCACTCACTTACTTGCTCCACTTTTTAGCGAATGTGTGCTCAAATGGGTGAGTCTGAGATCTTTCCCTTTGTGACCTCACGAAGGGAAATAACCACTGTCCCTGATAGTGGATACTGCCATTGACCCACCCCCCCGGCTAGCTAAACCTGCCCTGTAAAATCCCAGAGCAGGCGCCAGCGAAAGCCAGATTCTCTTAAATAAAACTGTAAAATAGGTGACTTTTCAATTTAAAGTATAAATAACATTGACAAAATGCCTGGAGGACCAGCGAAGGAAAGAATTACAAACTTTCCTTTATTCTCATTAAACTGAGGTTGAGACTAGAATTGTTATACGCTCATATGTTCCCCAGTGACTGCCTCTTCCTCTCTGCTGTCTTAGTACCTGACACGCTGACTGACAGCTGAGACCTAACTTACCTATTTGCCTCCATTCTTGCTTGTCAGGCTGTCTGAAGAAATGAACAGCTTCCACTGACTTCAGTCTCATGTGTCAAATACACACAGAAAACAGACATATACAATGTTACAGTTAAGCAAACACACAAAGAAGCACTTGTACATCCCTGTCATCATACAGAATTATATCAATGCCTTTTTATCTGTATAAGTATACGTTTACAGGTGCTTCCACACACAGTGGGACAAACACAATTAACCCTTACCAGCCTGATGCTCTGTGACACAACCAGTTCTATTTTCAGACAGACACAGACTTTTGGTTTAATCTCTGTCTGTCATGTTAAGAGATGAAAGAACTTAATAACTTGATTCTACTAAAATGGGTGTAAAATTCATTTCCTTCACACACACGAGAGACATTTTTGTGGAAAGTCAACTGGTAAAATAAGAAGGGAACAGTAAGTTGTTCAGCCTCATAACACAATGAGAATATCAAACACTTTTATGAGGACAGTTTGGCAGCAACCAGGGAGCTGAGTGTTGAAATTCAGCTCTGAAAGAGCTCAAGCTGCCTGTGCATCCCAGTAAACTCTCCAAAGGTGCTGTGCTGCACTATTTTTCTCACAGCTGCTTTTCAATGCGATTTGGAAATGCTGCACTGACATTAACTTTTTAATTTTAGGTTCCAAATTAAATATCAGTGCTGTTAAAGTGTGTACTACACATTTAGATGGTGCTGCAAAGAGGAAACCCATGTGTCAGCACGAACTGTTCAAATGTAACAAAGAAAACTTATTTCATATCCATGGTCAGATGCAAGATACAAGCTCCAGATAATTTGGACAAAGATACTTCCCTTTGTGATGTCATAAGTATATTATCATAGACTTATTCCAAAGGGAGCCACTGGGCTTGTATATCAGGTGTGAAGGAGCTAATAAATGTTTGCATGTAAGTCTACTTAAGCCAGAAGTGTTTTGTATGTAGTGGTTATAAGTTGTACTGTACTTTACGGCAATTTGCCATGGCATCATGTTTCAGACCTAGTTGCCACATCTGATCTGTGGATTTGACCCATCAGAGTCTGAAAATAAACATAATGACATGTTTATATGACTGTTTTTTATCTCAATGCAAAGCAGTTTCTCTCTCTCTTTTTTTAATATATCTAACATGACAACAGCAAATTAACTGGTAACAAAGAAATGATTGCTTGTTCTCAGATGTGATTCCTATCTATACCGTGGTGCACTGGGAAATATTTAAAGACATTTTTAAGCCCAATTGAAGCAACCAATAGATGATTTTTTTAGAGCAATTCAAGAATAGGACATGGTTTACACAATGCTGCTTTGTCTCAGTCTCACTCATTCCATGTCTGTCTCTCCCTGTTTATCTACATAGCAAACAGAAGGTTTCAAGAAACGCTGGTTCACTCTTGACCACAGACGACTCATGTACTTCAAAGATCCTCTGGTACACAAACACACACACACCAGAACTAATTTTATATTTCATGTTTTTGAGTCATGTCAATTTCTTGACCACAAACTACCGAGTGTGAAAAACAGATGTGACTCAGCAGTTTACTTGTGCTCTAAATAGATATAAATTAGCATTGTGGAGACTGCAGGGAAGAGGTTTTTCCCTATAAAACAAATTAGATAAGCTAACCAAATTTGGGAATATGATGTCATGAGTGTCATGAGTGCTGAGATAATTCTTCTTGTGAACATCTTGATAGGAAATATCAAGCTGCCATTAGCTACAATGACTCATATAAAGACAACACTTTGTGCATGCTATACCTTCTTTTATTATTGGTGTGTGTTCATGGTGAGTGTTTTAGATGTTAGTAATATTCTGAGAGACTTTTCCCAAAAGCTTAAAGAGGAAGCAGCTTAGATTACTCAAGCCTGTACTAAATACACATCATAAAGCCAAAGCAGCCTTGTGGCTGATGTAATAGTACAATAGAGAAATGTAATAATTATTAGTGCTCAGTGACAGAAAAGTATGACTTACCCTCAGAGAGTCAGACAGACAAGAAATAACTGGAAGATGAAAGAAAGAGGAAGTCTTGTGAAGTTGAGTATTGATGGGAATATGTGGAGGAAGCTGCTCTGAGCAGTGTAATTTGATTATTTAATAACTTGTGTTGCTAACACAGTGGCTGACTGTTATTATAGTCATCAGTCGTTATCTGTACCGCTTATTCCATTATGGGTCGCGGGGTAAGCTGGAGCCTATCCCAGCATTGTTTCAGGTGAGAGGCAGGGTACACCCTGGAAAGGTTACCAGTCCATCGCAGGGCCAACATAGACAGGGACAGGGACAACAACCTTGTTTGTTTCAAACAGTATGGAAGCACTAGAAAATGCATTTACAGTTCCTCCTGTAATACATGCAGCTGTTTGTAGAGCTGTGGTGATTTCCCAACTTTTTTTTAAACAATTTAGACGATTGCATAACTGAGAGATTTAAATGCTCTGCTGGCTTTGGTGTCAGGCTCTTCCCAGTCATTGCTGCGGCAGCAAAAGCAAATTCCCTTATAAAACAGAAGTGTCAGTATATTGATTACTTTGTAAATTGCAAAAAAGAAACATTGTTTCCCCTCCTTTATTGGTTATAGTGCTGTTTGTCCAAGTTTTGAAATTTAAATCAATAAAACAGCATGAAAGACAGCAGTAAAAAGGTTGTTGTTATTTTAAAGTATTTTGTGACACTGCAACATATTCTCTAGTTATCAATTTAATAATTGGGCCATACTACAAGTGTGACAAAAAGATGCAATTGTCAGAACGATGCTGATAGTTGTTAAAATGTTTGATGGTATGGAGAAATTGGAGAAAAAATACCTTTAATAATGCTAGATGGAAATTAAAATGTTGTGTTAGCGTTTTTGTTTGTTTGCTCCTTTTTTTCTTTCTTTTTTTTAAAACAATAATTAATGTTAATGTTGTCCCAGATGATGATTTCTGCTGGCAGAACTGATGTCCTATATCTTTCTATGTTACAGGAAACTTGATAAAGTTTGTCACTGAAATGAGAGCACTGAGGGAAAAGTCCAATTACTTTTCTTTGTTTTTGTTCACTCACTTTTAAGGATGCCTTTGCCAAAGGTGAAGTTTTCTTGGGGAACAGGGACCATGGTTACAACGCCTCTCCTGGCTTGCCTGCTGGCACCCACTGCAACGGTTCTTGGCAGTACGGTATCACTATAAAAACACCTGACCGCTGCTTCCTGTTTACTTGTGAGACAGAGGGTGACCAGCAGGACTGGCTGAAGCACTTTCATGATGTCATGAGCGCTCAGATGTCCCCTCAGGAATACACAAGTAAGAGTTTAGAGCTTTAAAGTGGTCCTATAATTAGCTATTAGTGGTTGTTTATAGTCTGCGGTTACTTATTTTGCCAAATACCTACTGTGCTTCATGCGGCCACTGTGGAAACTTTAATTGCCATCTTAACATTCAGAAAATTGTTGGAACTTATCTCCCAACTGCAGCTATACACTTTCATACGTACCCCGAACCATCCTTTACCTGCCTGTTGTGGCTTCCCATGTGGGTAGAGTCTGTTGGGCAAAAGGATAACAATTCTTGTTTATTCATTTACTAACTTGAATTATATTTCTGTTCCGACTATTTTTAAAATCAATCTGGCAAGATTATGAAGTTATGGCTAAAATTGTGTTTCCATTCATTGACTATTCTCATAATTAACGCTTGTAAATTTATTTTCTTTACATTTAGATTATACTTTTTATGCAAACAATTCCAAATTGTGGTATGTTCAGAAGTCTATATCTTTAGTGATGTTGGTGAAGTAAAGAGGCAGTTAAATAGTGTTGGCTGGATAATGAGGTTTACATTTTAATCTTGAGTGATTTTTGGTGTTATAAGAAAATAACCGACAACCAGCTGCTAGACCTGTAAAGAAACCTAAAAGAAAACATCCTATAAGGAAACAAAGCAGAGAATCATCAGGAGCACCTATAGGAAGACAAACCTAATAGGAGTATCTGTAAATTTGCTGAGATAAACCATATCAAGATACCCAAACTGGTTATATTTGAATTATTAATCATGTAAAATTGTTTATATTCACTGTTGGGGAGAAAAAAAAACCTAACTTTGGACTTTCAAACTTCTGTTTTTACTCTAGTGGAAGCCTTTTTCAAGCGCAGGCCCTGATGGAACAGAAGCCTTTGGAAACTTTTCCTCACCTCTCATGCATCATCATTCTGACATGAGGTCTACATCAGCTCTGACTTTGTATTTTACCTTCATCACTGCTTTGGTCACACTGGAGCTTATGGCTTAAAATATTAAAAGATAGTCATTAAGTTTAGAAACAAAAGGAAAAAAGCAATCGGACCAAATTGTTGTTGTGAAGTGTGTAAAGAGGACTGGTGACACTTAAACATCAGTTATAGTTTCCATTTCATGCTGTATTGTGAGGAAATTTTAGTTCCATCAAAATAATTACTTCTAAGTCAGGACCAGATATCTTTTTTCCTTCAAAGTTTGTTTCTCACTCTTTATGGTGTGTTATGACTTTTATTTCTTTCATGTCCCAGGGTCTTTTTCTTGAATAAACACTACACATCTTTAAAAGACTTCATGGACTGACAATATGCCTTTTTACTTTCAAATACTTTAAAACTGGATCCTTTTTGAAGCTGACAAGTGTCATATTCCTCTTTTTTCTCTTGATGTTATGTGGTGATCAGTTTTGGTAAACAGTTGCAGGCGTAGCCATATATGCAAGTTTATGGAAGATTGGTTTCAGGTGTAACCTTACTGAAAAACTGTAAATAGCAGAACCAGAACTAAATGTGTTTTTCTACAACATAACATGTCTGTTGTAAAAATGTCAAATTTTTGAGAAGATACAGAATATTTGGACCAAGAAGAAAAACAAATCAAGGCAAATTTTTTACAAATAAAATCAATTTTATTTACTTTATTTAACATTTATAACACCAGTTATCTTGGATTCATGTAAAGTTATATAAATGTATCCATCAACCAAAGTAATATCAAGTAGTTATTAATATTTTTGTATGTTTGGATCATTTTGTATGTATGGATCATTTGAAACTTCACTGAATGTATTTTTAGTTAATTCCATCAAAGACAACAATGTACTTGAAAAACCTTAAAGCCCATTTAAAATACATTGAGACTGCAGATCAGTGTACAGTGCAACAGCACCTCCATGTGGCATGAGCCTTTGTTGCACTCATTTTTAATATCAAGCAGCAACTAAATAATACATTTAAATTGTAATTTAGCTATTTAGTTTTCTTGAACTTCCTTATAGTTAGCCAAGAAAATTTGGTGTTCATGTTTTCTTTTTCATTCAAGGTATTTCACTGTTTGAGCATGAGTGACTTAGAATATGAAATTGCTGATAACCATAAATAACGATTTAATAAATTTTCTAATAACAATTCTCTAAATGTTGTGAAGGGTTTTGTGTAAAGAGGGTGCATTGACCAGCATGAAATAACCTAACTAAATAACTGTTTTTGAAAAGGTAGTATTTGATCACGCTATTCAAATAACTGCAGATATGCATATGAGCAAAACCAATGAATGGTTCAGATTAGATGATAAAAAATTATGAAGTTTTAATATTTAAAAAGCAGATTAGCACCTGTGCTATTTTTTATATGTTTATTTATTTATTTTTTTTAACAGCAACCCATCATTGCTGAAGTACATGCGTTATGTTTTTGGTTACCGAACATGTGTTTGTGTAGTTGCAGACAGCTGCCCCTGCCAGCAATTTCTTGGTGTCTAAAACTACACCTTGGTGCTCAGAGACAGCAGGTTGAGGCCCTAGAGGAATACCACATAAATCTATAGACCCATGCCAGTTCTTCACCTTGGTGAGAAAGAGGGAGGACTGATGTGAGAAAGGAGGAGAGGAGTGCAACCAAGAAAACTTCAAAGACAGCAGTGCTCCATCAAAACTGGATTCAACATTCAAGGAAAAACTTGAGGGTTCATCTGCCACCAAGTGATGCCACTGACCGGATCTGCAATGACTTATGGATGATATGAAAACAAAGGACCTGGATCTTGATGCTTTGAATGGTATTAGGACAGAAATCTATAGCACCAGAGAGAAGTTACATGTTGACTGGGTGTGTTACTGTTGCTTTACACAGTTAAGTCAGTTTAACTGACTGTTACTCTAAACACTGTGCTTAACAGGAAAGAAGAGGATTTTTCCTCCTTGCTGTGGAGACTTCTCCAGAGATGTCTACTACTGAAGTCCTCTCAAGCACACCTTTGCACTGCAGGAGTTTTTTATCAGTGACTTCATGCGCAGTTTTTCCATGTGAAAGGCATATCACATCCCTACTGCTCCCCAGTGACTCAAGTCAGCTTCACCTAAGCTTAGAGACCAGCAGAGAGGTTTCTGTGTGTAACTGAGAACATTTTCTATGTTGGAGATGTGTTGATGGATTGAATCCTAGCTGTCTTTTTCTTGTTTGTTTGTTTTTGTTTTGTTTTGTTGGTTTGTTTTTTAGAGAGAAACTTTCTGAGACCATGTGTTTGGAAAGCATTTTATGTGCAAATGCACTCTACAAACTGCAGATACTTTGGGATTGGTGCTACATATTTACATATTATGTGAGTATTCTATTTACATCTGCTGTATGAATTAATGCTGCAGTTCCCCACACTTATTGTCTTTTTCTTTTCTCTTCTCTTGGATTAAGTTAAACCAAACTCTAACAGATCAAATAGACTTTCTAGACATTTTTGCTTTCCACTTAAATTGTTTTGGAGCAACTTCAGAAAGGCTTTTTTGACTCCCTTTACATTCCGCAATCACTTGACTTCACCCTGTGAAATGTTCATACGGACTTGAAACCTTTTTCATTTTTGGAAGCCAACTGTCAAAGAGTGTGAAGCGCGTAAACCGGCTCCTCAGGGTCAGAGTCTGACCTCTGATCTTTGATCTGTAGACCTGCAATGAACTGTACACTTAATGCTACTATCACTCCCCAGCTGGGACTTGGACTGAGCCCAGGGGCTGAAGATGGACCTTCCCAAGGTGCTGGTAGTGGTGGCGGAAGCAGTGGAGGCCTGTGGGTGACTTCCCTGCTAGGTACAACATTGATGGTCATGTGCGCCATGGGCGTGGCAGGCAACACATACACACTTATCATCACACGCTCAGCCGCTTTGTGCCGGACAGGCTCCATGTACGTCTACATCATTAACCTGGCCCTGGCTGATCTGCTGTACCTTTCCACCATCCCCTTTGTTGTCTGCACCTACTTTGTTCATGACTGGCTGTTCGGTGAGGCTGGCTGTCGCATCCTGCTGAGTCTTGACCTTCTTACCATGCATGCCAGCGTCTTCATTTTGGTTGCCATGAGCATGGAACGTTACCGTGCCGTGGCCAAGCCCTTCAGTGCACACAGATCCTCCTCCCGTAACAGGCGATTTGCAGCGGGGATTATTTGGGTGTTAGCTTTCATTCTGACACTTCCCATGATGGTGATGATCCGGCTCAGGGTGGGTAAACCCACTGCAGCAGGGACGGTTAAGAGAATTTGCTTCCCTACATGGACGCCTGAGGCCTTCAAGGCTTATATTACAGTTCTGTTTTTCACAAGCGTTTTAATCCCTGGATTGATAATTGTTGGATTGTATGCTGGATTAGCCAGGCGCTACTGGACAGTACAGGCTAGTTTAGGAGGCAGCAGCCGCTCAGCTCAGAGAAGAGGACTCCGACAAAAGGTTATATCAATGATCTTAAGCATTGTAGTTGCTTATTGGGCTTGTTTTTTACCCTTTTGGGGATGGCAGCTTGCCAAACTTTTCTCTCCAGATTCCCTGAAAACGTTGTCTCCAGCTGCTCATAATTATGTCAATTTCTTTGTCACATGTCTGACTTATGGGAACAGTTGCATCAATCCATTCCTATACACGCTGCTGACCCGAAACTATAAAGATTACTTAGCTCAGAAAGGTCAGTCTACAGGGTCAAGCAGAGTTGATCAGGGTTCAGCAGTGACAACCCCAATGCAGGACCTTTAGTGGATCAACGCGAACAACCAAGTTGTAAAGAGTTTCTGACTCATCAGCTTGAGAGTAAATATTTTGTCTCTTCATTGCCAATAATTTTGTTTGGTAAACTTAAATTCTTTGTGACTCTGTGGAACTTTTTCCATTAACAAGTTCAAATTATTATTTGAACTTTTCTTTGTATGCTTTGAAAATGTGAATTGGATCAATATAATTAAATATTAAAAAAAGTTTGTTTAGTAAAGAAAGCCATCAGTGCGCTGAACCAACAACCCACACTAACAAACTACATTATTAATATCTTTGTTACAAAACTGTATATAAAAGCTAGACATTGTTTTTTGTTTAATGTGGCTTGTGTTTTGAATCTTCAGGTTTAACAGGTTGTTTGCATCAGAAATGGGTGAATATGACTGGAAACTAACAAGACAAAACATCAAACGTGTTAATTAAATACTTTCTGTGATTGACTTTTTTTTCTTCTTCTTCTTTAATGATGGAAAAAATAAAAAATTTGCCTGTCATGTTTTCTTTTTACAATTGCTAACGTTCCCCCCTGATGACTATGAGAAAGTATTGCGGTTTAAGTCATCCTCACATTTTATTAGTGGAAGCTCGTTCCAGGGTCTGTGGTTTGAGAGTTCAGCTCCTCACTTGATGTGAAGAACTTGACTCAGTATCCCAAATTTCAAGTGCTATGGGTTTGAGTTTAATGCTGTAGCACTTACTGTAGTTATCATTGCCTTCACAAATTTTCATAGCTGATTTTTATATGAACACTAAGGAAGTTCTGGAAATGTTTTTATCTTTCATTTGTGCTGTTTGGAAATTGTGAGGAGTCAGAGAAGCTGAAAGTTTAAGTTAGTGTAAAATTAATTAAAACTTGGAATTTAAAGAACAAACTCATATTTCTGATAAGTATTAGTCATTATTTTACATGATGAACGTCATCTTTGTGAGACATTTGCGATGTGGGACCATAGTTTAAGGAGTGAGAGAGATCAAATCAATTCACAAATGGACATTTAGTGTGTAATTTGTATTCCTCTGACATTCATGTCAGTATGACCCGTTTCTGATTGTTTCAGGTCAAATAAGAGAACAATTTGAGCAAGAACAGAAAAAGTTATTCCAATATGTTTTAAAAAAATGTTTCATCAAGTCACCAGAGATCACAGAGATGTAGAAAAATGCTCTGAAAAAATGAATATGTGAACAATGAAATTAAAATAAAAGGGCTGACAAGGTTTTTCTCCACTAATAAAGCACACACCTGTAGGTATAGCCTACACAAACTGATAAAGAATATTTCCTCTCCTTGCAAAGAATGTGGTTGCATCGTGCTACATTCCTCATCCTCGGTACATGAGTCTTTTGAATCCCCCTGCAAATTGTCTCGAAAAGAGTGCTTCATCTTACTTCTGCTAAGTATTGTATGTCTTTTCACATCAACCTCTTTCACCCTTAGCTGTCTGCTCTATACATATTGTGCAACATTTTGACCAGATTGCAGGCATAAACGCGCCGTCAACAGCTCAGTTCCAAATTTAAATCCATCTCTGCAGGCTTTTATAATGTGGTCAGTGTGTATTCCCAGCTTTAGAACTGACATGGATTTATTATGATGACTAGTTAAGTCACAGTTTTTTGGGGACAGAAAACAGCATTTATGAAGACACCCATTAAACGTGCACAGTGAGGTAAGAAGTGTGGCTCCATCTTCAGGCCGTTTATTCTTATTACAACATCGGCACCTTGTCAGTTTACACTTCGAGTTATATTTTTCAGTATGACAAAAGAGGAACTATCAGGCCTGGGCTCAGTAATGTAAAACAGACCATTTCAGCAACAAGCACAAAGTGGACAGGTTTCTGGCCGGATTAGGCCAGCTCCTATGCCATCTTGACTCCTTTGAACTCTACATCACCGCAGACGTTAAAGTAATCGTACTTAAACTCTCCCAGACGATTGGGGAAGTTCATCATTCTTCCATCAGGAAGTTTGATGTAAAACTGCTCGTTGCTGAAGTTGATGTACAGCTGAAAGACACAAGAAAAGGAGATTAACAGTTTATGTTTGATTAATTTCTTGCTTTTACTCAAACACATCAGGCTGGAACTTTATCTCTATCAGGAACGATTAAGTTTTATGATCCGATATTCTCATCCATGGATTCCAAGCCCAGTAATAGCATCCAAATAGAGAAAGCTATTGGAAAATTATCCAAATGGCTACAATAAATAAACTACATTGCCAATGATCCCCTGCAAATATTATTTCAGATATAGTAATTGAAGCTTTTAGTGAACTGTCATTACATTAAAAACAGTCTAGAGCCTTCATTGGTAAAACAAGGATAAAATATTTATGTATGTTTTTTGGCCCAGGCTGTTGCTTGACTTTATCCCTGTACCGCTCCAACACACCTTGCAATCCTGCCCAGGTGAGAAGGGAAAATTTCCCTCACGTTGCTCCTCACCCCAGGATCCCCCGGACAAGGAGTTGCAGATGATGGTGTTGCTGTCTCCTAAGTAGTCAAAGCGAGGGCTGAAGTGCAACGCGATGTTGTCAGAATCAAGGCCAATGTTGACAGTAAAGCTGCAGTGGGGGCAGGAAGAGAGGTCGGAAAAAAGACAAAGGAAGAGATGGTTGAAACATTAACAGCATGCTACTTCATCTTTAGACTTCATCTGTAGACTGAGGTGGACTTACTAATTGCAGTTATGGCTGGGCTTGATGCTGATCTTTAAATCCTGCCCCTCCTTGAATCCCAAGTCATGCATTTGCTGTCAAGAAACATGACAGAAAGACTTTAGAAATTATTGTAAGTTGTGTTCAAAATTTCCAGAGGTTGTGTCTATTCTCTCCTTGGGAAGAGGTAAAAAATTTTGTGCGACACAGGCCTCAAAGCTAATTTTCATCTTTTAGCATTAAAAGGCAACCCATGTTTTTACAGATAAGTACACAGATATGATTTTCTGTCAGATAATAAGTTTTGGAGGGATCAGCATGACCATTTGGGAGCCACATGGGAAAACAGACTGTAATAAAAGAAGAGAAGATAAGCGCTGTTCTTATCTTAGCTGTTGATGATCAACCAGGATGAAACAATGTACTGATGGTTGTAAAATGACTGAAACAGGAAGGTACTCTATTTGCTCACTGACATGTGATCATCATACATATAAAATAAAAAGACAGTCAGAGTGGAACTTTCTACTACAGTGGATGTGTGCACACAGGGACCTTACCTAAAAAAAAAAAAAGGAAGCAATATAGAATTTAGATACAGAAGTTCAGAAGGTTATAAAAAACAGAAATATTTTTTTACAGAAAACAGTAATAAAATGCTGATTGTTTTCAATTATTTGCACTTCATGAACTCACCCTGGAATACCAAGAATGAGCCTCAAATTCTGTGAATCGGTAAACTCAATAAACCAATAAATCCCTTTTACAGCTGTCCTTCATATCTATGTGCTCTGCGTCACCTGATAGTAAAACATAACCTTTAACATCCTTGCCCTTATATCTATCTATACCACACCCACAGTTACCTCAGTCTATACTCCACCCATGTCAGATTAGTACTGGTTTATTACTAACTTTACAAACAATGTGCCATAAAATATTACAGGTAAGTTATTTGTTAATGATCTCTTTGGGGATCTAACTATTCAAAGAAATTAAGAGCTCTGCGTTTCAGAACATTTCATTGTCATTAAGTCCCAGATTTCTGCCTAAAAGCTGAAAATATTTGCATTATAGAAGTACTAACCTCTTTTATTGTGTGCTGACAAAGGTAATTAGTTAGCAATCCACTTGCTGACTAGAAAAAACAACTCGTACTTGTTTTGTTTAAAAAACTTTTAACAAATTACATCAAAAGAGAGATAAGAATAATCAAAGGTGCTCAGTCATTAAATGATGGTAATTATTAACAAATCCTAAACGTGTACAAAAAAAAAGAAAAAAAAACTATATTGATGAAAAAGAAAACATGATTATTGTCATTAATTTTTAATGTGTTAATACAACCAAGGTACTTTTAAGAAATGAAGGGAAATCATCAACACTTTCAACTGTTTCTGACTCTTCAAAGAGCTTCACTGATATCGTGAATTTTGATCTTTGGAATATTAGATGTTATATGGTTTATTTACAGTTCCAATTTTAAACTCTTATAAGGCAAGCTATGCTGTATCTATATAAAAACTGTGTTTTTCTCATTTTAAATGCATTAAATGTTTCAGTTAAAAATGTTAAGAAAATTAATCGTCTTTAGACTATCTTAAGTCTAAGGATACTAAGTATAATACCAAAAAAAATAAATAAATAAATAAACACAAAAAAATGAAGTACATATAATTTCTGGAAAATAAAAAAAAAATACCCAATGAAGGAAACACCTTACCATCTTGACTGTCTTCTGTGGGTTGTTCCTCGAGTGCAAAACCTCTGCAGGTAGGTGAGTGCTTTATATGCTCTGCAAGGTGACGTTGAGAACAGGAAGGAGGAGTGGTATTTTGCCCTGCAGTAAAACCACTTTGTTACTAGTTTGATTCATATTACATGATGTTGATAATCATAATTATGCTTTTCAAAATGATATTATTCACATAAATACACTTTTTGAGTGCTTTTGTAGTTAGTAAAACTGTGGTGTTCCTTCTTTTTGAAAGTGAAAATGTGTTTTCAGAATACTTGTTGACAATCAGTTAACCAGGCTAGCTGTTAAAATTATATTTTTATGTTTACAGATACCCTTTTTCACTGCCTGTTTATGGAAAATAAATGCATGTTGTAAAATAATTGTATTCATCGAAATGAATCAACTGGTAGTTGTTGTGTAATATACATATGATGTATGGGGCAGCGAGGCTCAGCAAGGTAGAGTGGTTGTCTTGTAACCCGAAGGGTTGCCTGTTCGATCCTCAGCCAAGTTGAGTTCATGTCAAGGTGAACCTCAAATTGCTCCTGATGGGTAGTGGTGAGTGCCTTGCATGGCAGCTTCCGCCATCTGCGTGCATATATGTGTGTGGATGGGTGAACGTGATGTATATTAAAAGCGCTATATAAATACAGACCATTTAAATTATGGTGACAAATGGATCAAGAGAAAAATGTTTTTACTAATAAATCTTTCTTTTCTCCTACAGCATAATAACATTATATATCCAACAGTAATTGTACTTGTAATTGTAAGGTAAATATGTGTCAAACTTGTAGATTTGATGTGAAAACCTGTAGAATACAATGTGAGAACTTGCACAAAAACAATCTTAACTTGTTTGTCAAAATTTTCCGCTGTAAAGAAAAAACACGTGAACTGAATTTGAAAAACATAGCCCATCAAAGATCGTGTGGATAAAATATATACTTCTAAGTCCAATTTTCCCCTTCAGAGGAGTTTCACACAAATGTGCTTTTTATTTTTGTTTATTTTGTGTAAATTTATGTTTACACAAATAAAATTACAGCTGACAAATTAGCATTTATAGATTACTTGTAATCTTATTTTTAATTTTTTTGCACGTGTTAATTTTGCAATACAACTTCAACTTAACAATTGCAACTTCTTGAATCTCCTGCTGCAAGTCATAAATGTGCTCTCAGGAGTCACAGCGTGATGAAACTGTGGTCTGACTTTTGACTCATTCCTTGTATGATATTTGTTCCAAAACTTGTGACTTGTGTCTAAATACTAATTTGCAACGACTACTTTAAAACAGATATGCAGTCCAGTATGTGGTTTCAAATTGTGGAACTCGTAACAGAATGAGTTAAAGATGTGTGCAAATATTTTTTCAGTTCAAAATTATGTATAAAAATAGAATATTTAGAACTTGATAAATGATGGAAATGATGCGGATTGTAAATGTGTTTGTTGGCGATTAATCATGATTAATTTGTAAGCTGTGATTAATCGTGAGCAATTTGAAAGCTGTGATTAATCATTAATAAATCATTTGAGAGCGGTGATTAATCTGATTTTAATCATTTGACAGCCCTAGTTCTTTCCCTTTTGAAACCTTGGTTTAGACAAATCCAATCATCCTAACAAATTAAGAGGGTGGGGGAGTTGTGGGAGTACACGGTTTAACACTTCTGTTAACAATTGCAGGTAAGTGAAGCTGCTTTAATAAAGTGTAATCCAAACCAGAGAACCAGTTCAACATGCAGGTAGAACCCACAAGACTACACAATGGAGCTGTGAGAACTGTGGGTATAAATAGCGAGGACAGGTGTAACTTGTGAGGATGATAATGATGAGACACAGGTTACATTACATTACATTACAGTCATTTAGCTGACGCTTTTATCCAAAGCGACTTACAATGGTTAGCCAGTAGCGTTAAGGATCTTGCCTAAGGACCCAACTGGAAGGTGTCAATGTTTGTCCCCTGGGGGATTCGGACCCTGGTCTCCCACATGGGAGACTGATGCTCCCAGCCTCTGGTTGTGGTCCATGATGGCAGGAGCAGAGAAATCTTGGGAAATGTAGTGCCAGAATCGGTAATCAGTAAACTGGTGATGCTGAGTGCACCAGCTGAGGAGGAGCAGGCATGACAACTTCAGTGTCGATATGATTCAGCCACTCCTTTATTTTTGCCTGTTTTTTGATTTATTCATTTATTTTTGTGCTATAAACATCCTTAATTCAAGGCGGCAAAGAAATTAAAGGATTTTTCTTTCTCCCCTGTTTTAAAAAATCAATAAAATAGTCAAAATAATTTTTACTGTAATTGTCCTTTTTCTCAAATATGTAACATGGGTCTTAGGATACGCATTACTGGACCAACTAGTATAACAGAAAACACAGATTTACAAATTTTCAGTTAACCCATCTGTTGACAATATGAGGCAAAAGACAAAGGCAAAGACTAATTTATTTGTAAAGCAGATTTCATGTACAAAGTGCTTTACGTTAAACATTAAACATTACAGAAGTGCAGAAAACAATAAGTGCATTAAAAAAGAAGAAAAAAGGAGATTAAAAGAGATAAAAATTTATTTAAAAAAAACAAAAAAACAGAAAGGAAAAGTTTAAATAAAAAAGTTCAAATTCAAGAAATAAAGTTCCAGTGTGGGAAAAGAGGTATTAAAACATGATCAAGTTTTAAAATTCAATCTTAAAAGAAACAATCTTATTATAATTAAGATTTAAAAACCAGTGTAGTGCAGTGCCAGAGAGGCCCACCCAGTTCTCCAGTCGTTTAAGCAGGGCTTAATTTGAGCCAGATCCAGCCGGAACACTTTCCAGCACCTCTGACGTTGGATCCGGAACCTATTGTATTGGATCCGGCACCCGCTGTGTCACTATAAAAAAATTGCCTAAATAAAAAATATGTATAAATGTTTGTTTTCGTGTTCAGAATAGTTTTCTGTTTAGTTACTGTATATTCCCCGTTGAGGTTACACAAAAAAATCTTGTGTTTCCATAATTTAGAGGTATTCTAAGGTGAATTTTAGGCTACAGAAACGGAGGGAAGGAGAGGATCCAGTTACACTGACACCAGTGATTATGAGATTGCAATTTGCAGCTTTTCACTCAGACGGAAAAACCTTATAGTCTGAAGAACACAATTGCTTTTGCTGTTTATAAAAGAAATGTTACGGTTTCGGCCTAGTTTTTATTTTGTTTTATCTTTTTACATTTCGCACCCAGTAAACGCTGATGTGGTGGTCATGTTTTTTTTTTTGTTTGTTTGTTTTTTTTTGTTGTTTTTTTTT
The DNA here is from genome assembly GCA_037177495.1 of Rhadinocentrus ornatus. NCBI lineage: Eukaryota > Metazoa > Chordata > Actinopteri > Atheriniformes > Melanotaeniidae > Rhadinocentrus > Rhadinocentrus ornatus. Next base: position 22,368,371 of record JBAMHW010000004.1, read on the forward strand.
GTCAGGCCAGCGTTCGAGCGTTTGGAAATTCAAATAAATATTGCCCTGTTATGCGCACAGTGATGTTTGGATTTACTTAAAGGGGTTGGTACCTTGGCCGTGTTTGTGCGTGTGTCTGTTTCGTTACTCGAGTCTCCATTTTGAGTCGCCGGAACCACCCCACCTCTGCGTTCCGGGACCTCCCGCTTTACAAATTAAGCACTGGGTTTAAATAATATATTGTAGTCAACTATATCAAATGCAGCACTCAGGTTCTGTAAGATTTGACAAGATTTTTCCATTGTCTGTATTCAAACATGTCATTAATGACTTTGGTCAGAGCAGTCTCAGTGCTGTGGTGCTGTCTAAAACGTGACTGGAAGACATCGTAGCAGTTGTTTTGTGTTAAAAAGTTGTTTTGCTGATGAAAAACGGCTCTTTCGATGATCTTAGAAAAAGAAAATTTGCGATTGGCCTGTAGTTGCTCATTTGTGTATTGATCAATTTCCATTGGTCAATAGCACACACATCACTGAGCTGTGCTTTTTTCTCTATTCATGCAGGAAATAGAACAGGAACTTTATTATTTGAGGGCTAAGCTGACCATCTCATTCCTTCTACCTCAAAAGTGCTTGTGCATTGACTTGTTCAAGATGGCAGGCAGGAGGATAGTTCACTCTTTTCTCCCTGGTGGTCCACCACTAACAGGTATCAGTCCTGCAATCCTGCATGTGTTGCTAGGGGGCTCCCCTGAGACAGCGCCCATTGGGTTTGAAGATGTGGCAGACATTGACATCCGAGAAACAACAGAGCTAGTAGGTTTAAACTGTAACTTAATGTATGCTTTACAAAGAGAGATATGCATCTCCCTGTATTTAAGTTTGTGGTCATAACTTTCTCCAATAAAGGCACAACATGATAATATAAACAATGATAAGAGAGAGGTCTGCATTCTCACAGAGGATCAAAAGGCAGCTGCTGATCCTTTGGCTTTATCTTGGGACCTTCCTGTCCTGACAACAAACAACCGTGCCTGGGTTTTTTACAAAGTTTTCTACAACATGCAGTGAGGTCAAATAAAAATAGATGGTTATTAGAAATAAGACACAACAGCAATTACTTTATTTGCTCTGTCAGGCCTTCACTTGTCAAAATTTTGGATTTAATTTGCAGCAAGATGTCTGACTGACTCAAACAGAAGAGCTCATGTAACTGTTTTAAATTTGTTTCACTTGTTCGCATCTGATTTTAGAATCAATTTTAAACTCTTGGTCCTAACTATCAGAGTTTTTTATGGTTAGGCTCATCTTTATATTTCTGATCTTTAGCCGTATACATCCTAATGTAGTCTGAGCACATCCAATCAGAATCTTTTAATGGTGATTCATCCCCACTTCTAGACGGGACAGCCCTCTTTCCAAGCAGTGGCGTCCAGATTGTGGACTGGATATTTTTAAATAGCAGCTGAGGACATTTTTATTCCAACAAACTTTTAGTTATGCTTTGGCTCTTATGACTGGTTTTACATTTCATACCTCTATTTTATGTATTTTATTTTGTGTATTTTATTAGTGTAGCACCTTTGTCTGACCTCTTGGTGGTGACACATTGCTCTATGTCCTGCAGCTATCATTTAACCAGTGATTTATCATTCAACCAAAAATGAAATGCTAATCAAAATGTAACATCATGAAATGCAATCATACATTACTGAAACAACCTTATAGAAGTTAACTTATTTATACAAAGTGCTCTGCTGACATTAAATTAAATGCAACTTTAAATGCTCTAGCGTGAGCTTTTTCTTTGTAAGGGTGACAAATTATGTCACCTAATCAACCTAAAGTCAGCTAATAATGTAACATCTCGAGCTTAGAATTAGCATAACGCTAGCAGACCTTAAACTTCTAAAATGTAAATTTTAGCACAAAAATTAAAACAGCAAAATATTTAAAATGCATCCAAAAGCTATATTTGACCTTACTGAGCAGGTTTTGTGAACTCAGAGGCAGATACAATTATATTTTACTCCACCACTGCTCTTCAATTTAACATTTAACTCACCACTTTCACAACCACTCATAACAAGGGGAAATTCTTCTCGGCTCACAGCCTGTTATCCTTACTGTTGCTTGTTCACCAAGGTTCATCTTTTGTCCATCTGTAATCCACCACTTTTCTTTCTCTGTTTGCCACAGCCAATTTATGCCTGCAACTGTCAGCTTTGTGTCTGTCTATGTTCGTCTTGTGTTGCAGCTTCGTGACAAGATGTGACGTCATGCAGGCAAGGACCTTTAAATGGGTCTAGTAGCCTGATTTTCTATACAGGTTACATTAGGTTATGAATTTGATTGACTTACTGTCTCTGTGAAGCACTTTATGACGACTGCTAACTTTACTTACCTAAAAACTCATGGAAGTAAGCTAATGAGGGTTATGTCAACAATTAACAAATGTAACCTTACATATACAGTCTGTCACGCAGACTTACTCCTTGACATATTTAAATGATATATAAAATCTTTTTGCAGGTGCTCAGGCGAACCTCACAACAAATTGAGAGGCAGGGCCTGCAAGAGTCAATGGTATTGCCATTGTTAGAGGCTAGGCCATATGTTGTAGATGTAGTTTCCAATGTCAGAAAATGGCTAAATGCAGTGCTCAGGTAATTTCTTTAGCATTCAACTTAAGCCATTTCACTTTTGACTTTAGTCTCAGTCTTTAAACATTTTTTCTTTTAATGAAGATGGCCCTACAAAGCATAATCTGCGTATGCACAGGTTTATTCTGAACTAATTTTATTTTCAGAGCATGATTGTAAAACTACTTACCTCAAAATGTCTACATTACTTTAAAACCTGCCAATAAAGGTTTCAATACACCTTAGTAATGCACGAGAATGAAATGTGACTTGAAAAACTACTAATAATGAAGATACGGACATTTTGGTCAAATTTTGTCATTTATTCACATTTAGTGAGGGAAAAATTTTTCCAACTGCTTGATGTCAAGTTATGCACAATGATTCATTAGTTTGAGTCAGGTGTGCTGAAACAGGTAAACATCTTACATCAGCAGTACAATGGCCCTCGAGGACCAGACTCGGTAAACTCTACAATAAGATGTTATGTGCAAGACTTTCATTTAGTGTTAAAAGTAGATGTTTACTTAATCCACTTTTTGCTAATACTGTACACAATTTGGTATTTTTATTTAAATTTAAGCAATTGCTTTCTGTGATTACATTGCTTACACTGGTTAATAAGACCAGTATAGTCTTTTAAACCAGTTTTTCTCAATCCTGGTCCACAGGACCCACAGTCCTGCCTGTCGTTGAAATCTGCTGTTCTGCAGAGGGTCAGAGTTGGTGACCCCTGAATAAATATGCAGGGTACTGGGTACCGAAGACCAGAATGGAAATCTATTCTAAATCCTAGTGTTTAGGGACAGAAATGAGCGAACAGTTTTACTGTTGTTCGCATCTTCATTGTTAATTTTCTAACCCGTGTTTGGTTTACGGTAAAATTCCAAGTTTTGGACTGCATTAAGAATAAAAAATGCTAGATCATTGAATATGTTTTTTTCTGGTCCTTAAAGGATTAGTTCTTTGTGTAAAGTTTGGTCATTTGATAGCAGTTTCCATCTCCCATGGCAATAAACTTTACCAAAAACCGTCTAAAGAAGCCGGCTCAGTCCTGGACATCCAATGTATCAGTAATCAGATATCATCCCTACTGACCATGAAGTTCACTTGCTTAAGACAAAACTTAAAGCAGAAAGACCCACAAACAGCCAACAACTGAAGACAGTTGCAGTAAAGGTGAAGCAAGAAAACCAAATGTTTGTTGATGTCCATGGGTTTTAGTCTTTTCGCATTTATGGCCTGCAAAAGATTTTTAAGTATTAAAAATAAACATTTTTTTTTATGGAAATGTTGATAATTCAATTACTTTTGAGCCCTGGACAGTGGAGATTTCCCGTAAAATGGTTGAAATTCCTAAATATTTTATAGCCTTTTTTTTTTCCAACTGCTTGAATTAAACTTGAAAGTCTGCACTTCAATTACATCCTAGTTGTTTAATTTCAAATCTAATGTGGTGGCATACAGAGCCCAAATAAAGAAAATTGTGGATGTCTCTTATAAGTTATTTTTTCAAATGCTCTTTACTTATTCACAACTTAACTTCACATTGGCAAAACCAGATTTTACTAAACTGAAAAACCAAAAGTCTCGGCTGCTTCCCGGAAAAAGGCCAGAGTTGTTCATGCCAGATTATTGTTTGAGACACGTAGATACATGATGTAGGTGTAAGAATACCAACCATGGCACAAGTATTTCAATGAATACTTAAACATGGTTACATTAGGGTTCAATTTTAAATAATGACACAAGATCACAAAGTATGTGCATATGTGTTCTAAGCCATTTAACCAATAAAATTTTAAATTATCAAATTTTTTGTAGTTTATGTCCTATTTTAAATCCGACTGTACAGATGGAGAGCCTTTGGCGAAAATCATGACAAATGAAATTGTATGACATGCAAATAAATTGTTAAAAAAAATCATACATTGTGATTTCAGGTTTTTTTTTTATTTATTTTTTTATTATGTCTCTCACAGTGGACATGCACCTACGCTGAAAATTTCAGACCCCTAGAAGATTTCTAAGTGGGAGAACTTGCAAAATAGCAGGGTGTTCAAATACTTATTTTCCTCACTGTATATCAACAATTATTGGCAATGAAATTCTTCAATCCCAGGCTCACCAAACCATGATAAAAAGAATATAAACCACAATAAAAATAGATCGTACATAAGAAGATGCTATTATTTAAAAGTGGCGTTGCTGCTCACAGTGTTTAAAAGTCTTATGGTCTGCGGTATGAAGTTGTCCCTGAGCCTGGTGGTACGGGCTTCAATGCTTGGAAACCGTCGGCTAGATGGTAGCAGACAAAACAGTTTTTGCCTGGGGTCATTAATGGTTTTGGTGGCCTTCCTACTACACCGCTGGGTGTAGTGGTACTCCATAGATGGCAGGACTGTCCCGGTGATGTGCTGAGCAGTGGTGGAGGGCGGTGCAGCTGCTGTACCAGGCGGTGATGCAGCCAGTCAGGATACTCTCAATGGTACACCAAAAAAAGTTGCAGAGTTTCCTTGAGTCCATGTGGAGCCTGCGGAGGAAGAAGAGCCTCTGTCTGGCTGACTTTGTAACAAAGTCAGTTTGATGACTCCAGGTGAGGTCCTCACTGATGTGGACCCCAAGGAACCTGAAGCTGTTGACTCTTTCCACCGTGGCCCCGTTGATGGAAATGGGGGTGTGTTCCTCCCTCTGCCTCCTCCTGAAGTCCACAATCAGTTCCTTAGTTTTGTTGAGATGGAGATTGTTGTCCTGGCACCAAGATGTCAGGCCTCTGACATCCTCTCTGTAGGCTGTCTCGTCATTGCCGGTGATTAGGCCAATGACGGTCGTATCGTCAGCAAATTTAACAATGGTATTGGAGCTGTGGCCAGCAATCATGCATGAACAAGGAGTACAGCAGAGGACTGAGCACACAGCCCCGGGGGGCACCGGTCTTCAAAGTCAGGGTGAAAGATGTGGTGCTGCCCATCCGCACAGCCTGTGGTCTGCCTGTCAAGACGTTCAGGATCCAGTCACAGAGGGCACTGTTGAGCCCAAGGTCTCAGAGCTTTGCACTACAGATAGCTCTCCAGAGTGCGTACCTCGACTTCCTGTACTCCTCCAAGTCACCTGAGGTATAGGCGTCTGTCCGTGCTTTAAGTTTAGCACGGACTTCACTGTTAACCCAGGGCTTATGATTTGGAAATGTTCACACAGTAATCCTCGGTACGACGTCATCGATGCATTTCCCGATGTAACCAATGGCCGCGTCCGTGTATGTGTTCATATCAGTATCCTTAAACACATCCCACTCCATCATGCTAAGGCAGTCGCGCAGAGCCGAGTCTAATTGGACGGACTCCTAAAGCAACGACAGGTCTCCTCATCAACTCCTGGTCAAGTTCATGTTCTTTAAAGCCAAGATCCTGCGACAAAGGCTACTGTACCAAATATTAACATTGATTTTCTCAGGTGTTCAAATACTTATTTGCAGCTGTTTCATACAAA
>JBAMHW010000004.1:22374579-22397160 GCA_037177495.1 Rhadinocentrus ornatus
TGTATATATATATATATATATATATATATATACACACCTGGGTACATATACACCTTGCCAGGTTACGGTTAGGAAATCACCCATAGCAATAACGCAGTGCAAAAAAAGCCTGACATCAAAATATGCTTTTGACATATTGTTTAAACACTAATTCAAAAGCCATTCTTTAACTGCTAAAAGTATTGTAATAAATTTTTTTAAAAAGTAACACAATACAAGCTTATTTTGCCAGTATTAAAAGCATTCCCCCCAGACCATCCTTTCTCCTAGGTCCTAAAAAAGCCCTGTGTACTTAGAATATATGATCATGAAGAAAACAAACTGCAAATAAAATAACTATAAAATATAACTTCTGTGGAAGTGTAGATAAATTTACTGACAAAGGCCTATGAAAAACCTGCTGTCTTTTTTACTGTATCTTCTTTTTTCCTCTTTCTCCGTCTATACAACATAAATCTAGTGTTTTGAATTTCATTTGACTTTACTGTTAATGGCGATGACAACCTAATTTATTATTAAACATGTTATCATTGTGGCTAACTAAAAATAAATACTATTTTTTTATTGGCTTGACATATGGAGTTAATTCATAACATTTTAAATACATACAGTTTTTGGAGTGTTGCGGGCACTGGGCTGGGGGAGTTAAGTTGGCACTAGTGTGAGCCTCAAGGCATGTCATGAGTCCCATGTCCATGGTTTTTGATCTGATGAGTTTATGAATTGGTTATTGGTATTTCAACTGCTAAGTCCAGGAACACGTGTTGAGCTACTTATATATCTTTTTTTATATCAGACAGAATTGCGTGTTATGGCTATCTAAAAGGGACTGGAAGACAAGACAGACACAGAGAGAAAGAAAAATGCTTCATTTAGAAATCGGGAAGTAATTGTTGGAGACAGTCGCTTACACTATAAACTTCAGAGTAAATGCTCACTTGAAATACAGGTTTGACCACAGATATGCCAGAGGCGGCTGGCCTGACCGCAGTTAATCTTGACAGGGGCGGGAATTGAAATTTAATCTCCACAAAGCTAGAAAACAACTAACTGGCAGCTGTAGGTGTTATGCCAAGAACAGTAGAGATGGGATTTATGGCCTTTTGAAGGGAGCCGGATCTTGAGAAGTCATTCCTTTCAAATAGCTATTCCAAAGTTTAATTGCCATAAAAATGTCAGTGTTCATACTTTTGTTATTTATATTATTAATCTCATCTGAATTGGTTTTTTTTGTAATGACATCTGGTAGGAGCCAAACTTACGTTCCTTACTGCACATCAACCCTATTTTTTTGTTGTTAAACTGCTCTCCAGAAGCACGAGGCAGAAGAAGGTTTTCATGCTGAAAGAAGATGCATGCTGTTATAAGATTTCCTTTTTCTTTTTCATTCCCTCTTGGTTATGTGCAGCCAGCAGGGTATGTTTATTTAAATATTTGATTATGTGCATTTATAGAACAATTCGGTGTTCTTGATTATATGTCATTTGTATCTTTGTATGCTGAAAGTTTGACGGTGGATTTCTTTATGCCTGCTAAGGTGTACTTGAATAAATTCATTATAGAACAAGAACTATGGCGTGGTGTTTATCCCAGAGGGAGTGACAAAAAGACTGGCTCGTTCTTACAATATCTTACAAAATTTCACAGTATATAAGAATTACAAACAATCAAAATATGTACCTGTATGAAATCTACTATACAAGATTGAAAAACATATAGGAAAAATATGGATTAAAAAAAAGGAAATACCTGAGCAGTCAATTTGTTTCTGAACAATCAAATCAAACTTTATTTATAAAGCACTTTTCATGCCGAAGGCAACACAAAGTGCTTTACATGATTAAAAAGTTTCATGCATTTCAGTTAATGCATGGTAAAAATAAACATCTGGCTTAATACTGCTGTACTCTCTTCCCATAGATGCTTTACATGAATGGAGCGTGTTGGACATTAGACTTCTATGATGTCATAATTTTAATGAAGACAGTGTGGAAATTTGTATATAAAAAGAATGGCTCACAAATCAACGGCTCACAGCTGCGACTCGGTGCTTATCGTTCATTTAAAAGAGCCATTCAAAAGAGTTGATTTGTTCATGAACGTCACATCTCTAGAGAACAGCATGCCTTCCTAAATTTGCATCCACATTGTGTGAAAGCACACAACTAAGCAAGCAAAATCTACTCGTTTCATTGTAGTAATTTCGGAGACATTTCACATCTAGAATTGAAGTAGCTTTTATTGTTGTTGTTTTTATGGCAATAAATTAGCGACTGAAAGCAGTACTTTATGAATATTTAGAGCTACTCCGCTGAATAAAACATTCTTTATTTGCTTCATTAGCTCATTTAAGCAGTGCAACTTCTTTTCTGTCCAGTGTTTTTGGCAGCGTTTCAGTCAGTTATGTAAAATTAACCCGTGACGAGTTAAAAAATGTGACGTGACTACACGGCAAAATCTTCCACTCAAATGATACAGAAATAATTTTTTCATTATCACGTGTTTTAAGTGGTCAAATATGACAACAAAGAGAAAATAATAAAAGCGGAAGTGCTAGGTTTTAAATGGCTAATGTGGCTCCCCATGTTTTAAGGGCTAGTGTATATATATATAAGTCACATGTATGAAAACAGAATAATTATAAAGTAGGAAACACCATTTCAATTCCACCTCTTTGTATTTAAGCTCCAAAAGGGGGATGCATTACATGGCAGAGCTGATTTCAGACATGCCAAGATTTGCATCCCTTGATTTATTTAGCATAGTATGTAAGTTATACTGTAGGAAACACCATTTCAACTCTACCTGTTTAGATTTCAACACAAGAGGTATGCATTATATGACAAAAGTTTGCCATATAAAGAATGTTTATTTCAGCAGGTTAGCTCTAAATATTCCTAAAGTACAACTCTCAAATAATTTATATTGCCATAAAAAAAAACTATAAAAGCTACATCCATTCTAGATGTAAAATGTCTCAGAAATTTTTATGATGACACGAGTAGATTTTGCTTCCTTAGATGTGTGCCTTCACAAGATGGGCAAGCAAATCTTGGAAATACAGGCTGGATCCAGCACAAAGAAATGTTTTGCTTCCTGGTATAAGCAGGTAAGCCGGAATGTTGGAGAGGAATGGTAGTAAGTTTGAGATCCATTTCTAAATTGATTTATGATTATGATCAGTGTGTAACAGGGCTTGGCGATCATAAACCAGAAGAGCATACGCCTCATGCCAGCTAAAACAACAAAACAAAACAAAACAAAACAAAACAAAACAAAACAAAACAAAACAAAACAAAACAAAACAAAACAAAACAAAACAGAAAAGAAAAGAAAAACAGTACAAAAGCCACAAACAAGTATTTAGTATTATACAATGACCAAAAAACAAACAAAAAGAACAAAACAAAATAAACGTCTGGAAAATAAAAACCCAATTAATGAAACATCTTACCATCTTGACTGTCTTCCGTAGTTCGTACCTCAAATGAAAAAGCTCTGCAGGCAGGTGAGTGCTTTATATAGTCTGCTAGGTGACGTTGAGAACAGGAAGCAGGGTTGGAGCTGCTTTGTTACTAGTCTGATTCATAGTAAATAATGGTGATAATCATATTTATGTTTTTCCTAGTGATATTATTCACATAAATACACTTTTTGAGTGCTTTTATAAAACTGTAAAACTGCTTTTGAGAATTGGTGTTTTTTCTTTTAGAAAGTGAAAATGTGTTTTCAGATTAAATGTTGACAGTTAACCATGCCAGCTGTTAACATCATATTTTTAATGTTTACAGAAACTTTTTTTACAGGCTGTTTTTGGAAAATAAATGCATGTTGTAAAATAATTGTCTTTCTATTTTTTTCCTTCAGCATAATAACACTACATATAGCCAACAGCAATTATACTGTGATACCAGACAGATAGAATACAATATCTCATTGAAAATGTGCTGGGAACATAAAACGTTAGCATCTTTGTCATAGCGTAAAGGACTATGTGTAGTTAAATCATAGTTAAACTTTTTAACAAGCTCATTGGCTTGTGTCAGTCTGCCTTTTTGCTGATAACATTAGCTTGTTGTATTTATTGGATGATAATATTTTTTTACAGACAAAGTGAAGTTTCTAATCACTGATCATCATTACAGTTTTTCTCGATTGCTAAGACACATTTCTCAAAAGCTTCTCTCTTTTTCTCCAAACAATTTTCAAGCTATACTCACAGAACCTCAGATTCCTCTTGCAAAAACAAACACTCCCCTCAAAACAGTTAAATCTGGTCCCAAACCTGAACTGTTGTCAAATCGTGCCCTAAGTCAATCAAAATAATAATAATAATAATAATAATAAAAACAAAACATGACTGAGCAGTCACTAAACACTAGTTTAAAATAAAATAATACACAATGCTCAGGACATGAAGCTGTAGAAATAAATTTTTATTGTTCACTGTAGGCTAAATGCAAGCTGCAAATCAAATAACCTGTGCATTTAACACTTGCATACAGTAAGTCTACGTAAAAAATAAAGTACAAACATAGACAAATAAGAAGTGCATTACTCAGCCACAGCATCATTTCTCCGTATTGGGTCAGGCCACAGAACTTCATTCACATCACAGGCCACATTTTTTTCTGGCCAGGCAATGGGGGGAAAAAAACCATGGCATGCTGTTTCCAGGCTTGGCATGCCTCACACCTATGTCACCACAGGAAAGTTCCATGGCTTGCAGGAGATTTACCCTGGTGTAACCTTCCACCGCCATGAGGAAAGAGAATTCTTCATTGGGGTTCAGGAAAGGGTGGTACAGTGGAATGCAAAGACTGATAAAACCTAGATTTATATTGAGCCACTCTAACCTGGAGGGCTCTGTGAAAACTTACATTGTCCCAAAGAACAACATAGATGGGATGCTCATCATTCTGTCCTAAAAGAGCATCTTGCATGTGATTAAGGAAAATAAAGAGCAGGTGAGTGTTGTAGGGCCCCAGGTTGGCATGATGGTGGACAACCCCATGATTGCTGATAGCAGCACGCAATGTGTCATTGCCACCACGCTGCCCAGGGACACCAACAATGGCCGTTGGCTAATCACACTACGGCCGCTCCTTCTCCTTTTGGTGACATTACAGTACTTTTCTCCTTTTCTCCAAACCGTGAACACAAACATTTGTGCTTTAACTGTGTTTGATTACACCACCTGTGCTCACCATTATGCAACACAGCTGCATCACAATGAAAATGTGTTGGCAGATTGTGAGTAAACACGTGAAAAGTGCATTATGGGTTTGCCAAAAGAGTGACTGATTCAATCAGTGGATTAAGGAAACTAAGCATTTGGTTCAGACAACAGGGTTTAGTGTTTTAGCAATTGAGAAAAACTGTAAAAATGCATTTACTGCCAACGTGTCACGGACTTCACATGAGCATTTCTGAAATAGGTCGTTTTATATTGGGCGTGGCTTCATCTATTGAAACGTTCGTGTGTATCGTGTATTTTTATAATTGGAGAAAAAAACCTCCAACGTTCAAATATTTAGTTCAAAATAGAAAGAAAACTGATCTCTGCAGTTGGTTTGGTGCTCTCTGTACAAAGACTGTTGTCAGAGATGCAGGTCACTTTACTTGAAAAATAGTTTAGCTGAATAAGAAACTAAAATGCCTTTTCAAGTTTCATTAGAGAGTCAGAGCACTTAAAACTTCTGAATTTACAGTGCAAATTGACTTTAGGTAAACTTTAGAAGTCAGAAATGAGAAACCTTGAACGAGTTATCCAGTTGGAAAGACTCATTGCCCGGCAGGAGGATGAAAAGTCTAGTTTTTCCGGTTACAGAAAACGCAGCAAAATGTCTTCGTGGTTTTACGTCTCTGGCGCAGCCAATCCCAGGCTTCTATTTTATAATGGGCGTTTCCGCAGTCCACAGTGCAAGCCTGGAAATCGAAGCCAGCCAGAATAAACAACTAAGTTAGCTTTACAGCTAGCTACCAACTTCTGGTATATTTTTAATTTATAAACGAAAAATAAACAGACTCTACCTTGTATATGAGTTTTAAGTAAAATATTCATTAATACATTTACGTTTTACAGCTATAAAAATGAATTAAAATGTTTTCTTTTTTTATACACCCAACTTCGATTGTTGGCTAACATTAGCTAGCTTACTCCGGTAACCAACCTAACTTTCCGTTTTGATAAAGGCTATTGCTTATCAGTGAAACAAAGTATAGGGGATGTGTTAGGCTGTTTACTTTAGTTGCTTTTGCATTATTTATGGTTTTAGAGATGGCGTCGCTAACGGTGACAGACCCAGCGGTGTGCCCGAGTTCCATATCAACAGCTGAGTCCATAGTGCCAGCCTGTATGTTTGCACCAGACCAGGGATGTGATGATGATGCCTCCGGGGGTGAAGTCTTTGGAGACAGCGAGGGTACGAACGGAGAGTCCGTGGATCATCTGGACTTGAGTAGTAAGGTGGGCCTCGCAGTAAATTGCAGCTAGATTTTAGACCTTATGCAGCGGAGCATAGTTATGCTTTGATTTGTTTACCATTTACCAGGTAGAAATGTAAAGCAATAAATGAAGAAATTGTTGCATTGGTGGTTAGAACAATGCATTTTGTACTATTGATGCAAAATACCGAGACCGAGTATGTGTTTTGTAATTTAATTGTAATAACAGTAATCCATTCTTGCATTTCAGTTGTGAAATATTTGAGGAAAAAAGTTGGAACAAAAAGGGTTTCACCCTTTTGAAATATATATATATATATATATTTCACATATTTCTTCAAAAATGTTTTATAAAGTGTGAAGAATTTTTGTTATTTTTTTCCACATTCTTCCTGCAAACCCCTTTAAAAAGTCTCCATACATTTTTTGTTAGGGACAATTCAGAACTGCAGGCAGGCCAGTCCAGTGGCTTTACTTTCATTTTTTTCTGCAGAGATTTCTTTGTAATGCCTACAAAATGTGGTTTTGCATTGTCACGTTTTATAATGCACGGACGTCCATGGAAAAGATGTGTTGAATGCAGGATATGCTGTTTTACAGTCTGAATGTCTTCTACATTTCGGCGCTAATGCTGCCAAATGTTGCCACTGAAATCTAAATCACTAATACCAAGAGGATTGGATATGCACTAATTCTGTCACGCAGCTGAGATTTTGGAATTTAGTAAACAAGGTTTTGTCCGTGGACTGCAGTTAAAAAAAATAAAGATCCAGAACACATATTACATAAATTGGTCTTACCACAATACATTTTTTGACACTTAATCATTATTACAGTCATCTTTTGAGACCAGTAACTTTAATCACTTTTTTTTCTGTCATTATTTGTCTTAAATTTCCCCTGTACCAACTTCCTGGGCAATGTGTTGGAGATCTGAAATGAAGTAACAGGTGCATATTAATAAATTAAAACAATATGACAAGATAAAACAGGAAAACATTTACCTATCCATTCTCACTTATGATTTTGGATGTTACTAATTCGACAGACACATGGTTTTTTTCTGTATGGTCAGTAGGTGTTACCATTTGTATCCTGGTGTAATATGGAGCCTTACGCATCACACTGAATTTAAAAGTCCAAAATGTCTGATTTCTTGAACTTAATGTTTAAACTCAAAACTTGTACAATTGTTGAACTTGTGACTCTGTTACTATGCACTTTTCAAGTCTTTCCCTATTTTTAATATTTCAGCTGGTTCTTGTGAGTCCAACGGGGGAACAATATGATTCATTACTACGGCATCTAAGGGAGCTGATAGATGAGGGTTGCGGAGAGACAATCTATGTGGTTGGTATGGGTTCAGGTAAGACTGAATGCCATCAGAGGAACCTAAAGATAAAACCTTTTATTTGAGCTTATGTAAGAACAGCATAATGTTAAAGACAGTGTGAGACAAGATGTTAGATTTTACTTTTTTATTGTTTCATCTATATACTGAAGAAGAAGGAAAACCACGTGTAATGAGTAGGTCACAGAATATATACGACTTGAGATATCTGGGTACAACTTCATCTTCTTTTTTCAGTTGAGATTAAACCACCAGAAAAATGCCGTACTGATCCAGTATTTCCATATAATTGTAACCAATCTAAAAAAATGATTGCATGGCATTAATGTTGAATAATATTGAGATTCATATAAAACCCCTTGAAAGACTTAGTTGAACCTTTTATTTTACGCTTTTGTTTAAAACAATGACTAAAATGTTTAAAATATTACTCAACATGACAACAATCAGTCATGAGCTTGGTCTTAGTCAGCTGGTGGAGCAAACGGATCCCATAGCTGGCACCAAAAACTTTGAATACTGAAGGAACTGAGTTGTATTTAGAAGAACTAGATTTATGCAGTTTTACTAACCACAAAAGCATATTGACATACACGCATGGACACACATTATTTAATTTTCATATAAACCGTGAAGGGAAGGTGGTTTTCTGGTACATCTAAGAAAAACTGTGTAGCAGCTATGTAGTAGCAGAGTTGTCACTTCTGTCAGCTGTGCCTCCCAGGCAGCTAATCCCATTTGTTTGTGCTTTGGTTTTCATTCTGTTACCCTCTGCCACACATAGAAACACGAGGGCCTTTGCTGGCAACCACACTTTTTTTTTTTTTTTTTTTGCATGATACAGCAACATGTCTGACCCATGTGGCATGCTAGGGAGGTCAGAGTGCTTGTGTGAAAGGGTGTCATTTGTCAGTACTCGGTAGAGGGACTGCCACTTGTTCAGTAATACATAGGTCAGTGTTTGTGGCTGGCTGGTTGGATAAGCAGCTGATTACTCTACAAACATGACTGTCTAGTTGTGAGTTTCAGTCAGAATTTAACGTTGCAGCCAAGTAATGTTAGTGGTTTACAGTAGGGATGGGCTGATACCAATACAAGCATCAGAAATACTTGCCGATCTTACCAAAAGTAAGGAGATCAGTATCTGCGGGTATTTCTGTCTCAACACCATCCGATACCATGGAAACGGAATCATAATTCTTTGTTTCCTGCCCAACATGACCACACACAGACACAGGATGTTACGCAGTTTTGCGTGACTGTTGTTTTGAGTTAGTAGGCGGAGAAGCAGCTGCACATGAGTTATTGTTCTGCTAACATTTAGCATTAATGGTATGTTAGTAATTTGGTGTCATTACTCATTAAAAAAAATTCCGCTAACAAAACAGCGACATACCTAATATGCACGGCTGGAGTTTCCGTAGGCAACACGAATGCTGCCAAATTTACCACCAGTGATTTTCTAAAGCATTTTGGTTGAAATTGCGTGAAAGAGCACAAGTTTGTTGCCTTAAAGGAAATGTGCAACGAACCACAGCAGTAACAAAAGTTGGCAAATGCTTTTAAAAAAAATGAGGAATTTGCAGAAGAAAGCCAGAAAGCCACCGCAATAACAGATGTCTTAGTGGAAAACGTTCACTGTATGTCCAATTTCAAGATAGTTTGTAATAGAAATTCTTTCAATTCAAGTTTGTTTACTCAATAACTAAAAAGTTCTGTGGCCATCATGGTTTTCACGTGTTAATAAAACATGAATTATAAATTTTAAGGCTTTAAAAAATAACACGTTAACAGAAGTAACTAATTTATGTCATTAAATGAATACATTTTTTAATCTGAATTAATGCTCCCTCAGCCCCTACAGTTTTTCCGGTGAGATGGTTCAACACTCGCACTTTTTTATTTAAATTAAAAAAAAGAAAACTGTTTCCTGCAGTTCTGTACTAATATGCCTTCTCCTCCTCCCTCTCCTGTTGTTCCATGACCGGCTATTGGTAATCAGCTGATCAGCTTCTCTGGTGCTAGCTCTGTCCTTCTTGTTGGGCTTGTTTATTATTCATCTGAGAAGGAGGAAACTAGTGGTTCGTGGTTCATCTTGTTATTGGACGCTCTAGCTATATCAAAAGTTATTAGTCTCATGTCAATCAGATCAATGTCACTGTAACGTGAAGCTGAAGAATGAAATAGAATTTATAGACCTCTTAATAAAATAACACTGGTATCGGATCCATACTCTATATCAGCTGATACCTAAACCCCATGTATTGGAACCAGAATCAGACAGAAATAAATGGTATCGGAACATTGGTTTGGCCTAATTCTATCCCTGACACATCACATGTTACACACCGGTTTTTATCAGTCAACACTGAAGCAACAGACATCATCAGGTCAGCTTCTCATTGGCCCTTTGCCAGACATGCTCATAAATCATATGCTCGTTGCATTTATTCTCAAAACATCAAATATTTTGCAATTGTTCCATTTCTCTACCCTGCATCAGAGTAACTGCAGTTCGGTCCCACACATTTTTCTGTGTAGACGGAGGTGACTATGGTCTGAATGAGACGGACATGGAGGCGTCTGTAGCCACGGTGCAGTCGCTGTGTGAACAGATTGAGGCTGACTTAATCCTGCTGAGGGAGCGGACAGACACTGGTGGGAGGATTCGGGACTACCTCATACGTAGGCGTGTGGGAGAGCAGGATTTCCTGGAAGTCAGGTAAAAAGTATGAGGAGAGGTTCCAGAAAAACAAAAACAAAGCAAGGGTTTGTCTTTAAGGTGGATTTTCTGTGCAAACACAGTTCAGTTATAACCAATAGCAGAAGTCAGATCTGTGCTCTACCTATTTATAGACATTTTGCTCAATTTCTTTTGTTTCTTTTGACATCAAAGAAAGTAGGAATCCATCATCTGTTGTCATCACTGCTCTTAGCACTGTCCCTTCACAACAATGATGACTTTGAGATGGTTGCAGCAGGTATAAAGAAAATAGATTAATGGATGGATTCTTGCCAAGCATATTTTACAACAAAAGTACAGTCATGGTCAATACCCCAAAAAAAGTCTTACAAGGTCTTTTAATGCAATCCTAATTTTAAGCCTAAAAGCAGTGAAAGCCCAGTAAATGTTGTATTAAACTGGGAAATTCTGCCATTTATTTTTATTTAAATGTTGTTGGTGGCAGGTTTCTCACAGTGTCACTGAGCCCATTAACATGCACACCAAAAATCTGATCATTACCTGATTTATTAAACCACTGATGTCAAATGTTCACTTGTAAACTCTTTAGCAACTTACTACCTCTCACATTAGCAGCTAACGCTAAGTCCACAAGCACCACCACGTTTAGCACAGACTGAATGTTTAAAAAATAACCAGAAGTAAAGTCACCACACACGGGTGTCCTCCGAAATAATTCCGATAAAAGACTGATAAATGTAGACACAGATTTTTCGAATATCATATTTCAGAAGTGCATGTAGAAATATTTCTGATGACTCCCACATATCTGATTTTGATGGTCATGTAAATGGGCTCAATGTTCCGCAGAGCCATGGTCACTAAAAAGTTCTGTCCTCTTGCATCTGCTGATTTGAATTTTGGATTTAAGAATTCTGAAAAATGAATTTCATTCCTTTTCAGATAACAACCTCATTCCCTTGCATTAAGATTTAATTAAATCTTGCACTTATCTAAACACTGTATCTAAATGATTAATCTACATATGTTACTTTAAATAAAATGAAAAAAACCTGGATTTATATGCTACTTTTAGAGTTGCGGTCGTGGGCAATGTGGATGCTGGAAAGAGCACCCTGCTCGGAGTGCTGACCCATGGCGAGCTGGACAATGGAAGGGGTTTTGCTCGCCAGAAGCTCTTCAGACACAAACATGAAATGGAGAGTGGCAGGACCAGCAGCGTGGGCAATGACATCCTGGGCTTTGACCAGGAGGGGCAGGTAAGCTTCTGCCAACTCAGAAAAGGCATGGCGAGCATCAAAGTAAGAAGCTGGGGTTTCTGTTAGGATGCCAAACTAATGTTCTTCCTGTATAATTAACAAGCTTTTGATACATCAGCAGCAAATATGTTCATATAAATTGTCTTTTCTCAATAATAGAAATAGGACTTATGCTTCTGTGGAAACTTAAGTTATTTATTTCTTCCACCTTTGAAGTTTTTTTTTTACCTTTTCTGTAAAATGTTTTCAAAGTGTTTGTTTGTTATCTGTTTACCGGATTCTGTAGGTGGTTAACAAGCCAGACAGCCATGGTGGAGGTCTAGACTGGACCAAAATCTGTGAGAAATCCTCTAAGGTCATCACTTTTATCGACCTGGCAGGCCATGAGAAGTATCTTAAGACTACTGTCTTTGGCATGACAGGGCACCTACCTGATTTCTGCATGCTTATGGTGAGAGAGAAGAGGAAAAGTCACGTGATTGTGTCATTTTCAGTTCTGTGTTTAATATGTTACTGTTTCTTTCCCATATTTCCTGTTAGGTTGGGAGTAACGCCGGCATAGTTGGCATGACCAAAGAGCATCTTGGTCTGGCTCTAGCACTAAATGTACCAGTGTTTGTAGTTGTCACTAAGATAGACATGTGTCCAGCTAACATCCTGCAAGGTAAAGAGATCATTTTATTGGAATTCAAAATTATCCCAGAGGTTTATAAATCTTCCATCCATTCATCAGCTGTATAACCACTAAAAGAACTTATCCTCTAACAGGGTTTTTTGTAGAGGCATCTCTGCTACAATATGAGCTCTACAGTCATCGTTGCTTGAGATTCACTTAATTCTCCTAAACCTGAGCTGATGATTGGCCAGGCATTTTCCACTGCTGACATAGCACAGTGAAGATGGCTATACAAGCCTAAGCTTTTAATGATCTTAAAGGTACCCTTTCTGAAAACTCAGCAATTACCAGAGAATATTCAGATGTGAGTAAGTTTGTTATGTACCAAAGGCAGGTCTAGGGGAAGAAGGGAGTAACACAACACCCAGAAGATGCCAATGAGGAGACATTATAAGCCATTTAATTGGATTATATTGTGTGACAGCTAAAATACAGAACAGTCAGTAGCGTCAGGGAGAGCCGACGCCAACATAACAAACAAAAACCCTGTACCTGTATAATAAAAACCTACTTCTTAACTACCCCAAGTTCAACATAAACAGGAGAAAAAGGACCCACAAAGAAAACAAATGGCAGCTCTCCCCTACAAGACCAATCTGGAAAACTAAAACTAAATTCTACCACCAGACATAACCAAAACCAAATGGCAGTTGGTCGAAAGGCAGATCCTCAGTCATTTTATAAGCCATTCCCAGGGATTGATTTGCTGAGACAGTAACCACGTAACAGGAGGAGGAGCACCTAGAGAGGCAGCACAAAAACTCACATTTTGCCAGATTTAGAATCATAGATGCAGCTGATAAACGTTCAAAGACTGTTCTCAGAGTGGTCAGATGCTCAGGCCAACTTGAAGAATAAATGACCACATCATCCAAATAAAAATTACACACAGTCAACAATCACCTGCTCAAAAGGTTCGCTCAGTACTAGTATGGGACACAAGGGGCAGGAGGAACAACCTGATTAGGTTTCCTTGTAATATGACACGAATTACAAGTGAGACAAAACTTAACTACCTCAGCTTTCAATCCTGGCCAAAAGAAATGTCTGAGTATTTTATGATAGGACTTTATCACTTCAAGATGTCCTCACAAAGGGTGTTCATGAGCAAGATACAACACATGGGGCCGGTAAACTAAAGATACAACAACCTGATACACCGTGTTCCAGTCAGCTCAGTTTTTACTAGCTTTATTGTATGTGAAGACCACTTATGCATCCTTCTCCTGCTTTAAGAATGGAAGATCAACATTTATCCAATGAAATATCGGATTTTTCTGCAGCAATGAGGGCTTCACATGTCACAGGCAAGTTTAGAAAAAATGGGCTAGGAAGCTCTTCATGTTTTAAATCAAGGCGCTCCATTCAGTCACCCTCTGTGCCTCTCAAATTCTGAGGTCTCGCTCCAGCAAGTGTTTGGGCAAACATGGAATCAGACAAATTGGTCTCTTCTGCCCTCTAACGGGACTTAGCTCTGGTAAGCAGAGAAAATAGATGGAAAAGACTGTGACAAATCATCCTCATGCGGTTGGTTCCAGGGCCTCTATAACTTCAGGAACAGGATGCGCTTTTCCTCCAGCAATGTCATTTCCCATAATGAACTGGACCCCTTTAACAGGAAAGGAGGGCTGTCCTGCCACTGTAAAGAAGCCACTCACTAGCTTAGACTTTACAAACACTTGATGCAGGGGGGCTGAAACATAATCAATCCTCACATCTTGAACTAAAGTGCTGGCATGGCAAGAAGACTACTCATTCAGTCTGAAGAATTAGAGACCAGGACCCTCCAGTATCTTTCAGTTTTTTAACTGGTTTACCATCCTCTGGTTTTCTACCATGATAAATCAATGGTTTAAAACAAAGATCAGGCTTCTCACTTTGACACTCCATGTTTTTGAACTCTTTTTATCAAACCGTCTTCTTTTGGTCGACTCCCCTGGGTGGATTGTTTTCGTTTCAAAGCTGGAGATTCACCAGCAATATGACCAATTTTGTGACAATAAAAACATTCCCTATCTGCCCTTGGTATAAACCTTAACTGTTTGTCCTGGCGACAAGACACTCTTAGGGCTCAAGGAAATTCATCAGCTGCAACAGTAACTGCCTTCAAAGTTGATACCTTCTCATTCAAGTAGACAACACAATCAAGCAAGCAGTTTCTGACTTCTAATAAAATTAATTCAAAACAGGTTTTATTTGCCAATCTTTTATGACTACAAAAATGTTGTCTATTCTTCTGGAAGAAGCTCATAAGCAGCAAGGATAGTAGCTTTCACAACATCATGCTTCAGTCTTCCAAACAAAGAATGGAAAAGACTTCTTGGACCTTTTACTACTAGTTTACACTGAAGAAGCAGAGGCCAGACCTCCTTTGGCCAATGCAATGAAGCGGAAACACGCTCAAACACATTAAAATAGGCATCAACTTTGGACACGCTAAACGAAGGGAGCAGCATTGTAAAGGTGCTGCAGCGTTCGCATCAGACATACTCAGGCAGCTGGGAAGATCTGGACCTTCGTGCTTGTAACTCTAATTGAAGCAGCCTGATTTCCTTCAGACTGCAACTCAAGCTCCAACCTTTTTAGTTTAATAACTTTTCCTGTTACTGCTTCCAACTCCAATCTATGAAGCTCAAACTCAGCCTGACAGGCTTGTACCTTATTCTGGGCTTCTAATTGCAGTCGTGCTAAACCTACTTTATTTTGAGCCTCCTCCCTCGAACCATGTGCGAGAGAGTGACTAACAAAAGGAGGAGTGGTGCTTTTCTTTCCAATACTTTTGAGACGGACAGCAGGTGCTTCCCCATCCCCCTCCAACATCAGGTTAAATTGCTCATCAGCAGATTTACCAGGAGAACCTGACAAGCACGATGAACCAGACATAGTGATCAATGCTTCATCAACCAGTTTCTTGGAAACCAGGGATTTGAAATCCCCAGTTTCTTGGAAACCAAGGTTTTCAAATCTCCTATCATTTGCTTAGACACTGTCAGACCAAAGTGTGCTGCAATGGCAAATAACAAGCCCAGAATGCCATATACACATCAACTAGGAAAAAATATAAATAAATAAGGATCGAAACAATCTGAGATGAGCCCCCAATTATGCTACGTCCCTAAGGCAGGTCTAGAGGAAGAACGTAGTAACACAACTCCAGAAGATGTCAATGAGGAGACATTATAAGCTATTTAATATTATATTAATATTATTTAAGATTATTTTGTGTGACAGCTAAAATACAGAAGGATCAGTATTGTCAAGGAGAGCCGAGGCCAACATAACAAAATACCTATACCTGAAAATTAAAAGAGCAACTTACCCCCCCTTTGAAACAAAATACAAACCTACTTCTTAACTAACATAAACAGGAGTATAAGGACCCACAAGGAAAACAAATGCTTAGTGTGTTTCTCCAATTTGTAACAGTTTTAGTTTTAGAAAACACTCATCTCATGTGTCTGTGGGTTTGTCTGTGTTTATCTTCAGAGACGCTAAAATTATTACAGAGGTTATTAAAGTCACCGGGCTGCAGAAAAATCCCAGTGCTGGTCCAGAACAAGGATGATGTCATTGTTACAGCCTCCAACTTCAGCTCTGAGAGGTGAGAACAAAGAAGGGCTGGACCGGGGGATGGAAAGACAGGAGAAAATATTCAGTCAGTGTTAGAAGAAATGTCAAATACAAGAATCTTTTTTTATATTCAAGCTTTTTAAAATATCTATCTAATGGTTAATCAGTCCTTTTAGTATATTATTCTATCTTAGTCTCTGAGATGGGCGTTGTGCTAGCTAAGCAAAACTGAAGCTGGTGGACGTTTTTCCAGCTTGTTTAGACAAAACAAGTTTAGCAATAAAGTTGTTATTGTCATAAAATGTGGAAATGTTTTTTCTTAATTTCCACACTTTTTATTCTCTGATCTCCATCCCCCACCCCACCCACCCACTTGCTAGGATGTGCCCAATCTTCCAGATATCAAATGTGACGGGGGAGAACATGGACCTGCTGAAGATGTTTTTGAATCTCCTCTCCTCTCGGACCACTTTCAGCAACGATGAACCCGCAGAGTTCCAGATAGACGACACATACTCAGTACCTGTAAGAAACAGCACACACTCTGCTATACACCTCTTCTTTAGACAGAAGTTTGAGTCGCTCCAGGTCAACGGGTGATGTAAATGCTTTTACTGTGAGATGCCGTTTTATAAAAGAAATATGAAACCCTGAATTGAATGAGTGCACTCACTGTCACTATGTAAATGTGCATGTGGCCGCGATGACACAGCACTCACATTATTTAGTTTAGCACAGCCAGACTGTTTCTGTTTTTAACAGCAGAGCAGGATCTTCTGCACAGTTTCACCACGCATAAGAAGGCAGCTGACACTGTGGCATAAACAGACTGCATAGAGAGATGCTTCCTGAATGTGAAATGAATCTGTTTGTGTTTACACCCTTTCATAGGAAATATTTTGTTAAGACAAAACAGAAACACTGCAAGTATCAACACTATTAATGAAGACTGATGTAAAAGTTTTTGTTTTTTTTTAATTTTTTAATAAAGATGAGAGTTTCAGACTCTTCACATGACCTCACACTGATTTTCTCTTGGCAGGGTGTGGGTACAGTAGTTTCAGGTACTACATTACGTGGATTAATACGACTTAATGACACGCTACTGTTAGGCCCTGACCCACTCGGCACCTTCATCACTATCGCTGTGAAGTCTATCCACCGCAAGAGGATGCCGGTCAGAGAAGTTCGTGGTGGACAGACGGCGTCCTTTGCCCTAAAAAAGGTTTGTAGGAGTACATTTAGACTAATTTACAGAATCAAATCGTAAAACTTCATATATACTATGGAAAAAGAATACTATCCTTTGTGCTTATTTACCCCCCACTTTCTCTCCATTGTCTCAGATCAAACGATCATCAATAAGGAAAGGAATGGTAATGGTGTCCCCCAAGTTAATGCCACAGGCCACCTGGGAATTTGAGGCTGAGATTTTGGTGCTGCACCATCCAACCACGATTTCCCCAAGATACCAGGCCATGGGTTAGTAAAAAACACCTCTAAATATGGTGAACATTAATATGAACCATGTATAGCTGTTACTGATTCGTTCACATGCTTTTTCTGTCATGCTCCACCTGTTAACTTTCTCAGCATGAGTAACTGGATCAATCTCAATCCATCTCATTAGTTCACTGTGGCAGTATCAGGCAGACTGCCACCATCCTGTCAATGAACAAAGACTGCCTCAGGACAGGAGACAAGGCTACGGTCCACTTTCGCTTCATCAAGACCCCAGAGTACCTGCACTGTGATCAGAAGCTTGTGTTCAGGGAAGGACGCACTAAAGCCGTAGGCACCATCACCAAGGTAACTATTACTTTACCATGATTGGGTTACCATTTAACATTAGATTTACTAGGTATGTCTTAGAATGAAAATGTCTGTGATTGCAGCTTCTCCAGTCAGTGAGCACCCAGGCCTCTAAAGCCCAGCAGACCAAAACTCAGGCCAGTAAGAAGACCTATAAAGAGGGAACAGCAGCCAATGAAGAAGCTGGATCTACAGCACGGCCGCAAAGTCCAACAGCACAGTCATCAGTGAGTAAAGCAAGGCTCATCAAATCTTAATAATTTACGTGTAAATAGTCGCAGTTATTACATCCTGTCCTATAAAGTTGATATTAAACTGTTGTTACCGTAAAAGCTTGACATAAGAATTCATTTATGCTCTATTTTGAGTCATTTTAATGTAGTTTTCTTAACTAGAATAAGTGCTGAGGTTGTCATGTCAAATGTCAGATTGCAACTTTTTCGTCCTGCTTTTGACTTTTTATTCAACTCTGTTAGCTAATTTCTGTCTCTTTCTCTTTTTGTCTACCTTCTCTGTTTCACATCACTGTGTTGTCACATTTTGTTTCCAATTAACCTTCGTTTATCTTTTCACTCTGCATCCCTTTCCACGCCTATTTCTCGCTTCACCTTCTGATCCCCACTGCTCACCCTGTCCACTTCCTGTTTGTTTTTCTGTGCTTCAATTTAAACCTTCATTTTCTTGCGATTCTTCCTCTTCCTCCCTGTCTTGGCATGCTGCGTTAAGACAGTGACAGAGGAGGAGGCTCTTTTTAAAGATGACAACAAAGAAAACAAGGTAAAGTGTCTGCGAGCTGCAGGAGTCAGGGTGGTGTCTCTAAGTTTGGATGTTGTGGTATTTCTCCACCCTGCTTGTCTGTGAGCAAGCATGTTCCCTGTTTACAGCCATATTTCTTCCTCACAGTCACACACTCCCGTGTTGCTGCCATTGAGAAGCTTGTTTTGTTAATCAATCAAGTGATTTCTACTTAGTGAACTGAATTTGCTTACTTGTTAAGCCAAATTAATAATGTCTTGTGTTTTATCTTTTCTTTTTTTTTTCTTTTGTGTTTCAATGAATTTCCCTGTTAAATGACCAATCAAACATTTAATGAGGACTGATTGAAAATTAAAGTTTCAGGTTTCGTAGCAGTAATCTCAGAGAGGTTTTTCTTTTGATATTTGAAGTGTGTTGACTTCTTTTCAATGTAATTTTGGGCAACGATTGTTTTCTTCTTCTTTTGTAAAAACCTTAACCTCATATTTACCATCTTAACCTTTTTAGTTAACAATTAATCACACTACAGAGGTAACTTGCTGTCCTTAGTTTCTATTTATGATTTCTTGTAAAATCTAAGTCACTGTGTTGTGGATGTTTGTCTTCAGCTCAAGTCAGGAGGCGGAGGACGCCGGCGAGGCGGTCAGAGACACAGAGGAAAAGGCCTCAACGCTGCAACAGTGTCCTCAGCAGTGCCTGCAGGAGCAGCAGGCTCGTCCTAAAGATGCAAGCTTGGCTGCCTCCTCTGCTAAAACATCTTCATGGAAACAGATGTGAAGTGACTGTACAACCCTCTGCTGGCTGTCTCCAAACACTGGCCTGTCAGAATTTGTTTCTTTAATATAAAAATCATTATTCAACTCTTTTTGAGAAGAGAGTGATTTTATTTTTTTCACTTAATGTCAAGTCTCTGAAGATAGTGTTGAGGTTTTAAATTGGTTTGGATTTGCAGGTTAATGTTTTATTACACTCTATTTTAATACAAGTGTTTCAGAGGCATTTCATCTCTTTTTTTTTTTATTTTTATTTTATCAAATTTGAACTTCCTGTAGAAACTTTGGTCACTTTCCCCTGCCCCACTTCCACCAACAAAACTTGATCCTTGATTGCTGTACTTGATTTCTTGATTGGAATCATAGCATCAGATTTGGCGTCAACTCACAAACTTAAGGAGATTGATTGTGGTCAGTTGTTTATAGGTTCTGTTAAAAATATCCAGCACAGAAATGAAACCCATTATTAAAAATGCTCATTTGGAATTGACCTGAAAGGGAAATTATTACTGAACTTATGGGCTTGGAAAGCTCCGACATGAAGGAGTTGATTAGATGTAGCTGTTAGTTTATTCAACCAGTGTTTTAGATGGAAGTTACAGTTCTTGTGTTCCTAAAATTGTAGCTGCTTATGCAACATTGATTTACACATGGAAAACAAATCAGTCTGAGCTGTTTGAGCTCAAACTGCTGATGTTTCACCCTGCAGCCGAAAGGCCTGAAGGCTCAGTTTTACTGAACTCTTTGTGTTGCTGTTTTACTATATTTCACTCTTGCAGCTAAAAGAGAAAAAAGCTGGAATAGCTCTTTTATTGTCTTTTTTTTTCTACATGTAATCAAGTTGCGGAGTCATGTTTTAATAATGTGTAAGTCCTTTACACCTTTACTATGTTTGCTTAGGAAAAACAAGCTAAACATGTAACTCGTACGCACAGTTTGACAATTTTTGACACCTATAATAATCAAAAAAAGACATCATAAACATTTCTGATATATTTTACTAATATGATGCAAAAGGGTCAGGATGTCAGATGCCAACGAAGAACATTTTTGAATCACTAAATTTTAGTTTGCACATTTTTTACAGGCGCTCCACATAAAGGATCAAGTAGCTGCAAAACAAATTTCCAAACATCAGGAGTCAAATACAAATGTCAGACACAGGAAATACATGTTCCTGTGGAATTATTTAAGGTACCAATATGTAACCACGAGTAGTGTTCAAGTTTATAATGCAACTCTTCTGGTGTGTCTGAAGTCTAATACAGAAACCAGTGATCTTATTAGGCAAGAGTTTTTTTCCTATTTTTTTTTCAGAATTTTTTTTTTTGGTGGATATTTTTTTCCCCAATAATTTTTCCCTTAGTACATGGATTTATCTTTTTCAACAGACACATTTTGTGTTTATTTATGTACAAAACTGCAGGTTGAGCAGAAAAACAGAAGCTAAAAAAATAAATAATTTAAATTAAGTGATGCCAGTTTGTGTTTAAATCCTTTCAATAAAGAAGTTATAAAAAGAAGCTGAATTTTCTTTTTTTAAAATTCTTATTATTTTTGTCAAGTCCTCCTCCCACGTCCCTCCTCAAGTCAAAGCCCTGCAACCTTTCTTCCTTTTTTTCTGTTTGTCTTGTGCTTGATTTCAGGATGCAGACTAGGGATCCGCAAAGCAGGTTCAACATGACCAGGCTGTTCTTATTGATAGTGAAACCAGATCGCCTAATAACGGAGATCTTACTAAGCAGGATTACGATGCATCAGCTCAGTCGGTTAATCTGGGGTTTCCAACTCTGGACACGTTTATGTAAAACGTATGAAAGCATGAATCGATCAAACAATTCACGATTGTGTATTGTATTAAGTGAATGTGTGACAGGTGCATTTTTAAAGTATAAAGCCATTTCTGTCTTTGCCAGATGCAACAGATTAGGTTTCCACCATAAGTTCCCATGACGATGCAACCAGTTAAGAGGTGAAGCAGGTTCGTGACTGACAGTCTGTAGATCTAAATTTATGCTGCATTGAACAGCTAGAATTGTTCTTACAGTCTTGCTGAAATTAGCCATTAGGATGTTAATCCTGCAGTGTTACTGCTACTATGACAAGCATTTAGTAGAAGAATCCAGATAAGCAAAGCAGAAGTTCTATTTTTGCAAAATAGTATCTCAAGTAAGCCTCTAAATTTAATCAGGACCAGAACTGCACTTTCCTCTTCTGGATTCTTTTTTCCATACGCACAAAAGGCGCTGTTGCAAGGGCTGGTGCTTGATTTACTTTGCAGACTACAGCAGGTGTCATCATCATACAGTCTGAATATGTACAGAGCCAAGTTCATTAACTGCTCATCACAGTGTGGCCTCCCAACTCCTCCAAGCTCGTCTGTTCACCTATTGGAATTTGATCTAGTTCGGGTCCTGGAGGCTCTCCATTTTGGCTTGGCTTCTGGCAAGAGCCCTGTAAATGTCAACGTTCTGTGTGACAGCTCCTTTGTAAATAAACTAATCCTTTTTTTTTTCTTTCTTTTTTCATCTCAGATTTCTGTTTTTACTCTGAGTACAATAAATAGATGCTGTAGGAAAGCTAATTTGAAGAAGAATGAAATTCACAATAATTTTGCATTGTTGTTAAAAGAAAACATTTTTTTTTCCCTAGGAAGTTCCAGGATTGGGATTTGATGTGGGACTCTGCTTCCTAGTTTTGTTTAGGACTTTATGTTAAAGTTGAGTGGGTAGACCTCACATTTACCTCCAACTTTCATCTAAATGTGATCTATGGTTTTATGCATGTATGGCCAGAATACTCTTGAAAGATGTTTAACCTTGTTAAACTTTACTGGGTCAAATCAACAAATAAGATTTGGTTTGTTGTTAAAGCTTTGCCTTACATCAGAAGCACATCAGTTAATGGATCATTAAAATAGGAAATTATGGAATTACTTGAAATTCCTTTTATTCTACCACTCTGAACATTTTTTTCCAGCACCAGAACAAGGTAAATTTATTTGTATAGCGCATTTCATGTACAAGACAATTCTTTGTTAACTAACAGCAGGATTTTGAAGTCAATTCTTTGACAGACAAGAAGCCAGTGTAAAGATCTGAGGACTGGAGTTAGATGATCTACTTTCTTGGTTTTAGTGAGGACTCGAGCAGCAGCTTCTGGACTAACTGCAGCTGTCTGATGGACTTTTTAGGGAGACCTGTGAGGACAGCATTACAGTAGTCCAGTCTACT
>JBAMHW010000004.1:22430352-22460153 GCA_037177495.1 Rhadinocentrus ornatus
GCCGGAGATGGGAGTTGAAACTCTTTCTGACAGGGGACACCTCCAGACATTCCCAGCAGCCCCTTACAACACGCTTGTACGCTTATACACACACACACACACACATGCTACTATATAGTTCAAACACTACACATCTGATCCCCAGGTCTTAAATCAATCCTTTGATTCTCTTGCAGATGAGAAATCTCCACGGTCCTAATTAAATAGACTTGTGATGTGCAGTAAAGTAGGCCCTCTGAGAAAACTTTAACATGTGAAGTTTCAGTGTGGCAGTTGTTTTTTATTTATTTATTTTTTCGAAGCAAGAGAAAATGTTTTCAATGACATTAATATTACATCAGAAGTGGACTTTATTGGGTTAATTAAAGTGTGAATAAAGTTGCTTCGGTGTAGTTACAGTTATGTTTTTAAATATACTTCCCAACAAGAAAACTAGACTGTAATAATCCTTTATTAGTCACAGTGCTTATGCTCTAATCACCCAGATTTATAAACAGTGAGACCGAGCATTGTTTTGTTTATTTTTTAATAAGTGTGCCATTTAATTAAATCCACTCATGGATGATAAGAATTAAGCAGGCATATGCGAATCAGAGCCCACCTTAGAGAAGACACATTTACAACAGAGAAAATACATTTAAATGTACCAAAACGTACAACTTTTTAATCTGATGACCTTATTCCCTTACCCCCTGTAAGCAGTTATTTGATTTAATGACTGTTGGACTTATGCTCACCTTAAGGAATTGTCTTTCTCTTGATATGGACTAATTACTTTGGATCATTTCCACTTCATGTGATGAGATTAGAGAAAGATTTTTGCTTTTTCGTGGATGTCTGTTTCTTCCGTAGCTTGTTAAAATGTAATTATAGTCCCATTTTGCTAATTATGTTTATAAAACCTACTTTGTGGTTATTGGCAAGTTCCAGAGCAGAAGTATATATTGATGTTGTTGATATCTTTACGGATTAATCCGTTTTTGGGGGGGCTACACTGACTGTTTTGGCATTAATTTTGGATACTCAGCAAAGCAGTGTCTTCTTACACCATCCATGCAAGACTTGTCCCTCTCATCATCTCTGCTCTGCATCTTATGAAAAAATAAGATGTACAAAAAAAAAAGATAATTTTCAGAGATTACTCCACCACTTATTAAACTGTTCCTGCATATAAAAAAAAACAAAAACAAACATTTGAGAGTAGAATAATAAGAAAGATGCGTTGTATCATATGTAAATCTAAACCACAAGTATATACAACAGAATGCATCCTGCTACGTTGGCCTGCACGGGTGTTTCAGTGAGCAAGGGTATCTCCTCACTCATCAGCGTATCAAGTATCTCCTCACTCATCAGCGAGTAAAGAAAACATTTGAATGAATTTTTCATCAATGTTTTGTGCCATGGGACACTGCTGGCAGCTGAGCTAGAAATGCAGAACTTATTGATACCCATGGTAGGGAAAACATATGAAGTCTGCTGAGCTCTATAATAAAAAGTGGCCCCATTAGAAAAAAAAACCTAGAATAATGTATAGCTCAGTATAGGTAACTAAAAATTAAATACTCATTTACTTATTTCTTGATGGTTTAAATAATTGAACCAATTACTCAATTAATTGATGGAAAGGTCAGTGAACTGAGAAAAGACTGACACAAAAATGCTGGCCTCCATGCCATGTGCTAGGATAAGGAAGTGCTGTCACTTAGATGACTGGAATCCAAGTGTTTTGGAATATGGTGCCTCATTCAGATCCAATTTTGCACAGAAGAAGGGATTGAAAGCTTAGTCATCCTAGTCATCACCATGACCGGCCCGCAAGTGAAGGGCCTTAGGGAGCTGTCTGGTTTCTATAGAAAACCCCGACCAGCTAAGCAGCCCTCTTCACCCAGCCCATATGTCTAAGTTGGAGGAACATGTGTTGCAATAAATGGGCAGAGACGATGTATTCCCTATGGATAACAATTTTTATCAATATTCTAAAATATGGCCCAATCCAAACTGGCAGAGGGTCCACGCCAGTGGTGATGGCACAAAAAAAAGAAAGGGCACGGGGAAGGGTATCGTCGGAGCCAGGCCCGACCCAGACTTGGTCCCAGTAACACATGCTAAAAAAACCATGGTTAGCTGTTGGGTAAAAAACATTGATTTAAAGTGTTTTTTAGAGAGACTGTTGGGGAGAAAAAGCAAAAACTTACTTTTAATCCACATACAAAGTAAACATGCATCAATCAAACATAAAAATGCAGATTAAACTACAAAGCCAAAAGGTTGGCAGTTTTAAGTGCTTCTTAATTTGGCCTTTTTATCCAGCTGGATATAAAACTTCCTTTTATGCAATCACTGCCACCTTGAGTGCTTTATAATATATATACTGTATATATGTATATAAATATATATATATATTCTTGTATCACAAAGATCCCAGTATTCCTGCCAGCTGTTATGCACATGATTTTTGATTATACCTTCAGGCTTAGCCTTACTTAGTTAAAAGTGTATGTTCATCTTATTTGATTTTAGTGACTGTTAGGTGAAGATGTCAAATTAATTTCCTTTATCTATATTAATTCTTTTGTTTATTTATTCATTCATTTATTTATTACTTATTACAAATACTGCTGCTGTGACCCAGCGTCTGGAAGTAATGCAATGCTTATAAAACACACAAGAGATCGAGAAATATTTAATTTATTCATAAAACTC
The DNA here is from genome assembly GCA_037177495.1 of Rhadinocentrus ornatus. NCBI lineage: Eukaryota > Metazoa > Chordata > Actinopteri > Atheriniformes > Melanotaeniidae > Rhadinocentrus > Rhadinocentrus ornatus. Next base: position 22,433,059 of record JBAMHW010000004.1, read on the forward strand.
TACAAGAAAATATTTCAAAGTCAAGTTCTGATTTTTTTTTTCTTTCTTACTTTAAATTTATAATCCTATTGTTAACTATTCTAAACATTCAAGTAAAATATATTAAACTGTCTCTGTTAATAGTATATATACTGTAAACACCAGCCTTAATTTCAAATAGGATATTATAATTTCCCCTCTTGGTCTCTTGCCCTATATATTGAATTTCTCAGCATGACTAAATGCTGCAAAGGTGTCTTCTTGTATCACAAAGATCCCGGTATTCCTGTCAGCTGTTATGCACATGATTTTTGATTATACCTTCAGGCTTAGCCTTACTTAGTTAAAAGTGTATGTTCATCTTATTTGATTTTAGTGACTGTTAGGTGAAGATGTCAAATTAATTTCCTTTAGCTCCAACATAAACACGAATTACCTTCTGTCAATATGCCTGTACACCTGCTGCTCATCTGTGCAAGAAGCTCTTGGAGTATGTTAACTTGATTCCTCAATCCAGGATCTGCCAGATTGTTCAGTCTCCCATTGTAGGACATTCCTACCATGTGATTTTTTTCACATTATTTCTTGTGGACTTTTAAGTTATTTAGCCACTCACAAATTCAGCTGCTTTAAAGAGAAAATCATTAATGAGAAAATATACTATATTTAAAGGTAAATTTGGCTGTCCTGGAGAGACAGAAAGGGAAAACAAAGATTTTTGTGTATCTAAGAATGATCTGCTTTGTGTGTAGTCCAAACTAATTTTACTTATCTTGCCACCATTTCAGCTACTCACACTTTTTCATGTAATCACAGACCCACAGTGTACCTCCATGTCTTTCCTTTTTATTTTTTTAATTGGTGTGCAGCATCCACCCACCAGCTGTCAGGAGAGAGACCCATCTCTGAGCTCCAAGCCAGCCAATTACTGTCTAGTCGAGCTTGTGCTGAGAAGACCCAGTCAGACATCCAAAAACTCCCAGAGGGTTCTGCTAAGGCCGCCTGGTGATAAGGGATAGGGTCAAGGCAGGTCAAATGCTGGGGTGGCTCCCCCTCATCCTCTGCTACGCCTTCTTATTAATAGATCTGACAAACATGAACTGCTCATAGCCACAAGGTCTTGAGTGGGAGCAGAAAGGAGGGTAGGAGAGCATGAAAAAAGATGCAGCAAACGGAGGGCTGAGAGTCAGGGAGGGCCAAACAAGGTACAACAAAGAGTGCAGAGTGTGATCGAGTAGTAATGGAGCTGATTATACATCAAACATGCTTTTCCAGTGAATCTGAGGAATGCTGTGGTTTGAATGAAGAAGATCAGAAGGCACATGATAAAAGAAACCAGTCAAATTAGTTTACAGATGGCAGACTGGACACGGGCGGCAAGAAGTTAATCTGGAGTGATGCAACAAGAGAGAAGCTGGGGAAGAGGCTTTGCGAGAGGCATGACCAGATGTTAAAGCTGGTTTATCCAGTTGTTCTCCTGAGAGAAAAAACTTTATTTCCTTTTTGACCAACCGCTGCAAACTTTGACTATACAACTGCATGTAATTTATAACTGTCCCATCTTTGGTTTCAAACAAAACACATGACCCTGACGGTCCAGTGTGGAGAACATGATCAACTGTGTTTTGTTGCATGAATATTATGTAGGAAGAACTAATTTGGCTGCAAAAGCATAGTCAGTATTTAGCAATAAAGTAACATAATTGTGTCAAGGAATGGAACCCATAGCATTTTAGGATTAAGCTGCTAGTTCTAAGATAATAAAATGATCTTAATGCAAATCTACATCTATAAAAATGTATTTAGACACATTTCAAATGGGCCAAAAATATGTGCTTTCTCACTGGAACTTTCTGACAAACAGCAAAAAACAGGGATTTCTGCTGCTGTTTGTTCCATTTTCTAGCAAAATTTTGTTTCAATGTTTTTCTTTTTCTTTTCTTTTTCTTTTTTATCATATTCATCTCTCCACTTCCCTTCATAATGAAAGGCTCTCTGACAGCCACCCTTCACTGACTACCATTTCCAGTGAGGCCTTAGTGGAGAGGATATGTGGAGAATGAAGGGTCAGAGGCAGCTGGGGGGGCTTTTTTTTTTTTTTTTTTTTTGTCTAATGTCTTAAAGACATCACTTTCCGAAATCCTTATTTGTTATAGATGAGTTTGGTCTACCACTTCTTTTGTCTTCCACTTTACTCAGGACTTACTACACACCATACAAAGATATTTTCTTACACCGGAACATTCTTTGCAAAGTAATGCAATGATGTATCTTTATAAATTTTAAAGTAGGAGCATTTCAAATACAGGATTCTTCTGTTTAACTTTTGGGGTAGTGCAGTTTTGATTGTAGAACAGTCTGCCCTCAGATCATCAGCACCCTGCTGCCCGATGTGTTTAACACTTAACCTGCACCTAGACCTTGAGCTGACTCATTGAGAGCCTAATAAAACAGCCCTGACCTCCCAAATGCAGTAAGTTTTGCTGAAGAGAACTTCCAGAGACAGCAGCAATTAAAACAGGCAGAATTGGAGTACTGAAGGGAAATTTAAATGGAAATCTGAGCTGCATCATGTGTCAGCGCTAACATGAATTCACATCCCTACTGCACTATGACCTCAGCCAAAGTGACGTTTTATCACATTATTTTTGTTCAACAAACTACCTGTTGTGTCACTGAGAGAAGATGTAAAACAAAAATGTCACTTGCTTTGCAATTCTTTATTTTGTTTTGTGGAGAGTTTTACACAATAAAACACAAAGCACCACTGCATGCCCAACAAGAAGGGTCCCAGTTCAAACCATGCATAGATGGGTTCTCTTTGGCTTCCTGACATAGGATGCATGTTAAGTTTATTTGTGTTTCCAGGAGTGTATGTAAGACTCCATTCTTATTGCAGCTCAATGCCCATATGTGACTCATTTTGGGATTTTAATCATAGTCCGAGCAGCAAAAATCAGGTTTAAAAAAAAAAAAATCCAATCCAAGCTACTTTCATATCTGGTTCTAGATCAGATACACAGTCTGAATGGTAATACCGCAGTTCATCTGATGTTGATGTCGCAGAAGTGACAATTCTGTGCCGTTGGAAGGTGAAGGCAGCAATATTGAAACATGGCAACATTGAACATTTTATTACAATTGGTCATTATCTTTTTGGTTACTTACAAATTGATACACATTTTCCTCTGCACATGCGTGTCACCTCAGGGCCATGTACCGTTCACACTTAAGTGTGATGAAATGAAATGATAAAGTGAACAACCTTACGAAAAAAAGGGAAACAAAGAAAAAAGATCAGATTTCGTTAAGAAAAAAATTGTATTAGAGCATTAAGACCTGCAGTGGAAATGTAGCCTAAGTGTGAGGGCTTGTTTGTTTCTCTGCGTTGGCCCTCTGATGGACTGGTGACTTGACCAAGGTTAATCTGGCCTGCTTCTCAAAATATAGCAACTGTGATAGGCTCCAGACCAGACCCAGCGCTATGGATGAGCCCCGTGGGCCAGTTTGGCCCATTCATTAATCACGTCCTCCCATCTAGGAACTAGGCTTTTTAAAATTTATATACTTTTTTTTTTAAAGACTTTTTATTTATTCATTTTTTGTTATTATACAAAAGCAAAACTTATCTGACCAACATGTCGAATGTAGCAAGTCAAACTATTAACTCCTCTCTCCCCATCCTGAACGAGGAAAAGATGTAAATGAAAAAAAAAACAAAAAACTTGCTCACCACATCCTAGTATGGGAGGTTTCCCACTCTCTGCAGTTATTCTCAAATTCTAATTTGTAATTTTTAACAAATGACACGAATGGCTGCCAGGTTTTTAGAATCTGCCTATTCAACCTCTCAGAGTGGATCTAATTTTCTCCAGATGCTAAAAAACTGCATTAATTCATTAATCTAGAGATTGTGGGTGAGTGGTCTCTCATCTTTCTACCTAAGAACAATAAACCTTCTTGCAATCATTGTTGCAAAAGCTATTGAATTTAATTTATATTTTGGAAAATCCTCCGCAGGGGCCTAATTTATATACTTTTAAAAGTAATTTTTATTTATAACTATCCAATATAACTATTTCTTTTATATTGATACTAGATAATCATATTTAGAATCAGTTCCTACATATGCCTTTTCAGCTGTGAGAAAATTTCCTCTCAAGCTATTTTCAAGTGATATGTGTGTGTGTAAATAATCCATAAATGCAAAATATAACGATTACAGCATTTTGCTCTTGGTCATTGTTAAACTGGAATTTGTTCTCTTATAAAGTAAAAGTTTACTTGATCAATGGCATTTGTTCACAACAGTTACCCAAGTCTCTATTTTCTATTTTATTCGACAGATGAGAAAAAAGTACTTTGGTACCTTGACATGTTTCAGCTACATCTGCTGTCTTCCTCAGCAGGGTCACAACATGTTACTGTGGCATGTCTTATCAGCAGTTAAATCAGCTTTTTTTTCCTCCTGCTGTCTGGCACCCTGCGTGGGACCGCATCCCAGGTGTGGATAACATCACATGACCCTTCTGAGGATCATCTGTAGTCTTCCTCTTTGTTTCTTTCACTGGTCACAAATCAGCTGTTCAACACTGTCCCATGGTTTCTGATGGTACTGATCCCTTTGCTCCGTCGGGCTATGCTTCAGAAATGGCCCTAAAAACAGATTAAATTATTCACATAAATGATGCAGAGGTTGGATGAAAGGTGCCATATTTGTCTTTTGTATAAAGCAGGGCTATTCTACTCGGTCGCTTGAGCTCCACTGTCCTGCACGTTTTAAATGCTACCCTGCTCCAACACACCTGGAGAAATTTTTAAAGGATCCAACAGCCTTTCATGTTCTGTACAATGACCCATTAATTTGAGCCAGGTGTGTTGGAGCAGGGAAAAATCTAAAACCTGCAGGACAGTTCTTTCAATCAGTTGCCAGTGCATTTTGCCACATTCCTGTAACATATACATCATAAGAAGGGGCATGATTACTACATTTTGGATTGAGTACCTTGACAGACATGTTTCGGTGCTGTCCGGCTGGTTGAGTAATTGGAAAAGTAAAAAAAAGAAAAAATGAATGAATGAATGCCTCTAAGTTTTTCAGTTTCCTGCTCTGTCTGTCTCTCAAACAGGAGCACAGAAGACATCCTGCATCTGTTCCACGCTTTGTGGGCTGTTGTCGGCATAAACAATAAACCACCTGTTTCTGGAGCACACGTTTGTTACTGAATACTTGAGGATAATTGCTCAAGCCGTTGTTTTTTTCCTTTTTTCTTTTCTGTGACTGTTGGTAAATGGTAGGCAACATTGCTTGCAATCAAGCTGTGATTATCTACATGGTGTGAGAACAATCTGGGAAAATTGCCCTTGGATTGCGATGCATACTGTAACATTAAGCAGGACAAGAGAAAGAGGTAACATGTTTTACTTAAGCAGAAAATTTAAATAGAGAAAAGCAAATAATCAATTATTAATGATCACAGTTAAGCCACAGATTTCAGATACAGTGGATAAGCCTATTACTGTCATTAAAAGCTTTTTTTAAATTTGTCTATTTTAGAGATTATTAAACATATACAGTATTTCTCCAAACCTTAATTATTGTAAATATTAGTGGGTCTAAGATACACAATCTTCCACGGGCATGCTCAAACCATTGCCTAATTAAATATAACATCCATAAAAAACAGTAAAAATGAATTTTATGCTGAAGCTTTTCTGTATATGTTATGTATTGTCAGACAAAGGCAGGCTGTTTTTCTTTTACAGATTTTCCTTTGCTGTTTACTAAGACAAGCATAATTGTTTTCGTGGTAAATTGTTTTCTACCGTGTCTCTATTCTCACCAACCTTCTCTCCTCAGAGCAGATCTGCCGTTTAATTACGTCAGATAAACCAACCAAAATCCTTTTTACAATATCTAATAGACCAATAGTTTCAATGAAGACATTATTTCTATGCTCTACAGAACATTACTTTGAATGTTTTTTTAAAGAATGTATTTATTAATATCAATATGTATATGTAATCTATATATATTTCCTTAATGTATGTGCAAAAACTTGTTGTGAAGTTGCTAGATTCAATTATCTTCATGTCTGTGTTGAAAATACTGCAACTATGCATGAATATTAAAAGCTGTGTGCCTCTGGAGGTGTCCTCTGTAAACTTGTGCTACCTTCTCTGACATTTGTACAGCAGGGTAAATCTATTCACTTAAACCAAGTATAAACACAACAGGTGCATGTGAGTGGCTGTAGCTCAGGAGGAAGAGCAGATATCTTTCAACCAGAAGGTTGGTTGATTGATTCCAGGCTTTCCCTGACTACATGTTGAAGTGTCCTTGGGAAAGACACCCAACCCTAGGTTGCCTCCCCATGTGGCTATCTGGGTATGAATGTGTGTGAGAATGAGTGAATGTGACAAGTAGTGTAAAGCGTTTTGAATGGTCAAGTCCATTACCAATTATGGGTGTTTAGTAGGACAGGGTTTTTGTCAAATATAATCATGGATTTATTTGGATGCCTTTGAGTTTCATGCAGTCAATTTAAAAGAAAGGAAATACACCCCATCTTCTAAATCTGAGTTTTATGTATTTGGTCATTAAAAACATTTCCTACTTACGAGATCTTAAAATCCAGAGAATGTATTTTCAGAACAACACATATTGTACGCCAAAATGATAAAGCAGTGTGTGAAAAACAAAGACACGATCTTAGGAAACCAGTGGGCTTCCAGCCTTTTTACTTTAAATACATATACTGCTCAGTGTTTTAAAACTGGAATGATTGTTTAAAAAAACAAACAAAAAAAACAACAAAAAAAAATCTTTCAGTCTAACAAAAAAAGGCCTATGAGTACGTTCCCCTAATTACTGAATAATCAGACTTTTTTTTTTTGTCATAAGTTGAATAACTGCAGTCTCAACCGTTTTGGTTTCTTGTTGCCTGTTCGCAGAGGCAATTCTTTTCAGTATTAGAATATACAGCCTTTTGTCCTTCTGACTGTCACTCATCCTCATCCCCTTCATCTCATTTAGTGTGTTTTCCTTGATTTCTTTTTTCTTTTATTGGGTCCTTTCTTTCAGACTGACCACCTCTAAAAGCTTGAGCCAAGTAATTACCAAATTACCATTCAGCTAAAGCCAAGACAAATTCCTGTGAAGAAGTTGGTATGTGCTTGTCTAAGTTGCCTCTATTATTACAATCCACACAAAACAGGGAGTGTGCATTTTTCTCTTGCACAATTTGCTGAAAGAGGCAGTAACTGCACTTTGTCCACACTTGCAGCCCCCTCAGATATTTGCATGTATATTACAAATATTATAATCAAAGACCTATTTCATCTGTTCATCTCCATTGCAGCTTCTAGGAGATAAAATGTTACTTACTAGCCCTGTATTGAGTATTTCAGTGTTGAGGTGACAAGAAGGAGATGGGGCTATACATATACTATGTATAGCAAACAGTATTTCCTCTTTCATAGTGATTGCATAGTTATAGAACATTTTGCTTACACAAACACATATCACTAACAAGCATTCAAAGTTTGCAAACACAGCACATAAATACACACAAGCATTACCCTGTGTTGCTGCCTCTCTTTTCCTATGATTTCTCCTAAATTTGAATTGGTTTTAATGAGTATTAACGCACACATACACTCACCATCAAGTATGTAAGAGTAAACAAACACACTCACAGAATACTATGGGATAGACAAGACCACAAAACTGAATCCCATAACAAAAGAAGCAGAGTGCAAAAAAGGGCGTTAGAAAAATGTGTGATAGAAGCTACTATCAAACTTAATTAGGGTGATCTTCAAACCAAATTTTAACATTAGGACTAAATCTGTCAGTTTGATTTTATTCTCCATTCATCATCAAACCTAATCGAAGGCAGACTGGAAATGAAGAACTTCTATAGTCTTTTTCAAACTGTCAGATAATGTTAAATGGATGTTGAATGAACAGATTTAAGTACTTGGTCATGACTTTATTTTTATGTAAATGGACATTGAAATATCCATAGGAGTAGTCAGGAGTAATATTTTGCATAAAATTTTCACAAAAAAAGAGTTTCTACCTGTTGCTGTTTGGTGTTGGATGCAGGACCCAAAACATGAGGAATGTTTTGAAAAGACAGAACCGAAGTGATGGTGGCTGTGCAGAGTGACCAGAACATGGATGAACTTACAGGGCTGATGATAGGTGATTTCCTACAGCTTGAAGAGGTAATACAAAAAACAAAATCTTGAATTAAGATCTGGAACAGGCAAAGGTGGTCAGATATTGAAATGTCACAGATTTGGCCATACAAAACCACTGGAAAGCAGATGCAGTGGCACCGGTTGAAGAGCAGATCCTGGCTTTAAAGGCCTAACAATGAGAGCTGTGTAAGCCATCAGGTCAGCAACTGGAAGGCACATCCAAAAAACAGGCAGGAGCAGGACACAAAACCCAATACTAACAATTATCAGGCAAAACTTTCAAAAGATGCAGTGGCAAAAGTCACACAGAAAAATGTCATTCAGCAGACCCAATCTGATTTCCTAGTGGTGTTTTTTATACTACATTTTATTTTTATGTTGTTTTAGTTACTCTATACCTTCACTTCCTAGTTAGGTTTAGGCATGATTAACTATTTTGTTAGGGTTGAGAAATTATAGTGAATAGCGATAGTGTAATGTCATGTTAAAAAATTCCCTTTTACTGGTGAGAAATAGTTTTTTTTCCGTAAAATTGGTTCAGACACGAAGATTTAACTCCCTTCGAAGTAATGCTATTACAATGAGAATTGGGTAAAAATTCTGACTAGTGCACCAGACAAAACACATCACAATGATGATAGATTAGATTGTTTTGTTTTTATGCAGATATTATTGTGCCAATTACCTGTTGTCATCTGTAAGTGTGGGGACTGTGTGGGCCTTGAGCTTTTCAATTGGCTATCGCTTCAGAGATTTTGCAGTCACATGTGACATAAGAGGAATGAATCTCAGCGATCACAAGGACACTGCACACACAATTAGTTGTAAAAGTTTTTTCACACAAAGGTGAATGTGAAGATGAAGTATGGTATGTATCTCTCACTGTTGTAATGTGTGCAGAAATTATTATAATTTTTTTATTATTACAATAATAATAATAATCATAATAATAATAGTATTGTATTATTTCCTGCATTTGTTGTCAATTATCTTACATTTAATTTTGGCACTAGCTTATATAATCTGTCAACCTTATTTTATTTGTTTATTTTTTATTTATTTAAATTATTGGACAGGGATATACTTTATTAAAATATAATGATATATTACAAAACATATATAAACCTATACACAATACAAAATCCATTCACACAGTGCTATTTATAAATGGGTACAGTTTTGGTCTGTTTTCAGGCAAGACTTAAGCCTAGAGGTGGACATTTTAAACACAGTTTTGGACTTGAGTTCAGTCGGTAATTAATTCCACAGCTTTGCACTTTTGTAAGAAAAGGCAGACTGACCAAACAAAGTTCTGCTGTTTGGAAGCTTACAGTTCTGGTTGGTGGAACCTCCAGGATAACCAACCCATTTTTGGAGAGATGTTGAAAGATGATATTTTAGATTAAAACCGGCTGTGACTGACCATTTCAAAAGCCTTTTTAAGATCTGAAAATACTGGTCCCACCACCTAACTAACCCTATCCAGGAATTTTTTCACATTCTCAACAAAACAGCAAATAACAGGATCTCAAACCAAACTGCTGTGGGTGGTGGAGCTGAAAGGCTTCCAAATGGTCAACTAATTGTACAGCTACAGCTTTCTCGATCACTTTTGGTAGTACAGGCAAAATTGATATGGGCCAGTAATTGCATATTGAGTCCTGACTTCCTGCTTTAAATATTGGTACGACAACTGTTATTTTCCAGTTAGAGGGAAATTTACAGGTTTTAAGAGACATATTGACAAGATGTGTTTTAACAACGGTTTAACAAGGATGCTGCTGTATTTTTTAAGAAAGCAACTTTTAATGTTATAGATACCATTTTATTTTGAGTTTGACAATTTAGCCACTTTTGTCTTATCAATGGTTTTGATATGAAAACAATCTGCAGAAGCTGAAAAACCTGAACACTTTTAATGCTCACTAGTCACAGAGTCTTTAGTTAATTCTTCTAATGATTGTACACAATTAGAGTTAAAATTGTTTGCTATAGTGGCACTGTCATTAATATTTAGACTTGAGCCAATTTATCCATTCATGATCCTGTCAAGATGAAGTTTTGAAAACACTACAAAGTTTGGATGGACTGTTAAGTTTTATTAAGTTTTTTTTATTAATATTCCTTTGCCACAAAGTTCTGTTTAACAACGGATAATTAATTAGAAAAAAATATTAATTTAGCCGGGTCTGCCAACAGAACTAAATCACTGTGGGACTCTGAGCAAGGCCCTTAACCCCTAAACTGCTCGATCGTTGCCATAACAAGGCAGCTCTCTGTACTCTAGGAAATTTAGAGGTGAGTGAAATGCAGACTCATTTCCCAATCATGATTAATAAACAAAAACATGATTTTTTTATTATTATTAAATAATTGTGGGGAAATTATGATAACCAAAACCATTCACATTACAATGGGTTTTTGGCCAACAGGATAACCAACAATCAGAGCACAGTGTTGTTCACCTTGCCATAATTCCCTTTGTTCAAAAAAATTACCTCAGACGTGGAAAGGCTACATGGTGCATTACTTGGTTTTCTGTCACAGTTGAACCTTGTCCTGTAACACAGACAGCTGTGCTGTTTTTCACATGACAGGGTGAGATGGAAGTGAGTGTGAAATGATTAACAGAAAAGCAAAGAAGTCAAAGGAGAGGCAGATTATGTTTGATTACTCATGTCACATTCAATCACAGTCATATCACAGAGCTGATGAAATACAAATAGTGACGGCAGTGAAATTCCAATTTAAATGTGTTAGAGTTTTTATTAGACAGATCTAATGTGTGCATGTGGCAAACATTTTTTTAGAGACCTTCTAGCCAACAAATGTACGTGATTATCTGTAAGTGTGGGGACTGTCTTATCTTGTTTTTTTTTAAATCAAAATTCTTTAATTTGTTCTCGGCTACAAGTAACCCCTCCACCACTACCACCACACACACACACACACACACACACACAAACAAACAAACAACCCCCCCAAAAAACGCATGCGCACAAATCTGAGCAGCTAATTGGAAAACTCATATCTAATGAAGATGTGAGAGTTTTTAATGTTTTGTGGAGCACAAAAGCCCTCACTGACCCACTTGAAAATACAGATAGGGCAGAGTAACTACAACTGCTGCTTTAATTACAGTACTCGTCCTAATTGTGTTCAAAACATTACATTGCGATCTCGAGACACTACTCTTTTGATGCTGTTGAGATATGAACTAGCTTTACACTACATGAACATGTGTATTTGACTCTGCTTCTAAATGTGCATGACAGTTTGACAACAATCTTTCAACCTTTGCTTCAACTCTTTGACTCATAAAAAGCTTAGAAGGTTAAACTAAAAATAACATCTTCTTGTCCAGTTTCCCATCTTTCTTTTCTTTATTGTCTGCATTTTTTTCCTTTCAATTCATCGTGTCACTTTGTCATCCTTTTGCTGCCTCTTATCAAACTGGTGTTCACATTCATAGATTTTTTTTCACAGTATCACCTCCCCTTTCCTCCACCTTAAATATCTCTTTTTGCCATCGAGCGTTCAGACATGATAACACCACCCTTTCTTCACTGACACTCATAATCATCCCCTGATCACCATGCACATTCCCTGCTTTTTTTTTTCAGTGTATTGATTGTATTGTACGTTTTGTGCTCACATACAGAGTTGTTAGCACAGTGGATAAAGCACATTAATATGTATTTTCATACACGATGGGTACATTTACATTCAAACTAGAAAAATTGAATTCAGGGCTGGTATAAGTATGCACACCCAATCATATTGCCTTTGGCCTGTGTTCACCATTTAACCTTAATGTGGACAGACCTTTGTTTCTTAAGGCAGATGATTGTGTTAAATAGCATCACTGTCAGAAAACAGCCTGTGCTCCATATTCACTGTTCTAACCCATATACATTGCTAGTGCAAAAGGAAGACAAGTACCCCACCACCTTCAGTGCTGGGGGCTATGTTCTACATGTTATCCTTGCATTGACCTCCTGTTATTCTGATTATGTCATTGTTTGAATGACTGAAGAAAAATCACTGAAGTGTAATGGTTTGAAAAGAGCAATGTGAATTAGAAAGCTGCAAACATGAGTGGTTATCACTAACAGATATAACGGCTAAATGAACATGTATAGAACTGCAATATGGCAGTTGTGTTGCTTGTACCAATTAAGATGCTAAATACAGAAATATTAAGACACTAAAAAGCTTTAGTTTAAGGCAGTGATTGAGGATCCAAGTGTAATTTTTTTTTTTTTTCATTTGGTTTAAATTCTAATTTCCAAAAGCATTGCATATTTCATGTTTTGGCAATATCATGGACTGCTAGTCTTAGGTGGAGATGAATATTGTAATATGTGCCATGGCAGTAAAATAAATCAACTTGTTAAATTATTAATTCAGAAGTTTACCTATTAATTACTGGGATTATGTTGCTGATGGTTATAACCACAGGTTTCCAACCAGGCATCTTTGCCCCCCACTAAAGGGAGCACCAAGGCTCACGATGGTGCATGAGATCATTATTCTACCTATGTTTATACAGTTAAATTTCTACATTACAAAAAGTCACAACCTGTTTACAGGATTATCAAAAGTTCATATAGCATTTAAGGACTGCTGAGGTATGTTTCTTGTGTGTTTTATATAATTGCAGGAAATAAATGTTAAATGTGTCAATTAGCTGTTCTGTACAAACAGCTGATTGACACATTTTGATTAAAATGGCATACCTTTAGGACGGATTCCATCTCTACAATGAGACCTACAAATAGATGTAGGATCCTGAATCAAACATGCTATGCAAAGTCCAGTTGAAGTGCAAGTTGGACTGAAAGTACGTAAAACTGGAAATGGAAAACCACAGTATTATCTACTGTTGATAGTATGGTGATGCTATGGAGGCTTCTGTACCAACCAGTTTGCACCTACATTTACTTAGCATATGAACATTCTTTGGGAGGAAATTAAGCCTTGTTTTATTCATGTTGCTGTGCAATTATCAAAGTATCTATGAATATTGTATATCTACATTTCCAGCCTCGAAGACATGAAAAGTATTGGCTGCAACTATGTGCTTGTTCACTTTCAAGCTGAATCGTTTTCATTGAAGCATTTTCAGGTGATATTACCAAAAGGTTTTAGACAGAAAAAGGACATGCTATTACACCCAAACAGACAAAAATACCTTAATAAAAACATGAATTAGAGAAATCTATTAAACAGTCAGAAATGTAATGTGACAGACACACAAAAATGCTAATGTTAAATTAAAGAACAACCAAAAATACAATACACAAAAGGGAGAAAAAATACTTTCAAACAATAAAACTTTTGTAACTGTATTTAATCAATTTATGTTTTAGAAAAACAGTTTTCTTTACTAAAATAGCTCATATTTATGGTCGTCAGTGAAAGCCACTTAGATGCTTTGTAACTCCACAGTGACACAAGAGAGAAATTATTTTTACTGGTTCACACGGAACACCACCCACTGTCCCCTTTGTCAAGTCAAGTGATTCTAATTCTATAGATAGTGAAAATTTTACGGCAGAGTTTTGGAGCAACAGTTTTACAACATGGAGAGGGCTATAGATGTTACATTTACCAGCCTGGGTTTAATGTAAGGTGGCATTGACTTGCATGACAAAAAAAATGTCATGTCCACCATTGTGATTCATAGAAACTAAAACTCTGCATGAATTTTCCTCAGCAGCAAAATGATTTGACCAAATCTCTAGAGTGCCCTTCCAGTCACTATTGCATGTCAAAAACATGTAACTTAAACCCAGTCAGAACCTGAGGGTGTCATAAATATTGAATGTGTGTCACCCAATTAAAAGAAAGAATGAATTTATAAAACAAAAAACTGGCATGATATGAGCTTAGTACTGCATAATGAGAGAAAGTCCATTGTAAAAAATGTAGTTCATAAAAGTTTTATAAATGTACCTGTGTCAATTAAGTTGTCATTCTTATCCCAAACGGACAGAGAAATGGTATCAGATCATGCTTTACACATGACTAATCTTTTGGCTAATCTTATAATACCCTTGGCAGCTGCCATAAGCTGGAATATTGAGGTGGGCTCTTCTGGGCTTTTGGTGCCCTGGACACTTCGCTCTGGCCACCCTGGATTGCACGATCACACTCATCTCCGATCACTCCTGACTCCTCATACTATGTATGCTGACACCGTCACTGAGTTGTCCAGTTAGTTTATACACTAAGAGCTGCTTTTGTTTAGGTTCTTTTTTCTTTTTTGTGAGTGTGTATCTGGTACTTTGGTTGTTGTTGTGATGCAAGTGTTATGACCCTTTTGAGTCAAGGAGTGAAAAGAGTCAATAACAAACCTGTCCGGAGACAAATCTAACAGGCATAAAAAATTTATTTATTATAATAAACAAAATCAAATACAATATCCTATAAAAATAAAATACAAACCTGGTTCAAGTTCTAAATAATGAAAATTGTCCTACAAACATGCCATATCAGGCAAACAGAATAATTATAACAAAAGGTGTCCTTCTTCAGGTATACGCTCAATCCAACAATTTCTACAAACAACGCAAAAGACTATATGTCAATCAGACTGTTAAAGAGCTGCAACTTTTACCTTATTCTACAAACAAAACACAAAGCTCTTAAACTACAGAAAACCTCTCCTAATGAGAGTGCCACTAATTCCAAATTAACAATAAGCCGAAATTTCTCAAAATGGACGAGAGTGTCTTTTCACTAAAGCCAGAAAACTATCCTAAGAAAGCTCTTACAATAAACCGCAGCCAACTACAAACCCACACAGGGTGTAATGCACAAGAGAATTCCCAAAACCGGCGAACCGCGTGCCCACGGTACACAGCTGCCAGGAATAAAGTTGATGCAGGGCTTTTATGGGCGAGGAGTCCATTACGTACAGCCCCTTCGGGAGATTCCGGGACATCAGGCGACTAATCCGTACGAAGGAAGGCGGAGTCGTGGCGCAACTCCCACTGTCAATCTTCATGGAGCAACGAGTCCAAAGCTGTTCGAATATGGCATCAGGCTGGCAAGCCAAGGGCCGTAACACGTTTTTTTTTTTGTTTGTTTGTTTTTATCGTTATGTTTTGTTAGTGATTTAGAATAGAACTTTATTGTCAATGCAACAAAAAGTGCAATGAAATTACTAATTTGGTTATTATTTAGAAACTCTTGATGATTGTCAGCTTTGTTTTTCTGTTAAAGTCTTAGGAAATTCTCTGTTGTGCTTTTGTACAAGTGTAGGAGTTGGCTGTCTGGTGAATGTTTGGACTAAAGGATTGTTGCCTTCTATCTGTTGTGTCTTTGCCTCCTCTTTCTTCTTTCTGCTTTCCTTTTTGTCTTTCTATTGTCTTGATATGTCAGTGCCGAACTTGACAGGGAGATAGAGGAAGAGAGAAAAAGAGAGAACGACAGAACTGAAATGTGGAAATAAAAGTTGTTTAGGCTGCCTAAATCACATCAGTATTAAAAAAAACAATACAAACTACCACAGTACTACATAATACATTAAGAAAATAGGATAATGATGAAAAAGTACAACATTCATCAAACATACCTGTAGAGAGACGTACCAGCACACAAACATCAGCAACATCTAGTTAGAAGCGGGTGGAGAGGAGCACGTTTGTGAGCATGCACGTGTGAACGTGCATGTGTGACCATGCAACAAGGATGAAATGTGTGCTTGCAAGGGGGCCGTGACCATGCCGCACCCCGAAGCATTATTGGAAGAAACGGGAGGAGCTTGAGGCCCCAAAGGCCCGGCAGGTCCACAGAGCACATAGTCCAGAACAGCCAAGGTAGAGAGAACTGCAGCCCCACTCAGCCCAGAGTAGAGGGGCCCCCAGACAGGAGCCCCCCAACGAGACGGGGCAGGGGCACCGTACGGAGAGCAGGCACCCCACAGATCCCAGTGTCACCCATCCCCTCCGGCAGAGCCCTGCCCAGGAACCCGACAGAACCTGACCGCCCCAGGCAAAACCAGGCAAGTAAAAAAATAAATATAGATATATATGTATATGTATATGTATATGTATATGTATATGTATATGTATATGTATATGTATATGTATATGTATATGTACATGTACATGTATATGTATATGTATATCTATATATATATATATATATATATATATATACCCTTGAGTTCTTAATGTTTTACTTCAAGAGACAGCTTGAAGATAAATTTAAGATAAATAAAGAAATCCTTTCCAATCTATAGCTTTGATACAGAACAGCAGCATTTGAGCCTTAAACATTTGTAAAAATAATAAAATATTTTTAGATAGACGTGTGGTGTGCTATTAAAAATAAATAGATCTAGGGAATAATACAAAGCCAATTTAGAAGATATAGTACTTTTATGTTTGGCCACCATTATGCTTCCTGCACACAGTCTTTTCTCTTTTTTCTGTGCTCTGCCTGAGTATCTTTTCTTTTTAGTATCTTTTTGTGTCTGTCGGCATTCAAATAAGCTGTTAGCTGAGAGATGGAGTGTAATTACTAGCAGGGATGGTGCCCTAATTGACATTCT
Organism: Rhadinocentrus ornatus; assembly: GCA_037177495.1. NCBI lineage: Eukaryota > Metazoa > Chordata > Actinopteri > Atheriniformes > Melanotaeniidae > Rhadinocentrus > Rhadinocentrus ornatus. Next base: position 22,449,809 of record JBAMHW010000004.1, read on the forward strand.
CACCATCTGATGAAAAGGTCCTCTGAAAAGGCTTATAGCATAACAAACCTGCTGCGTTAATAGGTTAATCCCTAAGCCGCCCCTTTGCCTTCATATACCTTCATGTATTTGTTGTGAGCAGCATTTTCCCCATTCATAAATGCCTTGTCTGTCTTTTCATCCCATTATTTCATAATCCAGTGCCCTATGTGCTGCCCCCTTTTTTTTGTCTCTGGCTAATTAACATTTAACTAACACATTGTTTTCTTTGTGAGATTCTTGCTCGTTTTCCTTTTCGTCTGTTCTGTCTTTTTTTCTTTGCAGCCTCATTACATCTTCTTGCCTCTGTCTCTCCCTTTTGTCTTTGATTTCAGCCCAGCCGCAAACTGGTGAGTCGCTGCTGTCCTCCAATGGATAATTGGAATTACACCAAGGCATTGTATGATTGTGGAAGTGTTTTATATATAATTAATGCTTCACCAAGCTGCTGCCGAATCATTCTAAAACACAAATGCAAATATTCACATAAAACCTTTCTTCCTGACCTCAGATATATATCTATATTTTACCAAATTGTTTCACAGTAATTTTGTCTCTCTTTTCTGTTTTATATTTCTTTTATTCCTCTGCTAACACTACTTTTTCTTTCCTTTGCACAAACAAATAATTTACCATGACTAGCATTACTGTCTTTTGTCAATTCCTCTCTATCTCCTCTGCTACTTTGCTAACAAACAAAAGAACACACTCTCCTGCACATGCAATTTGACGACAGGCACATAATGTTAATTTTTCCACTTGTCTTTTGTGTCCACGCTCTTCCTATGTCTCATCTACCAGAAATATTCCCAGAGTTCTTCTTTCCTCAGAAAACACTGATCCATGAAACACTTACTGTACATACTCACACAGTTATGTGGAGGCTTGAACAAAAAACAAAGTTTTCCACATCCATCTTCCTACCAGACTTCTCACACTTGCTTTCTTATGTTTGAATAATTATTATTATTGTAGCAGATTCCGTTACAGAGAAAGGTTATCTCCTTAAATCTCTTCAGATTTTATAACAAAGACTTGTGTTTAACTAACAGATGTGTTTCTAAAACTCTGTAAAGGGTTTTGTATACTATAACAAGTATTTCTTGATGAAACCTGGGAAAGATGTTCTTTATCTGGGAAAAGATGGACACATCTGCTATTAATCTACTCTTATGTTAATTAGGCCCGAGCACCGAAGGCGGTGCAAAGGCCTATTGTAATTTCTCTGTTTTTTCCTTCTTCTTCTTTTTCTTCTTCCTCTTAAAAAATAAATAGCATTTTAGGGGACCTGATTATGTTTGAAAACTCACCAAATTTTGCCTACCCCCCCAAAGGAATACATAAATTTACGCATTTTTGGTTGCTCGAGACTGTTCGGGCTAAATTGAACGAGAAAGTCACCTATTTATGATGCCCCGCCACTGCATGTCATTAATCTTTATGAAATTTGCTATGCATATTCTAAATGCTCGGGCAAACAAAAAATCCTCCTGAAGAATTGGCCGAAAACCAACAGGAAGTCGGCCATTTTGGGTCAAATTCGCCATTTTAGCGTTTTACTCATGCCGTTTAAAATCTATCTCCTCCTAGAGATTTTATCATGCTGCTAACAAAATTGCTCAGGATGTTCAGAAGGCATGTGTCTTTATAAGTTATCAAAAACTTTCTCAAAGGAGAAAGTGCATAGCAGGGCCTCAAAGTTTGATGTCTCGCCATGAAAAACGAAAGTCATATAACTTCCACATAAAACAAGATATCTGAACCAAAATGGCCACGTATGATGCCACTCCCATCCCAAACACATCTACTTGTCAATATATTGGATTATGAATTGGCCACTCCCTGTGGTATCAGGAAGTCATGGTTTTTACTTGAAGACCCACTTCTCTGACGTTTTGCACACAATCAGGTCCAAACTGGGTCAAATAGTGGTCTGACGCCATGACACAGGAAGTATTTTTTCCCACCAAACCTCGGCAGTGAGGAGCGCGGTCAGGCCTGCAACTGAGTTAAATTGACATATACGTACTGGAAATGTTGCAATATGGCTCTATAGCTTCCCTACAATAATTTAATCAATCAGCTCTTCCCACTACATTGACTGACATGGCTGAAATTCTACATATTAATTTAAGATGGCAGGATGTACAAAAAAGCCTTTTGGACCTATACGATAACTTTAACAGGAAGTTGTCCATTTTTTAAAAAAGTGTCATTTTTAGGCTCACTTTTGCATGTTTCTTTTCCTTGCATTTAAACTATCTACTACTAAAGATTTCATCGTGTTGGCCTCAAATCGTACGCAAAACTCCAGATGCGTGTGTGATGAAGAGTTATGAAAACTTTCTCAAAGGAGTTGGCGTTCAGTGGCGGCGCCTCATCAAGTTTTAATGTTTCGCCATCAAGCACGGAATCCATTTTGTCTGACATACAGCAATGAATCCACATCAAACTGTACATGTTTCACTTCAGTTCCATGCCGATTACAGCTCTAGTTGAAGAGTATATGTCATACACACGATAATCACCCACTGTGAAATTAAAAATTAGCATTGTATAAATTTGGCATTCAAGATACTGGTCCCATTTCTGTGTCCTGGCAGAATGGAGAGATTAGCATTAACATATACTGCCTGCCTCTTTTTGGTAAATATTTACACTGGAAGTAAATTCTAACTACCTTAACATCTCAAGCATTTCATTGGCATTTGCTTGGGTTCAGATCTGCAACACAATTTGTTTATTTTGCACAGAGAAACATATTTATTAACGTTTTTGTTTTGTTCTACCTGTTTCCCTGAATTACCTTTTCTGATCACATATCTGTAAAAAATTGCAGTAACACATGGGATAGATAAAACAAAGCATGTTAAACCACAAAAAATGTAAACAAGCAAGCATTTGTAAGTATGTATAATTTTTACCTTCTAATTTTCTAGTATATTTATTATATTACACAATTTTCAGTGTTAGGTATGTATGTCATATAGTACAAAAAGGTAATTTTCAAAATATTGAACTGTCAGTGTCAGTTTTAAACTGTGTATCTGCACAGACAGGCACACATACACACACATATCTATATATATTTAACTTTTGATGACTGGTGGTCTTAATGTTGCTTCTGACAGTGTCAATCTTAAATGATTAATGCTTATAAATGCCATAAAAAATAACGATAAAACATTTAGTATACTTTATAGTTGTTTTTTTTTCATAGAATTATTTTTCTTTTTTTTAAGCAATAAAAAGTAGACATTTTCGTTTAACCTTGTTAAATTTTGTTTGAGCATTTTGTCATTTATGTCTATGGAAGGAAAATTTAGCATTCCTAAAGTAAAACTGCTCTAGGATTCTCATGAGCCAGTTGGACAACAATAACAGTGGTATTCCAGAGAACATAGATGAGGAAACCAAACAAAGCCATTTTATTGGAATATCCTTCTCCCAACAGCTTGCATACCTCACCACTGGCAGGCATAACAAAAAAATAAATAAAATAAAGCACACACAGTTCTGGGAGCTAATTATACCAGCATCGCTAATCTGTCTAGGTGTCTGTATAGGTTGAATTGTTTTGTTTGTTTGGACATGTGTTGCCTGCCCGTTGGCTTTGGGCTTTGCAATGATCTGAATAATAAAAGGGGAGGTGAAAAAAAAAAGAGCCTGAAAATTGTATGAGGTCCAACAAGGACTACTCATATGCTTACCCAGAAGAACATCATCTTGTTTGGCACGGAATGTTTATCACAGCTGCAGGTTAAATATTAATGTAGAAATCAAATAAAAGAACAATCAGTATGTCGATATATTAAATTATATTATGGGATATAATTTGGATTTACATTCTAATTAGCTTTGGTGCATCTGCTTCAGATGTCCATTAAACAAGTAATATCAGTTGTAAGTCCTCCCATAATTACACTCTGTCCAACTGTATCAACTAGTTGTCAAATCTGTTAAAAATCTGTTAGGTTCACCAAAAAACAGAAAGTGACCCAGATAACATCAGATTACATCAGTTGTGTAAAATATAACAAACAAATATATATTCCACATAAGACTTTCCATGAACGAGTTTGCATTTCAACTCTTACTCACTTGTATTTAAAAATAACTTGATGCCATAACTGAACACTGAAATTTATGCATGTAAAATCTCAGCAAGTGTTGAAGCCCCACAGAGCTTGCTTAGATTATTGCACATGGGAAATATTTGCCATATAAGAAGTGGCTAATGCATGTACACATATATAAATTATGATAAATATAATTGTACATAAATTTGTTTGATATATAGAAGATAAAAGTAGGAAATTATGGTGTTTTACCTCAACTTTCGTTTAATGCTTTTTTCTTGCTAATTGTTTTTAACTTGGCTGTGCACTGCATTTTTTTCTTATTTCTACCAATGATTATGGGATATGGAGCTGTCAAAAAAGTAGAGAACAGAGTTCCATGCATGTCTATGCATGATAACATGTGAGGCAAGTTCACATGAGCTTCACTCTGGGAAGTAAAAAAATGTAGTGAATTGTATGGACGTTATACACTTTCAGTTATTTTAAAATGGAGCAAAATCAAACAAGAAAAAAAAATCATCTCATATAGTAAATGAACTTGTCTCATTTTTCTTTTGCTTGCTCCAACTCTCTCCCCACTATACTCTACTCCTGCCAAGGAAATCCAATTAGGAACATTTCAACATGGTTGACAAATGACTCTTCACACCAGCTGCCCTTCTTCCTTCAGTAAATAGCTCTCCTTTACGGATGGATGGAAGAAAGAATTGCGTCAAAAGCAATTACCTTGCTTCTTCAGTTGCACGCCTACTCATATATGATCATACATAAACACATTTCCCGCCACATAAATCTTACATGAACACATATGTGAATGCAAAAAGAAACATAGTGTACATAAAGACCAAGAAAAGCTGGCATACCCTCCCCTCTCATAACCATTAGTACTGAAGTGACACTGGCACAGACTTATCTTAATCTTGCATGCAATTTCCCACAGCAGACCCATCGATGCTTAAAAGTACACTTTGCAGTAATCATTATAGTATAAAGCACAGGTTAAAAAATGAAAAAAGAATACTTAATCTTTCATCATTATTTATTTTCTTCACAGACTCAGCCTGGCACACAGACAGACAAACACAAGTGCATAAACTGCCTTTGCAATTCCTGCTTGCATCCTAATTAGTTTCCATAAAATGCTTGTGTCGCTCTCTGCTGTGTGTGTGTGTCATTGATTTATAGAGAGAATCGAGCGACATTTTAATAGCTCTCCACCACACGACTTTCTTCCATGCAAAGGGATCGATAAAACTCTCCATGCATAGACCCTGCACATGACACTGGGCAACTGATCAGAGACAATTGCCCAGTGTCCCAAAGATGGGCTAGCTTTGATAATATTCACAAAATCAATTTCCAAACACAGTTGTAATAGGTAGTTATGGTGGGTAATCTAATCCAGGGATCTCCAACTCCGGACCTCTTTAGCCAGTGTCCTGCAGGTTTTTAATGTGTCCTTGCTGCAACACACCTTGTTCAAATGAAATCGTTCTTCAACAGCTTGTTTTCTAGGTCTGCACTAGCTTCTTAATGACTCATTATTTGAGTGAGGTGTGCTGCAGCATGGCCATATTGAAAACCTTAACTTATAAGTCAAACTTGCTCAAGATGTCCTGAGTTGGTGATGCCCTGGTCTAATTTTTATTTATTGAAACAGAATTAATATTTAAGGTTTAAGAATGAATTGTGGTCATTTAAAAAGTGTAATTAGAAACAGTAGTGACTGATTTACAAGTAAGTTTTAATAGTTATGTCACTAAAGCTTCCTGAGTCATAATAAAGTAGTAATAAAAATGCAATCTGGGTTCGTCAGCACTACACAAACTCAGACTCTCATGTCACAAAAAATTAATAAATAAAAATAACAATCCAGCTTAAAAAGAATGATTAAATAAATCCAAAATTACATTTTGAAAGTAAGAAGAAAATGAACAGTGGTACCTGCTACTAGAAGGAAAGTCCATTGAGGACCCTGATTGACAGATAATAAACAAGCTCCAATGAACCTCACTGAGCAAAGAGAGTTTCTTTTCACCAGACCTGACAGCTTAGCTATGAGATAAAAAAAAATTCAAAACTCAAATTCAGTATGAGCTTTCTTCCTCTTTTAGTGGACCTTGCTAACAACCTGCCTTCACACAAGTCAACAAATATTTATATTTCCCCTAGTTAAGATTTTCACCTTTTTTGAAGAAGGCAGAAAAGTGCAAATTATTCTGGGTTTCCTAGTAGTTGCGTGACACCGAGTTAGCACCAGAGGACTTTCGCCATGAAGTCATATTGCAGGCTGGTGATATGTCCTTTACAGTTGAAAAAAATCTGTTGGGTAATTTTCATCTAAAGACCTGTTTTCTTTGTGTTGCAGTCAATTTTTTTCTCATGTTTTGTTTTACCACTAAATTGTCAATCATGGCCTCCAAAGTCTCACATTTTAAAGTGCCCAACATTATAACAATGCATGAATTACTGCTACATTTCTTTGGGCATTTAAAAATATTTATATAGTAAATTTAAGAATTAAAACTTAGAATTTTCTGTGTAGTTTTATTTATTTATTTATTTTTTTCTTTAATGATGAATGTTCATTTTGGTACACCATTTCGGAATGATTATGCTGCACAAACACAGAGATCAGATGGTAAGAAAAAGAAAACAAAACAAACATATAAACTAGTAGCTACAAAGAGAAGGAGCAGAGGTGATGTTAAACTGCTGAAAATATTTTTGCATTAGGAAATAACATAATAGGGATGCTATTGAATCCCTAGCCTCCAAATTGCACGAGCAGAATCCATAATCTGCTCCCACTGCGGTGAGCAGCAGTGTATGTTTCTCTCTGCAGGCAGAAGAAACCAGTTGAAATGAGGATAAAATGCTGCTTCATTTGGGACTCCATCATTCTGACATAAATCCAAACATAAGAGTAAGACCACAGTGGAAGTAAGAGCTAAGGCTGCCTTCTGCCCACCGCCTGCATAATGCAAAAGCACTCCACCTTGATGGATAGTTAGGGGCTAAAGCATGTACTGCAAGAATACACATGAATAAGAACTGACCAATAATCTCCTCATTTTTATGCTTGTTTTCTTTCATGTTCCCTCACTCTTAGGTGGAAATTATTAGAAACATTAAAAACAAGTTTTCTCATACATGAGCAGATATACACACATAACCCTTGAAAGTGAAAGGGGATAAATCTGTGGAGAGGAAGGAGAGTCCCACTTCACCTAACATCTACTTTCAGATACACAGTTCACGCATTAACAGCCGAACATAGGCTATTTATGATAAGGGAGCTTGTTAATAATTAAAGCAATTTTTTTTAAACTATCATGATTTTGCCAGTCATTGCTCACTTACTCACATACTTAATTATTATCCAGCTATAAAATGTGATAAAAAATATTTGATCCCTCTTATCTGACATCTTTGATGCATCTTAACTTCATTTTCTAAAACACTGTATCAAGACTTACCTTAAGTTACACACACCAGTGTTAACCTCATAGACCCTTTTTCAGGAAGGCATCCTGACCAGATACCCGAGCCACCTTATCTGGCTCCTCTTGATGCGGAGGAGCAGCGATTCTACTCTGAGCCCCTCCCGGATTATAGAGCTTCTCACCCTATCTCTAAGGGAGAGCCTGGCCACCTTGCTGAGAAAACTCATTTCGGCCGCTTGTATTTGCGATCTTGTTCTTTCGGTTTTTGTGGGCGGAGCTTAGCCTGGAGGCAAAAGCGAGGGCTAGAAGCTATGTTATCAAGTGGCAGCTAATACATTTCAGTGGCATTTTAGTAAATGGAGGGTTTTTAAGCAAGTGGTTCAGTCTTGGAACTGTTGAAATATGTACAGACACTCACTCTACGAGACCGTGACAGTTGTTGTAGAAAATTAGATGGAAGCAGGCTGGCTGATCCTTACATCTTACGGGAGAGACGTGAAGATCTTTGGGACTGGCGACGGTGGAGTGGCCAGACATCTACATGTACCTAATCGAGACACCATGTGTGTACAACAAAAAGAAACTCAAAGCATGTAAATTGCTGGATTCTTACAACTATGTCACAAATGGCCACGTTCCAATAATAAAATGCATCCATTTACGTCCCGATCTTTGTGTGCTGCGGTCTAAAGATTAGCATTTATGTGCTTGCTAATGCGCTGACAAAGGTAACGTTTTATATCCAACATGTCCCTTTGTAATGAACAATTTTTTTAATTTGGACTCGATAACAATTCCTTAACATTACATTTAATTTGCAAACACGAGAATTGTTGATTATCGTCTCTGTCCAGTCCGTTCGTCTTATTGCATTCAGTTATAACTGTCTTCGTTTTTTTCTGAGCAGGTTTCCTAAAAGACTTTAATTTACTGCCAGGAATAGTGTTCCTCCTATTCTGACACCCAAACACACGACAAGATGACATTTTTAAAGTTTTAATAACACTTGATAGCTCGTTTCTACAATGTTTTTTACCGGCTTTTCTTTTGCCTCCAGATACAGTGGTGACGTCACTGATTACGTAGGCCGTGAAAGGGTCTATAGGTGAGGGTAGGAATGTAAATAGACTGGTAAATCAAGTGCTTTGCCTTTCGGCTCAGCTCCTTCTTCACCACAACAGACCAATGCAGAGTCCGCATCACTGCAGACGCCACACCGATCTGCCTGTCGATCTCCCGCTCCATCATTCCCTCACTTGTGAACAAGACTCCATAAAAGTTATGAACAGAATCTGTGACAAAGGGCAGCCTTGGCGGAGTCCAACCCTCACTGGAAATTATTCAGATTTACTGCCGGCAATGCGGACCGTGCTTTGACACCTCCCAAACTCCCATGCCCCTTCCAAGACCCTGAAGAGTGTGTAGAGCTGGTCCACTGTTCCACGACTGCAACGAAAACCACACTGTTTCTCTTCAATCCGAGGTTCGACTATCCGATGGACCCTCCTCTCCAGCACCCCTGAATAGACCTTCCCAGGGAGGCTGAGGAGTGTGATCCCCCTGTAGTTGGAGCACACCCTCTGGTCCCCCTTTTTGAAGAGGGGGACCACCATCCCAGTCTGCCAGTCCAGAGGAACTGTCCCCGATGTCCACACGATGCTTCAGAGGCATGTCAGCCAAGACGGCCCTACAGCATCCAGAGCCCTGAGGATCTCTGGGCAGACCTCATCCACCTTCGTGGCCCTGCCAATGAGGAGCCTTTTAACCACCTCAGCAACCAGGGTCTTCAGACTTTGCCTTTTCATTGGATGACTTGTTGGTGGAATTGAGGAGGTCTTCAAAGTATTCCCTCCACAACTCCCTCACAAAGTACCGAGTCGAGGTCAGCAGCCCCCCATGCCCACTGTACACATTGTTGAAGTAACATTGCCTTCCTCTCCTGAGTCGCCGGATGGTGGACCAGAATCTCCTCGAAGCCATCCGGAAGACATTTTCCTCCAGGTCTCACTGTCATTGCCAACATGGGCATTGAAGTCTCCCAGCAAGCTATTCTGCTCGTCTTGGGGTGTTTTTTTCGTCACTAGGTTGCACTGTCGAGTCATTTTTCAATTGAATTGAAAGGGGGTCAAATGGGCGCTCAAAGTTCTTACAATAATAATTATAAACATTTCAGGAACAATAGGGTCCTTCCATACTTTGTATGGCTCGGACACTAATAATAGAAAATTAAATTACCTGAATTTATGTTGAAAATACCTGCATTTTCCAAGGGATGTACAAGTTTTTTTTTCACAACCTTTTTGCCTATTAAAAAAGATTTTTCATTGTATAAGTAAAAACAAAATTAAATCAAATTTATAAGTGCAGCTCTTTTAATGCTTCTGATTTGTTGTATACCCTTTTCTAAACCCAACACTCTAATTTTATTTCCATGACTGTAGGTATTTGTTCTTGTGTGATTGGCTCTCCTCTGTGCCACCTGCACAAGAAACCTGATTTTCTCATGGAGCTGTGACAAAAAATGCTTTAGACTCTTTTGTCCACCACAAAATGACTTTGAATATGTTTCAAAGTTTTCACTATTATCATACGTAGTGAAACAATGAGTTTTCCTTTGACTTCTCAGCAAATTATCGTGTCAGATTTACATAATATGTCAGGAGTGCCATTGAACTAAACTCATGCATAGGTTTAACAACCTTTAAATACACAAACATATATGCACATATACACACTCACACACACACACACACACACACACCACACACACACCCACACACACACACACATATATATATA
>JBAMHW010000004.1:22477862-22493127 GCA_037177495.1 Rhadinocentrus ornatus
CCCCCCCCCCCCCCCCCCCCCCCCCTCCCCCCCCCCCTCCCCCCCCCCCCCCCCCCCCCCCCCCCCCCCCCCCCCCCTCCGAATACACTGTTTGACCAGGGGTGCGTAGGAGCACCCATGATCTTTCCTGCTCGCCTCAGAGTGCTGGCAGAATACAGGTTCAGGAGAGAGGGCAGACTGCAGCCGATCACTCTCTCAGCCAACCAAATGATGCGCCGCAGCCTGCTTTTGTCTTTGATGGTGGCAGCAGGGTAGCAGATGGTCATGGAGGAGGTGAGGATGGACTCAATTATAGAGGTGTAGAAGTGTACCAACATTGACCTGGGCAGCTTGAATTTCTCCAGCTGCCACAGAAAGTACAACCTGTGTTGAGCTTTTGTGATGATAGAGTTGATGTTCTCTACCAACTTCAGATTCTGGGAGATGATGGGTCCCAGGAAGCTGCAGGACTCCACGATTGTGACTGGAGAATTGTGCAGGGTAATAGGGGAGGGAGGGGCTGTGTTCTTCCTAAAGCCTACAACCATTTCCACTGACTTTGCAGCGTTAAGGTCCAAGTTGTTTCTGTTGTACCAGTTCACTCATCCCCACCAGAGATGAGGCTGATGAGGGTGGTGTCGTCTGTGAACTTCAGGAGTTTGACAGACTGGTAACTGAAAATGCAGCTGTTGGTGTACAGGTAAAAGAGTAGAGGGAAGAAAACACAGCCGTGGGGGGAACTGGTGCTGATGATGCAAGATTCTGTTGTGGTTTTCCCAGCTTAACATGCTGCCTCCTGTGCCAGGATGTCCATGATCCACCTGCAGGTGGAGACGGGCACGCTGAGTTGGGAGGGTTTGTCCTGAAGTAGAATTGGGATGATGGTGTTAAAAGCAAAGCTGAAATCCACAAACAGAATTCTGGGATAGGTTCCTGGGAAGTCCACGTGCTCGAAAATTAAATGGATATTGACAGCATTGTGGGAAACAATTAGGGAAAAGAAACAAAACCAAAATGTGAAGCATGAATGCGATCCACTGTCTGACTTAAACTGATAAGGGATTCATTTCAACACCACCTCAAATGCCTATTAACTTGGCCATTAAACACCAACTCTTAACAACCTGATGTGCATTAAGCTGACAAAATTATGTAAAATTAAACTAGATGAATAAATAACCAGTGAACTAACACATCACACCACAGTTTCTGACAAAGTCTAACTGTATAAGAGTCTTTAACATATATTGTAACATATATTGTAGATTATGCTATGACACGCTATAAATTCATAGGGTGTGCAATGATGATTGAAAATATATATATATATAAAAACAAAAAAACATAACCTTGCACCCTAAATGAAGGTAGAACACTGACTAGGTGAAGACGTACAAGACTAGAAGTTTAAGAAAAAGAAATATTGGATTTCACTGCTATGGAAAACTATCATATTTATACCAGCAAGAAGCCAAATGGGACAAAGTGTAGCTTATTTTCTCAGCTAGATTTTGAAATGGCACCCTTCAGATTTGCCTATTCCAGAGTGGAGGAAATTTTTAGAGAGCAATCTTGTAAGTGTGGTCACTGTGGGTGATAGCCACAATAAATGTCTAAGTGTCTGGCTTTACACCAGCTGACACAGCATTGTGAAAGAACAGGTATTCACTTCTCAAAAAATGAGACACACAGGGTTTATTTTTAAAGGAGCCAGGCTGGTGATGTGCGTGTTTCTATCAAATAATGCTGTTCTTTAATGGAAGAATAATCGGACCACACACTCACATCTCCTTAAAGAAAGCCGTAAAATGAAAATGGGCTTTTCGGAATAAAAATCTTTAAACTTTTTGTAAGCTTAATTGAAACTTGGTCAAGGGCTATGTTTTTGTCACTGGTCTAGCCCTAAGCTGCTGCAGTAAAGCATGTTTTCTCTCAGCGGTACAAGTAAATGATTATTCTACAAGCAATTAAACTGAGGACTGATTAACCTCTTTTCAAATTATTATTACAGCTGATGTAAAGAGGCAGAAAATGAAGGGTGCGTGAAAAACTTACCAAGCAATTACCTGCTGCTGTAAGCATTTATGTCAGTTATTATTTACTGATGAGCTTTGCTAATATTGTTTGATTATTAAACATTTCACCTTCAACAGTTTTGTCCACAGTATGTTGCCAATTTTGAGGCTGAACAGTGGACTTCAATTTACTGACTAAACTCACTATTTCAGGAATTTTTTCTGGGTCCCTCCATTCATTACACCAAATTTAAAACCAGTTTTCTTTTTTTCGTGTCCTAAAAAGTTGATGGGAATGCAGCGTTGTAATAGCAAATAAACAACAGCTAACAATGGACACTGTCAGTGATGGATATGTTCTTAGCTTCCCACTGTGTGAACAAAAACTATGGGACTATGTTTTTCTTCATAGACTGAATGGTTATGACAGTTTAAAGATGCATGATTGGTGTTGTTTGTGTTCCATGCAACTCTTAGGGGTGTTATCAGCTCTCTGAAAGATGAGAGGCTGTTGAAGGACCATTTTGTTCCAGACTAAATAGAAAAACCCACAAACTGCTAAATTAAGTTATTGCAAATGTTTTTCTGGACAGCCTTTAGCTTTTTAAAATTAAATATAGAGCACATGCCAGGATACTTAAGTTGCAAGTACAATGAAATTTACTGACAAAGCTTGAAATGATTCACTTGTAAAAATGGTTTTACTGAAACTGGCAGACAGATGGTGTTTCAGCTCCATGGGTTGAATATAGGACTCTCGGTGCAGGCGTAGCTCCATAACAGGGCAGCTGTAGGATTCAGAAGACAACTATATTGGCTTCGGCAAGTAGGAATAACATACATGTGTTAGACTGGGCAGAGTGAACAAGATTATGTAAATCTAAGAATATAAGACCAGATCTACCACTTCCTAAAAGCTCAACAATCTGGTGCTGAATGAAGGAAGGACAGGGGAAGTAAACTGCAGGGATGATTAACTAATGACTGCAGCTGTGCTTCAGGAACCTGCCAGAGCAGAGAAACAACCACACCCACACAGGAAAGACACATGGGGCAAAAGGGAAAAGAAAACAGAAGGGAGTCCAGAGACTCATGACAGAATGTGTTTAATCATAGTACCAATTGCTGCTGGCATAAAATAAAGACAATGCTGTTGTAAATTTTAGTGCAAAAAAAAAAATATAGACTTAAATGCAGATGGTATCATATATTGACCTTCAATGCCTTAATAAAATTAAGAGTGAGATGGCAATAGGTTATTAATGCAATGCAAATAGGCTAGGACACTTGTTGCTTTAGAGTTTTCATTTTCAAACATCTGATAAGTTTTCTAATATATAATTTACAAAACAGCAAAATCTACACATAATCATAAAACAGTAGATGGATGAATTTTCAAACCATTTAATAATAACGCTTATGAACTGATAGTGGCCAAAGCAGAAGCAGGCACAATTTGTATATATAAACACCACTTGGTTTCAACGGTTAGATTTCTCACTCAAGACGCATTTGTGTGTTTTTTGTGCTTCTGTTTGTCACTTTTCTCCTCCAAACTTGATAGGTGTAGGACAGAGGACTTGAGCATTTATAGTGGGAAATTTGAAGTTCTTTGAAATAACCATAATAATATATCCCACTAAAACATCCCATAATATTATCACTACTAATGTGCATTTGCGATGAGACAAAACAAAAGCAAAGTGATGATGCTGTTTTAATAAACTCCAAAAAGTGGACATATGGTTCTAAGAGTGCAGCTCTTAGTACACATACTGTATCTCTTCTTGTGTCAGAGCAAGTAATGAATAGGTAGGTTTCTGTGCAACACTATACTACAAAAGTGTGTCTGCAGTGATGAGCTCAGTTTCTTTGGCAGAGCCAAGCTTCAAATAGACATGGTAAGGCAGTCCAAAGTGGAAACCACTAAAAATGATGGATGGAAATTATTCACTGTTGTGAGAGAATCACAGCTCTTTGCCAAGTTGATTGTGACTCCAGATCTGTAGGAGGACAAACTTGAGTTAAGCAATTCCCACAGGTTGCACAGTTTTCTGTACACTTAACATTCTTGTCTTAAAATGCAAAATTTGTAAACTGTCTCTTTCCATTGTAACTACCTAGGAACTTATTTATCATCTACATGTCCAAGAATTTTTCTGCAAGCTGATTTTTGGATAAGGGTTGGGCTTGTTAATGATGTATGCATATCAGGCCATGCAATTATTTACTTGAAAATTTATAATCATTGATTGTGTCAAGAATGGCGGCGGAGGTAAGGACCCAAATGCAAGCAGTTAAGGTAACTAACAAGCCCAGGGACAGAAAACAGAGCACATAAGGAAAAGCTACAAACAGGTTAACTGAACTAAATATAACAAAACCAAAAACCTAAACCATGATCTAAACAGAAACTAACCATGACAAAAACCAAACACAAGAATTAAAACCATGAAGCACGACATGATTGTCAATGAGAGTCCAGATTTGCTCATTTCTGAGCATATTTATTCAGTTCCAGGCAGCATCCAAACAAACTAGGATAGCATGCACTTATATCTTGTGCAATATGGCAGAATCTAAGTTAATTTTGTTACGGACATTTTTCTTTCTTTCTCCTTATTAGGTCCTGTTAAACCAGTGTCATCACTTCACTGCTGATATTGTTCAATGTTCAATGATATTGTTCAGAACACAGCAAACATAAAACAGGTAAGTTTGTTAAAAAATATCAGCAAGTAACATTTTCTTTAGGTTTAAATGAAAGTCTTATTATTAAGGGATAAACTCCGAAACAACACATTTATCACACTTAGTTTATCAAAATCTTATGACAGCCAACTAGGGTTTGTCCTCTACATGAGTGTACAACTAGTTAGAGAGAACTCTGCATATATGAGAGCTGTTTGTTTATTTAGCAACTGCCTCTTTAAGCATTTGCTCCTCTGGCTCTTTTCATGCATTTCTGTTAATCAGCAGTGACACAACAGACTCTGTTCAGTGAGAACCCCTTAAAACGAACCTGATATGATCATTTCCCATCACTTAATTCTTAATCTTGGGTAACTCTAGGTTAGCTTAGCACTCACCACAACTCCATCTAGTCTGTAATTATTTCAGAATCAGGGAGAGCTTTCTCCTGGTGGAAGTGTCTTCCTGATAAAGAGAAGATTTTGGAAGTATTCTTTGATTGGTCAAATTCCTGGAGGTTTATCAAAGGGCGAGGTCACTTGCGAACACACACTGTGTGGCCAAGTTGGTAGAGTGGTTGTCTTGCAGCCTGAGGGCTGCCAATTCGATCCTCGGCCTGTTGAGTTAATGTCGAGGTTGTTACCGATGGGCCGTGGTTGAGCGCCTTTCATGACAGCTTCTTTCATCAGTGCATAAATATGTGTGTGAATGGGTAATTATGATGTATACTGTAAAGCTCTTTGGGTATTATTCCAGGTACAGTAAAGTATATAAATAAACACCATTTATCTGTTAATAAAATCAAGTTTATAAATGCTTAAAATGCATGCTGCACATATCTACAGAATCCAAGTGCGGCTGTTAAAGGCTATTATTCTTTTTTTAATCGTTATAATTTTTTTGTCATAAGGGGATAATTTATCTCGTTAAAAGGAGAAAATTAAGTTTTTTTTCTCGTAATAATGAGATGATTAAGTTGTGCTCAAAAGTAGGTGTGTGACATCTAATTTCATTGATCATAACAGACCCCTGACATCCGGGAGGGGCTACAGTCATGGTGTATAGATGTTATTATGTGAATGACTGATTGGTAAAACTTAACAGATGTCACAATTTCAGCCTTTGTCAGACATATTGGTCAGTGATAGATGTTGCTTGATCCATCATCTTGCTTCCGTTGCTGTACTGTATGTAAATCCAAACATTTTAGGAAAAACAAATCACAGGCACAGATCCAAGACTGCTAGGCTCTATGGAAGCTGGAAGGGTCAACTTTATTGCAAACAAACAGATTTTGTTGGATCATCTTTGAAACCAAACTAAAGTGCTCTGAGAAAAAGTGATGCGTTACTTTTGTCCTTTCAGTTCCTTTATTTTTTTTTAAACCTCCACTTTTGAAAAAGGATTTTGTAGATACTGTGCAATCTCTTGCTTTGGTGAGAATTTAATCAAACAAGAAAATTTGTGACTATAACTGTTAGGATTCCTATCTGTCTCCCCTGTGTGTGGTTTTCTGGATTACCCCAGTGTGTGAGTTTGGCTCCCTCTCTCTGTCTTGTGTGTCATGTCTGTACCTGGCCAGAAGGCTTACCGGATGATTCCAGGACTCCAATCATCTCACCTGGGCTGATCACGACACCAGGAGCTTATCCATCAATCAAGCCACCTTCACTTCCCTGTAGTACTTAAACACCGGATCCTTCTACCACCCTCGTCCAGTAACCCATCTGGTATATTGTGGCCTCACTAGTCTTCTACTTTGAGATTCTGCTTGTAATTAACAAGATCTGTTTTATGCTTAGACTCCTGGTGCTATGGATTCTGCCAGCCCTGTCTGTCTCGCCAACTTCCTGGATTGTTTTCCTCGGGTTGGATCTGTTTCCCCCTCTCCAGCTCTGGCGGTTAACTAATATTTTGCAGAATCACTACAAGATTTTTCTTTTTATTAACCAATAAAAAATAAACTCTGCTTGTGAGTTTGCACCAATAGCACACCTGTGAAAGTTGGTAATGAGGTAACTAAGTGAGGTCTGCACATCATCAGCTGTCTCATGTGCCAGTTCCTCTCAATTTCTCTTTGATCGACGGTTAAGTGGACCATAACTGAAATGCAAACAAATTAGCTAAATGTTCAAAACAGAATATGTTTTATATGCATGTAAATGTGTTACTTGCTTACTTTGTATTACACGTTAGGAAATGTGGTCTAGATGTATTTATTTTAATTTATCTGTCTATGGCTTGAGTTCCTTACTTCTGTGTTAGAGTTCAAGAACATTGAGCCCTCAACATAACCATGTTTTCTGAGTGATTTCACTAAACAATCATGCAGAATATATTCATACCTTAGCGCTAGCTAGCCAATATCATTGGGTAGCAAGTCCATGTCTATAGACTGGAGCCTAAAAGAGGTGTATCATTTCCCCTTGTCTTATTTTCTCCTGCCTGTGTTCCTGTCATATTATGAGGATCTATTTGGAGATATCCATGGACTGTGTATGTCTCTTTAACTATTATCTGGAACAGCCATCGTTTCTGTGGCCCAGTTACCATGTTTTTGCTGACAAAGGGAGTAGATGCTTGGCATACTAATATTCAACCCTCATGCTCTCTCTAGTACTCTCATTAAAGCCATGGCGAGAGGGAGAGAGATGGATGGTAGCATAATAGGGAAAGATTCACAGGTGAAAGAACGTATTAGAACTTGATGCAAAGAAAGGGTGATAGGAGAGGAGAGATATTGTTAAACAAAACGTTGTTGAGCTGCAGTGCTTCAAATCAGTTGTCAAGTGCCTGGTCCTCATGGAGAGATAGCACTCGGGAGAAAAACAGTGAGAGACGCACAGCGGGAGATATGGAGGGAACTTAAAGGTCAGAACACAATACGTTCCCATCAGGGAGGAGGGCAAAGTCAAGTGCTCACATTCACCAGCCAATCTCTGTTGAACACTGGAGGCCACCAGAATCGTTTCCAGGGCAGACAGCGTTACACCAGCAAACACTCAAAGTGCAGTTCAGGTTGTTGAAATACAGACACTGCATAATAAATTTGTTTAATTTTCACGTGTGGTAGAAGAGCTGTCCAGCAGTCTGGCTGCTGATGATGCATATAAATTATTACAGAGGTGTAAAAATCCAGTGCTGTTTATCATCATATTTCATTTGCCACTTATTTGTATATGAAATAGAGTTATTGGTCATCCAAAATTAATGGTCAAGGACAAAAAAAATGGGGAAATTAAACTCAAATTGAAATAAAACCTCAAAGGCATAAATTCCTTTAAGGATTGTTTGTATACCACAGTTGCACTTAGGGTGCAGGAATTAAATATTGTCAGAAAAATACTTCTCCCTCAAGGCAGCCATTTTAAAAAGGAAATGGTTGGTGTAATTTATTGAGAGATTTTCTGTGAGAAGGTGGGTTTTGCTGCTTTGATTCATAAATGTAAATCTGCCTCATGGGTAAATGTTGAAAGAGGAATTTGATAGGGTGCAGTTTGAAAGCTCAAAGTAGCAGTTTTTTCGAAGGGTTCTTAGAGGAAGAAGAAAAACAAAAAACAAGCACAAAAGATGAGAAAGAATTTTTGATCTATTATTTCTCCCCTTTGATAACACCAATTGGGAATGTATTACACATCATTGGAAAGCCAGATTAGTCACCTTTACAACAACATATAGCTTCCAAGGATTATGCATCAGTGGAACGAGAAACCCAGGTGAATGTGTGAGTAGTGCCCCCTAACAATCCCCTCAAATATTCTCCTGTTTGGTATCCACTCTTGTTTAAAGCTCCAAGTGCCTCCAGGTATGTACCAGAAACAGATGTATGAGTGACATTTGACTGGCACCTAAGTATTAGACACACATATCAGATTGAGTTTCTAGAGCCAACAGTGATCCCA
Source organism: Rhadinocentrus ornatus (assembly GCA_037177495.1). Lineage (NCBI taxonomy): Eukaryota > Metazoa > Chordata > Actinopteri > Atheriniformes > Melanotaeniidae > Rhadinocentrus > Rhadinocentrus ornatus. The sequence goes on from JBAMHW010000004.1 coordinate 22,486,450, forward strand.
TATATCCAGAGTCTGGAACCTAACTTCATCCTTCAAGATGACATTGTTCTCTCCCACAGAGCCTGGGTCATTACAGAATATCTCCAGATTTTAGAAGTGGATAGGATGGAATGGCCTGCTGTTCGTCCAGACCTCAATTCAAATGAACACTTGTGGGTACAGCTTTGACATGCTGGCCAGCTAGAGTGACAAACACAACTACAGTGGTTGACCTTTAAAGGTACAGTGTACAAGAATTACTGACATCTAGTGGGCAAAAGATGGACATTAGCAATGACTTCAAATGTCAAGCGAAGCTGTAATGGACAGTGGCTGTCATTGGTCAAGATTCTTCCAGATAAACGTGTATATCTGTTAGTGGATCCATTGGCCTCAGGCGTAGCGATGACTGCACTACTGGTAACTATCTCAAAGTTGTGTACGTGTGTACTGTCTTGTTCTATGTGTCTTTTAAAGTGTTATTTATCACAGGCAGTGCTTTAACACCCATCAGACAAAGCTAGTAATGCAATTTTAAAGCTGAGAGGGTTTTCACTTCACACACAGAGTTGCTTGTTCATTCAATGACACTATGATGAAAACAGTGATACAAATATGGCCGCTGCCATGTATGTGGACGTGCGACACGTAAATATAAATGGCTCATTCTCAGAGAGTTAAAACAGCAGTTTTTTGAGTAAAACGATTGAATACCAACAGGTTTTAAATATATAATTTCTTTCACTAAACTTTGATTTAGTTAAACACTGTACCTTTAAGAACTCCTGATTGAGGGATGAGATGCCATCTCACAACACAATGTGACCAGGCTGGTGACCAGCATGAGTGTAAAGTTAAGAGTGCAAAAATGGCATGCATATATTGTGTTTTCCTCATGACTGTGTGACAGTGCAATCATCTAAGCTACCAAGCAACTCAAAAGAAGAGTGCACATCAAGAAAACACTGCTGGAGATTTTAGAACATTATTTCAGGGCACATGTTTAGCTGCGGTGCTAATTCCACAGAAGCACAATCCTTACAAGTTATACACTGTTGTAAAGGTGAGTATTTTGGCTTTCGAATTGTGTGTAGCCAGTTTGTATTATTAAAGCGAAGAAATAAACCACACACACGTTTTCTTAGTTTTATATCCATTTGATAGGAATGAGGGCATGATGAATGTAACAAGACAGCACTATCTAAGTTAGTCATAATAGAGCTACAAAAAACTTATATTTATATTCACAGAAGAAAATGACAGTAGTTTTTTTTTCTTTTTCATTTTCATAATTAAACAGTTATTAACGAGACATACATCCATTCAGTATATACAATCATAAATATCTGCTTGATGAAAATACAGGAAATCATGCAAATATAACACTTTATTTAATTTTTCATAAGGGACATTTTTTCCGCCTTTATACTCTGAGTAATCTTAATAATTACAGGTAGCCATTGCACAGACCTTGACCCTTTTACAGAAAAATGTCACTCCCTCCCCTTCAGCCCACCCTCAACATAGAGAACTTCATCTCTCCCCTCACCCTCCCTCCCCTTCACCAAAGAAACATAGAGATAACAGGCTCAGTAGAAAAACAGTCCTACAGTTTATACAAAATTCACAGATTAATCTTGTTTGTTTACCATCTTTATATAGTTTACACACCTCTGCTCAAACAGGCAACCAAACTGCTGTAAAATCACACCAGAAATAGATAAAAGTACACAACATAACATAAAATGAACATAAAATATAACATTTTTGATATGCTTATGTGAATTATGATACAGCAGATTTTATCAGGTGCAAAAAAACAGTTGGTAACATTTCAGCTCCTTGTCTCATTCCCATTTGTCCCCACGCATGTCACACTGCAGTGTCACGGGTTTCCTCTGATCTGTCACTTTACACATCAAGCTAAACTCCAAGCTTTATTATTGGTATTGGTTGTGACTGTTGTTTCATAGTTTATTGATAATAAGTTGATGAATGAGTATGGTTTTGGTCTTCTTCATCAATATATATGTATATATATTAATTGTTCAAATATTACAGAAGTTTCATAATAAATGAATCATTAGTGCATTGAAAACAAATATTCTGATGGCACATCATTTGAAATAGTTGTAGTTCAAGGACATATTCATCTACTAATGAAATATCCTGTTATAAAATATAAATGACAAGAAGGCATTTTTAACAGAAACAACAAAAACAGTGTCTCACTACATTTTTACAAGAAACATGTCTCCAGGCAGAAATGGTGGGTGTAAATGATGTTAAACAAACATTTAAATCCCACCATTGAAGCCTCAGTCTGGAATGAAATTGTTGCAAATAATGAACATGCTGGTGACTTAAATAGTCTTGCAGAATTTTGAATGGGTGTTATATATATGTGTGTGTATGAGTGTGTGTATTATGTGGCCACAGCACTGTGTTCTGTCTTTAGTTTCACCATGAAGTGATTGTTTGCCTGCATGTATTTGTGCATGTGTGCCGGTTATTAGTCAGTGTAAAAGTCTGCTGTTATTGTTTCTATATGTGGTCACAATGACGTCAGAGGCTGCAAATGCTGCAGGCGCACAGTCTCACACACAAGGGTTCACATATTATGTTTATATATATAATATATATAATGTCTTTTTAAAAAATGCAAATGACATTAATCAAATCATTGTAGCAATATTGTTTTTCTAAATTCTGTCAATATCTTCAAAGAGCAAATCGTGGGTATTACAAGAGGTAATAGCTGGAATTTACTTATATTTACAATGCAATTCAAAAGTTTGGACTTACCTACTTGTTTAAAATAAATAACTAAGTGTGTCCAGTCTTGACTGGTTCTGTATGTACATAGTAAGCTTTCAGACAAGAAGAGGGGTACACTCTGGACAAACTGATTTTGAGTTTGTCAAAGGGTTAATGTGGAAAGACAGAAAAACAATGCATGCTCATGCTCGCATCTGTGGTTAAATAAAAAATGGAACCAAATTTGTATTTATTTGTGCATTTGAAGTTGGTGCGAGGCTTTACAAAACTGTTTTTTGACTAGTTTCAGCGTCCTTTCCCTAGGTTACCCAAATTACAAGCTTCTCTTTAAGTATAGATTTTTTTTCCCTTTATTTTAATAAGTTAGCGATTTCTGTTGGATATTTGAACATGTTAGGGCCATGGTTGTGAAAGAAAACTCACTTTGTATCTATGAAAAGGCTAAAAATGAGAAAAAGCAAAGTGATGCTTCTATGCAAAACTTGAAATATACTTGATATTGACTTGAAAATGACAGTACTCCACTCTTGCAACCTATTCTAAAATTAAAGATGAGAAGCAAAATCAAAAAGCATGAGGGAAGGCGAGAGGACTGCTTTAGAATGATGAGGGAGAGCCAGAGTTCATGTTGGTCCCTGAAAATGCAGAGTTACTTATGAAAAGCTAGAAGGGAGAGGCTCTTTTTTTCCTAAGATGAAGGGTGTCAAGCGTGTTGATGAGTTCATCTGTCATATGATCATTTCAGAGAGACTATTGTTGGCCACTAATTGAGATGGGGATGATAGCTCAGAAGCGTGAGAAATGTGGTTGATCCGAAAACCACCAATGTGCCACCTGGGGCTATTGCCATGGCAACAGCTGGAGAGCAGAGTCAAAGGGACTGATTAGGCCCATATGATTAAAGCCAAACAACAGCACATGAAATGCAATTATACGATTATCAGATGAATATTACTGTAGATGAGAACACAAATGTGTGGACATAAATTGTTTCGAAAGGTGGCTAGTTTGTGTAAAATAATGTCTTGTTCTAAAGACAGTAGTGAGACAAAGTGGCTGAGGGGGCACTCTGGTCGGTTAATGATCATTCCATTCGCTCTACAACATCTGGTTTGTCCTCTGAGGCCGTGTGCTGACCCAAGAATAACTCCTGTGTACAGTTTTTCAAAGTGCTGGTAAAATACAGGACATAAGGTCATAATGTGAAGAGCCTGAAGTTACATGCGGCTGTTTTATGACATTGCAGGTCAGACAATGACTATAAAAGAAAGAACAAACCAAATGATTTCTACCAAACAGATAATTATTGTGGCAATAACAACGTTGTCATGCCTCATCATCATAGCTATGTTAACAGTTTTACACCTTCCATCATTATTACTCAGGGGGAATATGCTATTCACACACCTGATGAACATATTTTACTTCAGACTTACAGGAGACACACATGACCTTCTCCTATGCTGCCATGTCACTAAAAATATAATTCCACACATTGTCAGAGGCTGAAGTAACATGGCAAACACATCTTTTGTGGTGAGTAAAGAGATCAGATATCACACACCTAACAAGTGTCAGCTTTGACAGGCACTGATAATGATGAGTAAGATAGCTGGACTAAAATTGTTTTTATTTTTTAATTAAAGGGGTTTTAAACCCCTGTATAATAATGCATGTTATACAGTTGTGATCTGTTTGCTTTTTCTGTATATCCTGAACTTTTTACCTGTGGCTCTGCTTCTACACATCTTATTTAGCTGGTCAGTTATTTTTACACAAGTAAGAACACAAAAAAAAACTTGTAAACCACCTTCAAAACTTGTTTTTACAATAAGGAGCTTTCACAACTGCAGCAAAATGCAGAAGGACCCAAAAGAAGCATGCACCACCTTCTCTGCAAAAAATTAGGATTCATAATAACAAGCCTTACAGGGGGATGTGTGCATTTGCATGGAAACTCTAAAGCTGAATATTTTGGGGACAGAAATTGACAATTTAGAAAGCAAAATGTTCAATTGAAGATATAATAGTGCAAGTACCTCCTTGTCATTACACTCCATATCCTCATTAGAGGATCAACGAAAATGCAGAAAAATTTAACAAAACCTGAAAAATTAATAATGCACTGACACTTGTAATACTAAAAGATGAATGCACTGTTGCTCTCCAAGGTGTTTTGAATGGAATAATCCAAAGAGAATGATTGTTCGGGCCAAAAAGCACTAATCTTCTCATCTTTATCTCCTATCTTAAATCTGGGCTTTAATTCACTTTTACAACTCGTCATTAATATATCATGAAATTTATATAAGAAGGATAAGTGAACAAAACTACCTATGCTCCTATATGGAAACACAATAATTGACCGAAACAAAACAACATTTGTTTTAAATCAATGGTTTAAATATCTTCAGCGAGCTTGTCTCTTTATCTCTGGTGGGAAAAAGTGTGTGTATCCCAGTACACTTGCCTTTCTACATATCTCACTTTTCCCTGTCCTGCTCTCTAACAACCTTTAATGAAAGATCAGTCGGCAGCCCACAGAATGCTGCCCTGCGGTTTTATCAGCTTTGAATCATTGGAACCCCTCTCCCTCTCTGTGTCTATCCTCTCTCTGATTCTCTTTCCATTTAGTCTGATCAGGGTAAGTGGCTCTGATAACAAGCCCTCTGTGAGGGGGATGGGGAGGGGGGAGACATTGATCAACTAAGGTGTACACACACAAACAGGTAAGTAAGTCAAGTGTTCATTACACACAGCAGAAGGATATATAATGTATGTATGTATATGTATATGTACTGCCAACAAAGACCACATGGCTCTATCTTTTTATACACACCATAAATAAGCATATGTGGGTTGATTTGGATATATGTGAATTATCAGTTCTTGTGTTTCCTGTTTTTTATTGACACATACATAAACAGACTGTTCCCCATCCTGATGAAGATCCAGGAACACAGTGACATTTCAGCTATAGGAAGCTGAATAGGAGGTGGGGAGTGAGATTTAAGGAGATGTGGGTGTTCGGGGGGAGATGCAGTACGACAGACTAAGAGAGCAACAGAGATAAGAAGAGGGAGATGGAACAGGCTTTTTAGAAACAGGGGGAGGTCGTTGCTCATCTAAGCAACAGTCTGAATCATTTCACAAGTCTCCTTCCATCTGTCTCAAAGTGACTCCTGTCCTCTCTGTCTTCCTTCACTCTGCTACCTCCCTGCATGCCAAGTGGGCCTGTAGCACAACAAACTTCCTCTATCATATTTATAATGCACCACATGCTGAGTTTGGCATTCTTAAAGCCTCTAGTCTGTCTATATCTTTAACTCTGCTTCTTTTATTTTTATGCAGTGGAAAAGATTAATTCATGAAATCAGTGACATGTCTTTGATTCTGATATTGTTTCTTAAAAAATCATAATGAATTAAAAAAATGGCAAGTATCTGTGTATTTTCAAAGCGCTCACACTGCCACATTTAGAGGTTGAAAGTGAATGACGTGTGATTATCTGAGGAATCTTGGCTGGTTGAGGGGTTTGCTGAAGAAAATCTTGAGATATAAACCTATAGATGGTTCTGCTCACTTTATGGAGACAAACATTGAGTAATTCAGCAACAAGGCTACATGGTATTTAGCACCATCGCTTTACAGCAAGAAGGTCCTTGGTTTAAACCTCAGCTAGGGCCTATCTGTGTTCATCCTGTTTACATGTTTGTTTCTTCAAGCATGCCTGGTACTCCAGAGTACAAGGTACTCTGTGGTACTTCCCCCCAAAGTCCAAAAACATGTTAAAGGCAAGGTTGAATGATGTTTCCACATTCTCCCTTGGACCGGATGGATGGATGGATGGATGGATGGATGGATGGACGGATGGATGGATGGATGGATGGATGGATGGACGGATGGACGGATGGATGGATG
>JBAMHW010000004.1:22493227-22506482 GCA_037177495.1 Rhadinocentrus ornatus
TTTATGCAGTGGAAAAGATTAATTCATGAAATCAGTGACATGTCTTTGATTCTGATATTGTTTCTTAAAAAATCATACGGACGGACGGACGGACGGACGGACGGACGGACGGACGGATGGACGGACGGATGGATCGGTATTTCGCCTTCAGTCATCCTCCTCCTTTCTCTTCTCCTTCCTTGCAAAAATTACCAATAATGTAATGTGTACAATGCAGACATAACCTATGAAGTTATAGGAGGCTCTGGGCAGTTTTAGTTTAGTGGTGTTTTTATTTCTTTATTTTTTTAAATAAATAACTAAGAATATACTACCCTCCAGAAATGCAGCAAGATCTGCTTCAATGGTGAGTTTCAGTGACTTTCTCTACTGCAATTGTTGTGTGTAAGATGAATGTTAACTGAGGATGTAAAAATAGTTATATAATATAAAGTTAAATGGGAAAAAACAGGTATCACAGCCACTGACTGTTGCACTTAAACCATCAAAACATTAACTTGTTAGTAGATATTCTGGATAATTTTCTGAGCACCACTTAGTTTCTGTGTACAAGATTATTTACCAAACTAAATCCTAAACTGAACTTGTTTTAATAACCTTTCAGCAGTTACACAACAACAAAGGCCTTGATTTATACGGTAAAAAGTTACACATGTATTTCTGATTTTTTTATTCTGCTATTGTCTTGCTCAAAATTTATAAAGGTGAGATTGTCAGACTTTGACGCAGATTTTTATGAACCTGTGTTTACTCGAACAGCAAACAGATTTTATCAGTTTTCTTTTGCCATGCTGCTGTCTTTTCATTATTTGATAATCCTAATGGTTCAGCAAAATTTCAAGCATGAGGCCTCAATTCTCTTTATTTTCCTTTGTTAACCTTATTTTGTCTCTTTCGTTGCTGTTCATTAATCTGTTTCTCTTGTGCACTCCTCTGTTTTTGCCTTTTTTCACTTCTCTGTCATTCAGCCCTTTGCTATTATCTCTTTTTTTCCCTACACAGATTTCTTTTTCAGAGCTTCTGCATTCCTTTGCCTTCCATTTGTAGCACATTCACTGTTTTCTTTGATCTAAACTACAAATAGGCTACACATTTATATCTGATATGTTACAAGTAAACAAAGCTTTATCATCTTTAGTTTCTACAAAATCTAGTGCAATACCTCTGACACATTACAAACATGTGTCCCATTTTTCTTGATGTAAACCAATTTACAAATTAAGTGTTAGGTAATAAGTGAATTCTTCAATTATAATTTATAACACTAATTTAACACTTATCACACTCAACTTGCTATTCCCTGAATTTATCCAAACTCTTTTCTTCCTTCTCTCCCTCTTCCCTTATTCCCTCCATTTAGAGTTAAATGTAAATCCCTTCTCTTCTTGCTCTCAGCCTAACCCCCCGAGCTATTCGTTCCCAAACTTTTCAGAAACATCTCAATCTATTTAAGTCCAGTAACACTTTTCAACCTTGCATGTTTATGAAGCAATGGCCCTAAAACATGTAAAGCAGATCTGACAGACATACAGCAGGCCTGACAGCATCCTTAAAGCAAAACCTTGTTTGTGCATGTATGGTGTTGTAGACTGGTGCATACCATTCTTTGCACACCCAGCTATCCACCCCTGTAAGGCAAGACCACTAGTCTTGAGGGCTTAACTTCCTCCCTCTGAGCTTAAGCTAAAAGGTTTTCTTGAGCTTCTACCTGGATCCAAGGCAACTTCAGGCTGTGTGAGACTGCAATCTGGTAATTAGAGTAAGACTGAGTTACCCTAAGGATATATTTTCTAGATTTTCAAGCTCAAAAAATGGACACCTGCTTTATTACACACTAAAGCATGGTTTAAAATAATAGTAATAAATTTTAAAAAGTGTGTAAATGTGTATTTTTCAAATTTAAAAGTTTGGTATTCAAGAAAGAATTGCCTGTATAATGCGTTTATTTAAACCTGCAGGTGTATCCATTAGAAGCCTACAAATAAGACAATTGCTCTTTTTATCACGCTGCTTCTCACATTGCACAGCATTCACACAAAAGGATAATACATACTGTTGCCTATTTATTAAAGTAGCTTTGCAAATTAGTGTAATGCATGAATAAAAATCAACAGTGGTGCTGCATTGTTTTTTACAGTGCACAGAACACAAACACAAAGACTGTCTTCTCAAATCAAGCCCTTCTGAGTTTGCTTGTCAGAGGTGCATGCAGATTGTGACCGTAGCTGATGGGGATGGTATCATTGCTTTGAGGCTGCAATTTTCTAGCAAACTGCTCAAATCAGCCCTCAACTGTTAGGGTAATGATGCTTGTATTTTAAGCAAACTTAAAAAGGACAGGATTGCTTGGGGCATGAAATGTTTGATGTTTATACCCTGTTGCAGATACTGAGATCTTTTAGACATTTTCATGCCTGTCCAGTCCGATTACTGAACAGGCAAGAAGAAATTTTAACTCATGAATGCTGAGGACATTTAAACCATGCTTTATGTAATAATGGTTAATATGCTCAGTTGATAGATACAGGTTTAGAAAGGTCATTCATTTTAAATGTGATGCATATTGCTGTGTACCATGCGTGTAAGTGTTTGTGCCTACATATCCGCAGCTAAATTAACCAGCCTGCACCTTCTCTACCACAGCGGCAGAAGGCAATTAATGAGAGTCTGTGTTCTTATCAGCTACCTAGCAACCTTGACTGTTCCGCCCGTCGCCCCCAGCAACTGCTGCTGCTGCCTGTAATCGATTGCTAGGCTTGACATCACACTAAACCACTGACCTACGGCACTGTGTGGGATGGAGAAAAAAACTTCTCTTGTATAATCAACAGACAAAATAATGTGATGTTTTTCTGATACAGTTAAGTTTGGTGGAGAACAATGAGCATCTTTAGCATTAACTGTAAAATGTTCACAGTATCAAATTTGGTTCATTCTAACAACCAAACAACGTGGGTTTCTTAGGAGGTTTAAGTTAATGGTTTACAAAATATTCATAAACTGTGATGTAAAAGTCACAGGACTATCAAATCAGACTATTTCATCATAAAAAAATTTTTTTTGAGAAAGGATGTGTCAGTTTCTATCCCAGTTCTCAGATTACAATGATTAATTAATCAAAGTTAGGTCTATCAGACTTTGCAAAGCCAACATCCATCTCTTCAAATGCATTTCCTGAGGGAAACTATGAACAAATACACAAGTCTGTCACACGAGAGGCAGTCAATAAATAGAGACTTGCTCTTTCTTTTAATCTAGAGACTCTCGTGTTGATTGTCAATCTTTACTAGCCTAGTTACTGCTGCTTCCACATACATATACTGTGAGGGGTGTAAAAAGTAATTCTGAGAAATGCAAAAATTCTGGGAAATCTGATTTGAAAGATGTGACAGAGTACAATGAGAACATGATAGACCTGTTACTGTCCACCTGTTGTTACTGTATAGTTTTTCCAAGGCATATCACGTTATACAACCCTTTACATGCACTACAACCTGCCTCTGTGCTGCTGCTTTCCGTCATTTTCTGTGTTTGGATGCATGTTATTAAATTTAGTGGGTTATTTTGCCCCAGGGAGCGTCAGAAAGCATGAACTCATTTCCCTCAGATCATGTTCTGGAGTTAGTAATTGCCAAAGCAATTGTTATTTAAGTGAGAAAGAGCAGGGGGTAGCATATTGCTGCTGTTTTCTCCTGTTTATATTTTAATGTGTTGTGCTTTAGTCAGTTGGGGCTGAATGACTCGTGTGTTGGCAGACAATAGGATGATGCTGTCTTTTTGCAGATCTTTAGGGATTTCTGTGCAAGCATTCTTAATACTGTGGCTGCACAACAAGGGCATTAATTAGCAAATCAGCCCAGCCAATTCCCCATTTCTTGCTTTTATTACACTTATCGAAGAAAACTTTACACTGTTTTTGTTTTATGTACTGTAAATACACTGCCTGTCCCCTAAAAAATTGGCACCTGGATTAGCGAAGCAAAAAGGTTCCTAATGAATAATCACTGCATGGGCGATTATCTTTCAGCTGCACATTACTTAACCCTGTCTGATGTAATGAGTAGCTTATTATTTCTAAAACAACCATGTCTAAAAACACATCCACATCCACAAACACTGGAAGGATAGTAGGGAACCATTGTCTTTGAGAAAGAATTGTGGTCAGAAAAAAGTCCTAAGATTTAAAAACAACAACGGCAGAAATCAGGTCTATGTTAAATCGTGAAAGTAAGAGCATTTCCGCATGCGCAATGTAAAAGGGATTAATTGGATTGGGACTAAACAGCTGTGGTGCCATAACAAAACTACCAGTCAGTGAGGCTAACCAGAGAAAAAAGCTTCAATTTGCAAAGGAGCATAAAGATAAAGGACTCTGGAGAAATGGAAGAAGGTCATGTGATCTAATGAGTCCATTTTACCCTGTTCCGAAGCGATGGGTGCATCAGGATAAGAAGCATCATGCCTTGTGCCTACTGTACAAGCCTGTGGGGGCAGTGCTATGATCTTGGGTTGCTGCAGTTGGTCAGGTCTATGTTCAGCAACATTATGTGCTCAAAGAATGAGATCAGCTGATACCTGAATATACTGAATGACCATCAATGCATTTTTTTCTTCCCTAATGGCACGGCAATATTCCAAGAGGACAATTCCAGGATTCATCATGCTCAAACTGTGAAAGATTGGTTCAGGGAACAAGAGATATCATTTTCATACATGGATTGGCCAGACCATTGAGAATCTTTGGAGAATTTTGGATGTGCTGGAGAAGGCTTTGCCCTGTGGTCAGACTCTCCCATTATCAATACAAGATAAACAACATTGTTTGGAAATAAATCTTCTGACATTGCAGGAGCTTATTGAAGCAATGTCACTACAAATGTTGCTGTAATATAAGCTAAAGGCGGTCCAACGGAATATTTGTGTGACCTTTTTTTCTTTATTTCTGTGACTAAGTGAGATCTAAATGGGGCGGGAAGTGAGACAGCTTTGATCTATTCACATATTATGGCCACAAAATGCATCAGTGATGAATTTAAACTTTGGTACCTTGTTCCAGGATATTTTTGACAGTCAGTTCTCAACCAGGCAGTCAAAATGCAGATACCCATGTATAATCCAGCTCCTTTTTTGCATTGCTGCAATATAGGATTTGGAAAAGTCAACACACCACTTTACCACCACTTTAGTAATGAAAGTGGTAAGTAACCTGTTGGGCTGATGCTAATCGAGTTTAAAGAAGCTGGAGGGTAAGGAAATTAAATAAAAAGTGATTACAATGAATTTTCTCAACCAGCAAAATGAAGAAATGACAGGTACGTGGAAGTTGTGTGTAATTGTGTGGAACATGTGCGAATAAGCATGTAATTCTAAAACAGTCAGCCAGCAGTCAGTGCTTGTGTGGGACATGTGTCTGGTTGACTGTTTACATTCAGAGTGCATACTTGTAAATGTGTGACACTGGTTGCATGCATGCCGTATCTGTGCTTGTGTATCAAAGCAAGATTATTAATGCATGTGTATTTGTGTGTGAGTGACATGGAGTGTATGAGTACAGCGTAAGTGAAAAGCATCTGAGACCAAGAGACAGATTAATTAAAAAATGCTTCAGATATCCAGCTGTCTCTCCTTCCATAGAATGGACCGTCATAACAACCTGTCAGCCACATACTCACACACCCATACACACACACATACCAGTAAGAATGCTATTCCATGACATGTTCTGAATGCACTCGTGCAGAGCTGAGATGTGACACAACAGCTTTTTGGAGAGCAGATAAAATTCACATGCATTCTCCCAGTGAGACACAAATTACACTTATAGTATTGTGCAAAACTTTCAGGCACTTCACATATTTTGATTCTTGTTCACCATGCTGTATCATCAGGGTGCATCTGATAAAATTCATATTTACTCTGACACAGACCCGACGCTACAGGTGGGCTCCAGTCGGGCTCCAGTCGGCAAGGCCCGCCCATTTACAAGTTAGGCCCTCCCATCCAGCCTCATAATTTTAATTAATATACTTTCAATATAATTTTCATTTATAATTATTTAACAGTTATTTTTATAGTGGTACTAAGTTTTTAATAGTAGAATCAGTCCCCATTGTGCTTTTGCATTGAGAAAACTTATTTCTTCAGATATTTGCAATTTGCTTGTGTGTTTTGTAATCATCAAATCCCACAAAAACATAAAGAACATAATATATTCTTTAAGTTATCGCGATATTTGGCACAACATTATTAACTAGCTTCAGTGAAGTAGTAGCAGACTGATAACGTTTGGACAATGGACATATAAAAGAGATCTTATGATAACGTGAAGTCAGGAACACATGTCCGGTGTCACACAGCAAGAATCAACCACTTCCAGCAGTTTGGATGATTCCAGCAATGTGACAGACTTAGCAAGATAGTAACAGCTGCAGCAACCACAGGTGCGTGTTTTCCTGTCTTCTCCTTATCTTCTGAAGGCATCGTCTGTAGCTGAATAAAAGCATCGTCTGTAGCTGAGTGTTTATGTTGTTTTGAGTAAAATATGATCAATGGATGCAAACGTCTCTCATATAATGTTGCTGTTTAGGTTTTTGATTAATTGATCTAGACCTCAGACAGTTTGTCATTTAATTCTAAAGTCTGATTTTTGGTTGAAATGACTAGGTTGACCTTGTTATTCATAAATAAAATGTTGTATACTCTGTTAAATCTTGCCTGTTACATCTAATATCTCCTGGATCTGATTTTAAGGGTCAGCAAAAGTTTTTTATACTTTTTTATATACTTTTTTTTTCTAATCAGAGAGAAACACAAAACTTATTTTGTATTGTATTGTGTAGCTAATCTAATTAGACATTGGTCAAATATTGAATTATTAAACTGGAATTTGTCCTCCTATAAAGTCAAAATTCATTTGATCAATTTCCCACTGTGGTACCCTGTCCTGGTGCCGGGACTGTCTGACACATAACAAACATACGGCAGAACATCATCAGTAGCAAAGACTCATTGATATGGCACACCCACAGTCCAGAGGAGTGGGTCTGGGATTACAAGAAAAAAAAAAAAAAAAACCTGCAACAATTTTCTTAATAATGTACCTAACTTTGTATTAAATTAATTTATTCTAAACTTAAATAAATAATGTTCACAAACAGTACAGTCCCAGGACTCAATCAGAAAACTTATTCCTAAACAGCAAAAGCAAGCTCAATCTTTATAAGGGCACAGCCATTATTTTTCCTTTCTGGTTTTCCTAAAGAAAGACTGAAAAACAAAGCCAATGTCATGCAATAACACAAGCAAATCATCAGCTTAAGCTTAATAAGTCTGTACCTGTAAAGCTAAAAACAGTAAATCTGTAAACCATTAAAGTTTGGGTTAGGGAAAAAGCTGTATATAAATCAAAATATTTACATGTATGTTTGGTTAATCTAGTTGAATCAAACTTGTGCTCTCAGTTACTCTGTGTAGCTAACCAATAGGATAATATATATATATATAACTAAACATACATGACTGCTATGAATTATGGCTTTAAAGACAGATCAGAGGGACACGACAACTGCAGATAAGACATAATTTGCTGTTTCATTTTTAACAGAGATAGCAGGTCAAAACAGAACATCAGAACATTAAAATGCAGGCAGTTGTTAATAAAAAGAAAGAAAGAAAAAAAACAGAAAAAAAGTATATAACATCAACAACAAAGAAATAAGATACTTCGGCTGTTCAGCCTGTAAAGACACTGAGTTCATTTCTACATTTCTACAGATGTTTGGTTCCATTTCCCCTGCACATAAAACTTGCCATTTTGGCACTTTTAAGACCATTTGTGTCTGTAAACGTTGATTTAAATATTCAGTCCATATTTTGTGTAGGCATTTGTGAAACTGGTATGTTGTGTCTGTGTGTGCAGAAAAGTATTTTTGTATACAAATGTGCATGTGTTTGTGTTATGTATACCTATTAATGTGTTAGAAGTATGTTGTGTGTGTGGAAGTCTAAACTATTCAAACACGTACAATATATTCATTTATTCTCTACATTTGTGTCTGTGTGTGTAAATGTGATGGTGTGTGTTTGTCACAGTTGGCCACCGGTAGAAACTCCTCCGCTTTTGTCGTGTGTGACTTTCACAAGGGAACTCCCTCGGTCAGTTGTTCTCATTAAGTTGACGATGAGTCAAAAGGATCATGTCAATCCACGAATGAATCCACAAAATGATGACTCAACCTCAACAGAAGACAAATAACCCTGTGCGCATTTACATTACAGTCCTGCTTCCTTCAAATAGCCAATAAAAGTGGCCAAGGCCAAGGTTGGCTAAGTCTGTCTAAAACATATATGAGTAGAGGGTTGAGCTGTATAGCTTTTAATTAGAGCCAACCATAAAGCAGAGCATCTCTGAACAGAGACAGCCAAAGAGCATTTCATTGTCACAGTGCTTATATTTAAAGTGCTGAAAGTACTCAATTAGCCCACACCTGTCAAGGCTGTGCAATAATCAAAATGTGTTACCTTAACAATACAAGGGATCTTTCTGATGATATAAAAATATTTCAAAATGTCTCAAATAACTTTTTTTTTTCACTTGTGTTCTCCAGCATCATAGCAAGCAGAATGATAGTCTGATTGCTGTGTTGTGCCGAACAAAAAACAATACTTTCAATACATTACAAAATGCTTTTAAAATAACTCACCAGTGTTTTTTTGTTTTGTTTTGTTTTTTTCCAATTAAAATATAAGCATTTAGATTCAAAGTATTTTATAAGCTTCTGAATTATTCCATGCCTTGTTCATTGGTCATTTGGGAACTTAGTCTAACAAGATACATGTTTTGTTGAGAGGAATGTTTTGGCTTTGGACAGCGCCTTCAAGCAGTACTTTCAACCAAGTCTGAAAATTGCCTCAAGCCACCTCTTTTTGATGAGATGATCTAGAGGATTAGGAATAATATTCTGGCCACAACAAAGAGCTGTTTTTTCAATCCAATACAGAATGAAGAATGCTACTCGAGCTTTGGCTCTACCTGTCAAGACTGATAACAGCCTAAGAGGGGGTCAGGCTCTGCATATGTTTGTTCAACTCAAACACTGCATGAATGTGGCACTAACATGCCACTGAAAGCAATGAATGTTGTTTTATCACATCTGAAAACCTGCACCTTTTAGACTAGCATTTTGAATATCTTGTGTATTAAAGAATCATAACGTATGAACTGTCTGAATAGTGGTTGAAAACTCAAAGGGGAGAGGGGGAAGGGGGCACTCTACAGGCCTTCAGTGGGAAGCAGGACTGTTTAATTATTTCACATTTTAGCATAAAAATACTCATCTCCAAATTGCACAAAATTGTAGCCTCTGAGATGGATCTGGTGTAAGAAAGAAAAGTTTTATATTTCACATGTTTAAAGCATAAATATAATATTACCTCGGTAGAATTTGTGGGAAATAAATTTGCTATGTAGTAAAGTCCGAGATTAAATTATTAATTTCAAGGATGTTTTGTTGAACTTTTTTTACAGCAAAATTTCTGTCCCAAGACTCACAATTTCTATACTGATATGAAACTCCAGGAGAAATTACAAAAAGTTGTATTTTTGAAACAGATTTTTAAAGGCCATTAACTTGCTAATGGAAAATATGACAGGGGTATAAGGGGCTGAAAAAGAAGTGCAGAAATGCTTCTGGGTTTTCTCCTGCAACTATGACACTAACTTTCACCTAACGTTTTAATGCCAACAGTTTTAATGCAAAGTGCAATATTTCTAGTGCAGCAGTGATAGCATGGATTTGAAAGTTTAATCAAATAAGGGCAAAAAAAGACTTCACTGCCATTCCCAGGGAGCCATTGCGAGTCTTTAGATTGTGTAATAAAGGTTCACATTGAGAGCAACTACAACTCCAAAGGGAGGAGATCGGGACAGCTGTTCAATAATTTTCTATGGCTATTGATTTGTGTTTTTCAATAAGCCTAAACTTCAAAAACTTGCAAAAGTGAAATTATAAAGCAAACTTCTGTAGCAATGTGTCCCGAGGCAGCCAGTAGAACCTTTTAAGGACATTGTAAAAACCCTAAAGACTTTGCATGAGATATGCAGAAACTATCTATTAGATTAATCCAAAAAGTTTCTTGACCATTCACCAAAGATGTTCCTACCAAAGGCAGATGTATTGTCCCAGGGTAAATAATGCTTTTTGCAAATCAAAAATAGCACCTGTGGGAGTTTTTAGTTCTGCAGGTGGTATCCTAAAACTGCACTGATCTACAAACAACTAATTTAAAAAAGGTTTACACCAGGCACAAAGCCGAAGTGAATCTGCACCTGGGTGGCGTTTAATCACAGTGACTATAATCTTGAACTGAACGAGGAGATTTTTTTTTCATTTATGTATTTATTTATTTATATTTATTTTAAATTTTATTTTATTTTATTTTAGTATCTGATGTCTGGAAAAAAGACCGCAACCTTCCACTGTACTTCTGGCATTCACAGCTCTGAACAGACAGAATTTTGTCCATAGAGACTGCCACAAGTTACGTCATTTCAGTTGCTTCCTTTTACTTTTTATTTCTCTGGAGGCCTAAGACTGGCAGTGATTCCATTGCATTGATTCCTCACTGTAGTTAACTGAAAAGACAAGCGAGATGACATATTGTTATTCCCTAAGGTACAGCATTTATACATCCGTCAGTCACTCTTGACTTCTGGATTCTGGTCCCTGGGGGCTGAAGCTAGATACCCCCCCAGTGAAGTGAGATAAAAACCTTGCAGTGCCTAAAGATTATTCTTGCTGAGAAATAGCCTTTATAGGAGCAAGGCTTGGCCATCACAGATAGACATTTCACTAAATAAAGTCTGTTTGCAAAAAAAGCTAATAAAGGAGAAGCTTATTAAAATTTAATAAAATGTGTAAGCCTACTGAGTCCTATTTTTAAGAATATGACACATTAGACTGATAAATAGCTAAGCAAATGTTATCCTGCACACCTAACACGGGGCCTTTTGGGGTAGCCTCAGCTCGATTCTCTCGATTCTTCCGAATGAGGACATTATATTTAAAAGCCTCTACCTCTGCATTGCGTATGATGCTCATTTAAAAACAATGACTGGTGATTCTTTGGGGCTAGCAGGGAAAGGAACTGCCAGTGAAATTTGAAGGAAAGGCTAAAACAAAACAGCAGTTCTTCTAAAAAAGATGTAGACTATTGAACTTGATCCTTAAGGGAATTTGTTCTGTGTTTTTAATGAGGTCCCACTCACCTTAATTAAGTTCTATTGAGCTAAAATGTAAGTATCATAGTTTTGTTATCCCATTTTGTGTGCTAATATGTCTATTGGATTGATTGATTGAATGCTGTAGATGACAGAAAGATAAGGGGAACAACATGAAATGCAATGGAGTGCTAAAAGCAAAAAGACACTGGCTGGGTTAGAAGCAAAAAATAAAAAGGAAAGAAAATGTTTGTATAAACACACACATATATATATATATATACATATATATATATATATATATATATATATATACATACATTCACACACACACACTGTTAAACATATATTTTTATATACTGCTTAATACTTATAATAAATACTATAATAAAACAACACAAAAACAACAACAAAGAGTATTTAAGCAAAATAATAATTTCACACTTTTTTCTGTACCTATCACAAATTCATAACCTAGTTTCTGACATTTTGAATTAAGCCTTTTCTGTGCCAAGAGATCCTTATAGGTCAAAGTGAATGCTACCACCTGCACTAATTTTCTTCTTTAAACTTAGTCTTCAAGCAACTGTGTAATTCAAGCTCCATATAGACCATGATGACAGCGTTAACCCAGTACAAAATCTAATATAAATGTTTTACTTCCAGGCATGGCAAAATGACCAATCCTGACCAATTAGATTCAAAAGAGAAAGAATAATGCCCATGAGGTAAGATCCTAGACCTAGCTCAACGTAACCTGCAGAGTCATGCTACAGTGTAAAAGTTTTATCTTTTCAGAGCATTTGTCTAAAGACTATTCCTGCCTGCCAAACATTGAGATAAAGTGGAACGTAATTAAGGATCTGATGAGGAAGGCAGAGAGCTAGAGAGAGAGATATAAAAAAAAGCCTGGCAATTAAAGACAGCTGCCATTAATTTCAATCAGCCTGCTGGTCTTCTGAAATAATATCAGTATGCTCTTCTAACCTCGGATGATGGTACAACAATAACCTCAGCAAATTAGCCATTAATTTACCCTATTAAGATGGTGATGGGTAATAAAAACAATGAGAAAATTAATTATTTAAACTCAAAACAGAATTTGTGCCTTTTTAGTTTAAATGTACCACAGCAGAAAACCATGAGTCAGTAAGAGAATAGTCAGAACTTGAAGCATTCAGAGAAAACATACCTCTGCCAAGTCACAGGGTCAGTCATCTAAACAAAATACCCCAAAAGCCCAAGAGCCCACCAGATCCAGAATATCATGGAAAATGTAATCAAAATTAGTCCATAATGTTTTGAGTTATGTTGCTAATAGACAGACAGACAAATGCCACTGAAAACAAAACAAAAATTAATAGAAGCATAAGAATGAATGCAGAAAAAGCTTTGGCTATGCTCCAACAAACGAATGAGGAAGACTCAACAGGAAGAGAAATGATCAGTTCCTCTTACTACAACAGAACCAAGTTGGGAGTACACAGTTTTCATCTGGAGCTGCAACTAAAAGATGGCCTGTTGTGGTGTTTTATAACGTTTTGGAGCACTGAATGGAGGGGTCCTCTTCGGAGCTGCATCGATGCCAGAATGACCCGATGTGCGTTCATTATTGAGTTCTTGACATACGATACAATAAATCGATATCAGCTAACATCCGGAGCTCTGTTTTGTCACTTTAGCATTATATGATGTTATTTTTTTTAATTGCCCCCACCTCCACAATAATTTATAAAAATATAAATACATTTAAAAACTTATATAATTTTGTTAAATGTTAGTTGATAAGTGAATGTTGTAAACTAGTAACTATCTGGCATTTTGTATTTGAAATACAAGCCCAAAGTAATCCCACATGCTAATCAATCAGTTATTTATTTATTGAAGCTTTCTCTACTTCCAAATGATAAGATAAATAAATAAAATGCTTCTGTAAACTCCACCTTTATCACTTTTTTACGCTGCATCGGCAGGGTGTCAAAATGACCCCTCTTGCAGTTCTAGGGGGTACTGGAATGTGTTAAAATATGTGTTAAT
>JBAMHW010000004.1:22506582-22517654 GCA_037177495.1 Rhadinocentrus ornatus
GGCTCCAGCTCACCCCGCGACCCCTACTGGGAACAAGCGGTACAGAAAATGGATGGATGGATATATATATATATATGTGTGTGTGTGTGTGTGTGTTTGTGTGTGTGTGTGTGTGTGTATTTTCTTTTATTCCTGGATCTAGGCAATCATCTGGCTCAACCCCCAAGATCTATTCAGTTTAATCAAAATCTGTCCATTACTTTTAGAGGTAATGTCGCTAACAGGCAGAGAAACGTACACTGCCAAGAACACAACCTTCGCCTTGGTTAGACACTAAGTTGGATTACTAAATTAGATGAAGCACTTTTGTGTTGATAAAAGATTTAAACAGTTAGAATTATTCACAGCTGGGTCATTTGTGTTTTAAAGGCTTTAAGAATATTGTGTCACAATAGCTTCTTTCTCGGTATAAAGTAGTACCAAGCCTTGCTCCTTTTATATTTGGCCAATTTTAGTTACACAACCTTATATTTAAAACCTAATCCAAATAATAATACAGCAGATTATAAAAGGCACCTAATTTCATTTTTAGCTTATGCTCCATTAGCCACATTAGAAAGTAAATATGATAAGGAATTTAATAAATCATACCTCCCAAGGGCACTTTGGTCCAAAGCAAGCTACCACCTACTACCCAGACAACAGCAGGGTCATATATAGTGAGTGTACAGTTATCCAGTTTGAGGCAGAAAATATCCCTGGGGGCCTTCACTTCTCTTTCCATTCATTTTATCTCGCTGTGGAGTGTAGGGAATATTTCTATGCAGCCTTGCCTTGAGCTGATACATCTACAGCTGAAAAACCCACCGAACCTTGTCTTGTCTCCTTAACACTGACATGTTCAGAATTAGATGCAGTTACTGGAAACCTCTAACCTCCTCTCAGTCTGCATCTTTTCCTAAATGTGATTACTGGGTTCTTTAATATAAGAGCTAACACCTGCCTTTCCAACGTGCACCACCCATTCTAAAGTAAATTCTGCATGACTCACAGTATTGAAATGTAAATTTCCTAACTCATGGATTCACTTATCAAAAGACAGATACTACACCTGTAAATAGTAAATTGGCTATAGAACAAAAATTCCTGGAAATTTTAAAAGGATTTACTTCATGTAGAGTAGTTGTGCAGGCTGGGAAAACCATCCATTTACATACTCATATGCACACACAAAGAAAACAAAAAAGAAAAAATATATCCCCTACTGGGATGTAATTTACTCTATCCATCTATTAGCTATCCACTATCTACTCAATTAGCTATCCACTTTGCTCTTATGGAGAGGTCTGAGAATAATGAATGACTTCGCCTCAACCCCACTTTCCCAACCAAATGTTATCACTCACACTAACATGCACAAACTGCATGTCCACGCACCACTGAACATATGTAGCTGGATGTTTCAAATCAATAAGCATGCTTAACAAACAGCCTTAGCGACCTTCACTTACACTGGCTAATTGCCAGAGAGAACAATTAGACTGATAAGTATCATTTAATGTCATCCCGAATGAGGTTGATTCAGGCTATTCTAATACAAATACACCTTTTTTTTCAATCCTGCTCATTCATTATAACTCTGAATGGTGCCTCTATAGCAGAGCAGGTGCAAGCAGTGCAATGGAATGATTGTTTTGTGAATGGTGGTTTGATGGTATTAAAGAAAAATGGACAGGGCTTAAGTCATGAATGGTGCTGTTTCTAGAGAGATAGCTGAGCTACAATGTGTCAGTAATGAGGTAGAAGACACTTGCTTGTCACCACCTCAACTTTGCTCATTAGTAGGGAGTCAACCAGTCTGTGAAGGCTGCAAGGACCAAAGTGCCCAGTATGAGGCAGTCTGGTGAACAGCTTGATTTCTGGTAATTATCACTCTGTATTGTGATGGGAAAAAAAGCCAACCTTGAGAACAACCACTATAAATGTCAATGAGTTGTTATAGAATCACTTTTTAAAATAAATCACCCAGAGAGAACTCCTCTATATCTCTGGATCCAGCAGCTAAATGGCCCAATTCAATAGACACTTCTGAGGAAATTTTATTATCTGTCTTGCTACATTTACATCTATTCACTTTGCCAGTCTGCTGTTTGTGTTCACAATCTCACATAGGGCATTGAAGTTTGATTTTCCAACTCACAGCTTCTGCTGGGCAGAAACACCCTTCCAGTAGTCTAAAATATCGTGTAAGTCCTCATCCTTGGCAAACTGTACCTTCTTACGCAGGGCATGGCCTGCTGCTATATATGATGCTTCCTCTCTGGGGCTTTTCTTGTATGGTCGGAATCGCTCCCAGATGCGCAGTGTGCTCTCAGATGAGTACTCTGGACTTGAGGAGTAGCCAGAGTTGTAGCTATGGTGACGAGACGGAGACAGCTGCGAGTAGGTGGCTGTGGCATCCCTCTTGGTGCGGCCCAGTGGCTTGAGGAATGAAGCCTTTTGGGCTGGTGAGGGTGAGTCATTGCCACCCTCATAGTACAGGGCAGGAAAGGAGTGTCGGTGCTCTGAGCTGTGGTAGTCTGGCTGAACCTCCAAGTGGTGCTGCTGCTGTCCTGGGCCAATGACTCCACATCCAGCCCCATTCTCATTCTTACACCCCTTTCCTCCCCCATTCAAACTTACTCCGGCACCATTTAGGTTTCCCTTCCCATTCCCATTGCAGCCCCCTACTCCACCGCCTCCACCTCCCCTACTTCCACTCCCGCCACCACAACCAGCAGGGCTGCTTTTGTCAGTTGGGTACTTGGGTGGATCATTGCGCTGCTCAGGGATATCAACACTGAACACTCTTGTGCTCTTGACAGATCCTGCAGCAGGCGCACCACACCGGTTCTTCAACACAGCGGTCTCAGCACTCAGCTGCCTCTGAAGGGGCCTTACTGCATTAGCTGGGGGTGGGTCACGATAAGGAGGGGAAAGAAACCCACCACCACTGATGCCAGGCCGTTCAGACAGTGGCATGACCAGGGGCACTGGGGCCATAGAAGGTGGATGAGGCTGATGTAGCTGTGGGTGGGGCTGAGGATGGGACTGAGGTTGTGGCTGACAATGAGACTTCGGATGCACCTTAGGAGAAGAGGCCATGATTTGATCTCCAGGGTGGCCTGGTGAGAGGGGCAGAAGATTGCGGGGAAGAGATGGAATGCAAGGAGGCTGGGAGGGGGACACAGAGTTGCCATTGTCAACTGTGGTCACAACATTAGATGAGGCATCCAACTTAAGGGCATCAATACAGTTGTTTATGATTTGGTTGACCTTGTCCACCTCCTTGGCAATGGTCGAGATCTCTGATGCGGAGCCACGACCATCATCATCCGAATCGTCCCCAACCTCTGTTCTATTATCAGCTCCACCTCGCATATCAACAACTACTTCCCCTCCTGTCCCCGGTCCTCCGGCAGCCACAATTCCCTCTCTGACTTCCCCTGCCACTCCTGTTGTTGTCCTAACATCCATGTAATTGCCCTTCCCGCCCATTGCCTCAGAAAAGGCAGTGGCCATTTTTTCTACCTGTGGCAAGGTGGAAAGGCGGGAAGAACTGGTGTTGGCTGATCCATGGAGCATTCCTGTGCTAGAAGAAACTGATGGAGGCAGTTTTCCCCCAGCTCCTCCCGAATGGTGGTGTTGGTGGTGAGCCTGTTCCTGGAGATGCTGCATGGCTCCTGGGTCATTGACCACTGCAGCAGCTGCCTCTGGACCATACCTAAAGAAACAGAGGTTTAATTTTTAGCAAACAATACACCTATGTTCAGTATTTGTTACCATGTTTTTTAATTAAGTTGGGTTTTGTGATGCAAAATGACACAGTACTATTATTTTCAGTTGAAGCTTATAGAAATTACAACAAACACTATTGCCGAAGATAAAAAAAAATTACACCAAAAGAAAGTACTAAAGCAAAACACCTATTTAACTGATTCTTGAGGCATAACTAAATCAAATCAAATCAAATCAAGTTTATTTGTATAGCCCTATATCACAACAAAGTTGTCTCAGAGGACTTTACAGAACTACTTGAGGCATGAAAGATAAAAGGTTTTTGCCGTTAAAACGTTTTTTTGTTGAAGCGTCACACACACACACATGCAAAAAAGAAGGTTAAAAACATCTTAAGCCTTTCATTTACAATGTACAAACATTTAAAATCATCTCACACCTTATCTCCAGAATTGTTTTCTTCACACTTATAGCTTTTTCTTTTTCTTCCTGGATGCGTCTTCGCCTGAGACAGTAATAAACAAATCCAAGTACAATGACCATGCCAAACAGACATCCCAGGATAGTCATAATGTAGTGGGTAGTTGTGGATGGATTGGTTCGATGGTCTTCAGGCCCCAAAGCTCGTGTGGTAAAGGACAGACAAGTATGGTTGTAACGCTGAGATTTACTAGCAGAAGCCACACAATAAGTGTAGTTGGTGTGCGGTTTTAGCTTGTCCAAAGTAATTTCTTCCTTATTCTTTCTAAGTGGCATAATGTCTTCAACATAAGTGTGATTGTACTGGGAGAGGATGTACATCTTACTGAATGGTCGTGGAATGTGTACCATTAAAGAGGCAGTGTTGAGGGAGACTGTTTGAAGCTTCACAGAAATCTGATGGTTATAACTTGGGTCAGCAGTGGACGTTACAGTTGGCTGTTGATACAGACCACGGTCTGGATTGTCCAAACCCATCCCTGAGCCATCTGGGTCTGGCATCTGGGAAGTCATTCCTGGTATAATCACACCATCCCGACAGACAGATAAGAGAATGTAACGAGCATTTCTTCCATGGCCAGGCACTGGACTCAGGAGAGGGTAACCAGTCATTTCTGGAGGGCTTTCACACTGGAGGCGATCATAGGTGTGGGTAACATTGTTAAACTCCTCCAGCCAAGTGAGAAAGCTGTAGAGCTCACAGCCACAGTGGAATGGGTTTCCTGCTAGTTCACACACCATCAGCCTGCTGAGGACAGTAAAGGTAGACGGGTCAAGACGAGCCAACTTATTGGCAGATAAGTCCAGACTGCTGAGGTTGGGGCACTCCCAGAAGGCATTGCTGGCAATGACTTCAACGAGGTTATGTTGCAAAAAGAGGCACTGCATTCGACCCAGACCTCTCAACATGCCTTCAGTCAGGTTGGTCAGTTTGTTGTAGCCTAGCTGGAGAACCTGACATGAAAAGAGACATCTCCTTAAAAATTTAACAGAATACACCACAAAAGTCACTAATTTACCATTTGGCGGTGAAACAATTCCTAATTTTCTTAGACTACATATCTTTCTTTTATCATAATGGACTTGTTAATACAATATTTGTTACAGTATCGTTACATCAATTTGAAGTAGAATTGTGTAGAGTTTAGGGAAATGTAGTTGCAATGTTGTGTATTGTAACAATAATAATAAAAAATGCAACAAATATGCTCTAAAGAGAGTGTTTTGTTTGTTACATTTGAGCTATTGGTGAAACATGATGATGCAATTTTGAGACCCCATAATATCAATAAATGTAAGATGGATAAATCTACTTCAGAAAATGCAGCTTTAAATGGTATGTTTCCTGATTGATCTCCTCTAATTTTATACTCTGACATCAACTCGAGTGAAAAAACAGGAAATGTTGTGAACTAGAATCAATTCTTCTGAACCCTTTAAAACCACTGCTCTCTTTGCAATTTCCCCAAAATATAAACTAGAAAATACAAACTTGGCAACAAAACCTTTAAGTAAAGACATACATGAAGACAAGGTTTGGTTACTGATTGCAGACCTGTAGGTTGGCCTGTCCTGCAAAGGCTCCATCCTCAATATAGCTGATCTCATTCTTGGTTAGATTGAGGTCAGTTAGGTTTGTGAAGCGGTACATGGAAGTAAAGAGCACTGCTTTCAGTTTATTCTCATTCAGCCTCAGGTCATGAACCTATGGGAGTAAAGAAAACAGGTAACTTTTAGGTGATAAATTGCAGCCACAAACACTTAAACTTTCAGCCAAAGACAGAATGAATAAATTATACCTGGCAGAAATGTTAAACTTCGTTGCCTAATAAGTAAGTTAAAGTTAAATTTATATGTGGGTACAACAGAATTAACATTGTCTTAGAATAATCAAAAGCTTCCCATTATTATGATTTTCACCTGTACTAAATTGATGAAACATAATATATGATTTATTTGAAGCAGTGCAACAGTAATAGTTATTGTCCTTTTTATACGACTATCATAGCTCATGCATGGTGGCATATGGTTTAAAAGAAGTGCCCGTGGACCTATAGGTCTACTGATATATGGATTCATACTGACCGTACTATTGATGTGCTGAGGAATAGTCTCATATGGAGGCTGGTTCTGACTGCAGATAGCCAGCCAAACGTAACCTTTATCCCCCTCTATCAGCCAGCAGTCCCCTTTCACTGTACCAGGCAGGTGGAGGACCAACAGTGCAGGAAGCAGGAGAGAAAGAAACAGGGAGGGAGACAGGAAGGAAAAACAGGGTCTGCTGGCCATGGTTTGGATCAGGAGTGTTTGATATCACCTCAGTGGAAAGGAGGAAAAAATTAGTTGAGGAGAAAAGGTAGAGAGCAGCAGTTCAAATTCAGAACTGGAAGGACTTCAGGTTAGAGGCAAGCAAGGAGAATCCAAGTGGAGAGAAAGGAGACTGGAAAAGCTTCTTCTTAATAATTAGAGCTTAGCTTAGAGCACGGTGGCCAGTTCTTTCTCCATTTTAGGTGTTCCACATCAAAGGGTTTTGAAGATCGTCACCACGGCTGCAATTCATGGCCCCGTGTCTCAAAAACACGTCTGAGAAAATGTTCCCTCTCAAGAAAAGGTTGTATCTACATGAAACAGAGACAGACAGAAGGAAAGGAGAATATTAATGATAACTAAAACATAAGTAAGCAGAGCATTGGTCTACATCTTGTATATCTGAGATCATTTTTAATCAAAATAGTGTGGGTTTATTTTCTAAAAGAAGGGGAAAAATATGAATCTAATGCTCATGCTACCATATCTCTTCAAGGTAATTCACCACAGTAATTAATCCATTACCTACCATGATTATTTCATTAAGTCTTAATAAAGCACCTGAGTAATGCATTTTGACTTCTCAAATTTAAAATTTTTTTCTGTGTAATTAATCTTGTAAATTAAGAATCTAATATGAAAAGAAAATTATCATTCACTCATTCAGAGCATATCCCAGCAGGTGACAGGTTGCCAGTCTATCACAGGGCCAACATAGAGAGACAAACAACTCTTTCCACCATGCTCACTCCTAGGGAGACCAATTAACCTAACATGCAAAGTGGGAGGAAGCTGGTGTACTTGGTAAGAACCCAAGAACACATGAGTAGAACATGCAAAGAAATTGTAGCTTCAATTCAGACATTATGATGTAAATGTAAATTATACTATAAAAGCAAGAATTTTCTTTTTTGGTGCTGTCAGCTCACAGCGGCAATTCAGTTATTTCAGCTTTAAGGTACAGTAGCCCATATAACGAAACAATTACTATCTGTAGTCAGGAATTGAAACAAGAAAATGGGCTAAATGAAAAACAGAGAAAGGCTGCTATAATTTTTATGTTAAACATGATACTAGCTGACATTTAGCTATTTACCTTTCTCGGGGAATTACCCATGGATTAGCGCTCTAATCCAGCGGAAAATATTATGTATCTCTTCGCCACAGTGCTCAGTCTTTTAATTTGTTTCCAAAGTTTTGATTCCCTCCAAGGTAAATTCTGTGTCACAAGACACATATAACAGCAACAACTCAGAAGAGACCCTTCTTCTCTCGGTTCAAATAAATTTCCCTTTGAACTTTATTGGCTGTCTGATACAGATGGAGAACATGACCTGTTTTATGGAATGAAGCAATGTAATATTGCAGCCTACTAGTTATTGGAGACAACTTTATCCCAGCTAAAATCGTTTATTTTCCCTTTCATAATTTGGAATATCAGTCATTTATAATTTATTATGCAATCTTAAGTAGCGTTGGACTGGGAGTGTAAATGGTACTGTTTACCCAGGGCCCACTCCAGGTCAGGGCCCCTTGAAATCCTTGATGGAAAATTTTTTTGTGTTCCATTTTAAAATTTCTAACTAATTAATATAATAAAGTGATTTTGGCTGAATGAAGGAACAATCCAGGATTGCTGCTGATCGCCCTGGTTTCTGGGTCCTCCTAGTCTGCCTCTAGCCTCCGTGGAGGCATGGTCGCATTTGCACAATCACACTCATCTCTGATCACTCCTCAGTCCTCATTCCCTGCCTGCTGACACAGTCACTGAGTTGTACAGTGGGGTTATAGACTAAGAGCTACTTTTGTTTAGGTGTGTGTTTCTGTTATTTGGTTACATTTGTGCTGTGTGTTTTTGTTTTATTATTATATTTTCAGGAATTCCTTATGATTGTCAGCTTTGTTTTGTAGGAAATTCTCTGTTGTTTCTGTACTGGTGTAGCAGTTGATTTTCTGGTGTTAGGTTAAATTAAAGGGCCTTCTATCTACTGTGTCTTTGTCTCCTCTTTCTTTTTTCTACTTTCCTTTTTACTTCTCTTCACTATTCTCCTGTTTTTTTCTGTCCCCTCAGGTCAGGCTCAGCAAGATTACATAAATTCAATAAATTTACAATACATAAATAAGAGAAATAAAAATATAAAATATCTGATTTTCAAGAGGAGCCTTATACGCATAAAGCTCCCCTTGGAAAAGCAAATTTCTTCGGCACAACACAGCAGCCAGACCATCATTCTGATTGCCACATTGCTGGACAGGACAAGTTAAATGGGGGTCTGTCGCCTTGTAACAGAGAAATATAGAAGATGCAACTGCAGAAATGGGAAGTGAAGGTGGCTCTGAACGTATGGGGGATATCGAGGAGAGGAAAGAAAAAGGAACAAGACGACAGTGAGGTCCTGAACAATGAGTGTCTGCCAGATGAACCAGGACTATGGCCAGAAAAGCCAGTATGCTGTTTAGAGGTTAAACTAAGATCATTTTTATTATCTGTGTCCTATACCACGGGAAAAATTTATGTGTGAACTATTGATCAAGTCAGCATAGGGACCCACCAAAGTTTGTACATAGGGCCCAGAATTTCATGCTATTACCCTGGTATTCAGCTTTGGAGCATATCTATGTATCATATGTGCTTACATATTGTTCACATTAGCACTGAATGAAGAAAAGAGTTGCTTAAAAAAAACTAAAAAAATATTTGGTCATAATGGCAGACTCAATATGACAGACACATTTGCCTTTTTTCTTTAAGGTTCTTTATAATGTTGTCTCTCCAATTTTGAAGACTGGAAACATAATGCTGTGACATGGTCCTTGTTGTATGTGTTAAATGTCCCATCAGTCATTAGGCACATTTTTTTCACATTTTAAGATGACTTTATTTTTACAAAAAAGTGTCAGGCTCTTGGTAAATGCCATTTTTCCCTTTTATTTACAGAGAGATGACTGATACAATTTGACTGTTAGTCAGAAATGTTATTTACTGTGCTCTAAAAAACATGAAAGACAAGTCAGTCATCATTCACTTGAAAGGAAGTTGTTTTCTGCTCAGTTCAGTCACAACAGCTTAGATCAGGAGAGTATTTTTTATTCATGATGCCATAATGATCCAGACCACACCACTTTCTTCTAACTTATCATCTGGGTCAGTCTGCTGTCACTCACTCCAATGGTCTGTTTCTGTATTTCATTTTATCTGACAGCTTGTCTCCTTCTTTGTCCTCTGTCCACTTCTTTCACCTCGCTGCCTTTTTTTAAGCCTGCTTATCTCTGCTGACTTTCAAATAGAAACACAAATGAATTTGCTCCAACGTCAAAACACAGCCTGACACCTTTTGTGTGCCATCACATCAACTCCTTGTTGCTTTTATCAAATTCAGGGCATTGTTCTATTTTGACAGGAACCCAAAGGAGACTGCTGTACATTTCTCTGTTCTCACTGCTTTAAATCAGGTTGTTTTTATTTTTAATTACAGCCCCTGTTGGCTTGAATTCAATTAAAGCATTGCATTTAACAAATGTCACGAATGATATGAGCTCACAAACCAAATTTTAAAGCATCAAAACTATAAAAACAATGTTCTCAGGGTTACTTTGAAAAAAAGCCTTTTAGTATGGCTTGTCCTTTTTGGAAGATCACAGGATGATGGGGGATTTTTGCAAAAGTGATGCTGAAATTAAGGGATTACCTCAGAGGAAGGACATTTTTGATTTGAACCTGCTGGTTAATTCAGGTGCTCCAGCCTTCCATTTTCTCAAATTTAGAACCTTGCACCAAATAAAAAGGTTATTTTGACTACTATTAAACCAGTGAATCTGCTGCATATGTGCATTTTTTTCTTTCTATACTTGACTATGTACCATAAGCATAGCATCAAATTATAAATGCTATCATCTGAAGCATTTCCCAAAACTAATTGTGCAAAGGCAGTTGCAACCACACACTTACTTCATGAGTTCTTTTAATTCATATTCAAGACTTACCAATCAAAGCATTTTGAAAAGGAGAAAAGTGACATCAAAATTCAAGTAGGAACTAAAAGCTCACGTGTACAGATGTGAAAGGCATTGGAGGGGTGGCATAGCTAAATGTATTAACCTTTGCTTATAAGAAATAACAGCAAACAAGTACAGAATTGGCTACTTAAGGTAAAAAAAAAATGTTAATGAGTCTAATTCAGTAAATATTGAATGTCTCACTGGCAGCATGTTGTGAACACAAATCTCAAACCAACAGAGTTTTAATTCTAATATCATTTGAAAAATTATTCACCTCTGCTAAAAGTAAAACCCAATAGTGTCTGTAGTAGGACAACCCATTCTTAAAGCAAATTATCCAATTTACTGCTTACAAGGCAGAACAAACTATATATTGCCGATACCCCTCAATCTCGACCACCAGCTTAGCCTCCTTCCCTGCCAGAAAGGTGAGGTGAGGAGCACATCCTCAGCTGCTGCCCGAGTGGCCTGGGTGAAGGGCGCTACCACTGTAGACATGACCAAGTCCTGAAGGCCGTAGCGGATGCTCTCTGCAGTGGAATCAGCCACAGCAAGAGCCTTCGCCCAGT
>JBAMHW010000004.1:22517754-22544266 GCA_037177495.1 Rhadinocentrus ornatus
AGGGTAGCGCTACCTGGACACAAGCTGGGGCCTGATCAGCCCTGGTTGGGTCGCCTGGAGGAGGGGGTCTGATTGTTAAAAGACCCAAAACCCCTTGTGATCCCAGGTTACATCACTGATGATGTGTCCAGGGGCACCATAAGGTGTGTCTAAGAGCTGAGGAGGTTCCATGTCCATAGAGTCAACTTCCATAGTTGAGGATCGGACCAAGGTAAGCAACCCTCTAATTTACAATGCACCCAACCTCTATTTTCCTCTCTGCAGGTGGTGAGCCCATTTGGAGGTGGTAACCTGGGGCTTTTTCAGACTGCGCCTGACCAGTCCCCAAGTACCAAGGCTTAACCACAAGGCATTTGCTGGCGAGTTCCCCTCCTAGCTTTGGCTACAGGAAGGTGCCCCAGTTTCCCTGTTCTCGAGGCAGGGTGATTAGTTATTCCTGTTGTCAATTCATTGAGATCTTTAAATCACTTTTAGTCCGACCCCTCTCCTGACACCACTTTGCCTTGGGAGACCCTACCAATAGTAAATGTCCCAGACAACACAGTCCTCATGGAGTTACTCAAACCCCTCAGCCACAGTACGGTGGCAAATCATAGGTATTAGTTTAAGCAAAGCATGTGAATGAGTTATTGCAGTTTAATAGAAACCATAAAATCCATCGATAGGTACAGGTCCCAGAATAAGGACAGAAACAAAATATAACTCTGTAAACAGAGGTTAAAGTTAAGCAGCAATCAAGATGCAGTGTGCACAGTTTTCATCCAAGCTGTGTGTCCATTTGTCTTTCAACTTAAATAAAAGAAAACCGAAGAACTAGGTTGATGTGTTTGTAAAGAAAAAGACTAGGTGTGTTGTTTTCTGAAATAAAAATCCTTACTGCATGTCAACTCATTATACATAAACAAAAGTAAACAAAGCTACAAAATATTGTTTCAACAGAAATGAAACAATATGCCTTTTTTAAATTTATGGCAAGTATACAACAAAAATCTTCAGCATAGTAAAAGCTCACCTGTTATTTAATTCATTCAGTTTTTCCATATTTAAAAGTTGCGGATTGGTTTTGGACAAAAAAACTCACTGCCTGAATATTGGTGCCACAGGTTGTCTTTAATTCTTAATCTCAGAGTTTGAGTTCAAGAGAGCTATGACAGTAACTGTGTCAAAATGCCGTGGACATGAGGACCCAAGTACAGGTGAAAGAGGCAAGAGGCAGACCGTGCAGGTAAAAATGCTCTAATAAAGTAGAACTAAACTCAACATAATAAAATGACTTTGAAGGCAAAACTGACATGGCATGAACTACAACTCTAACAGTAAAACAGAACACTAACAACGACAAAAAAAACAATGACTGGCAAGGAAACCATTGGCTTAAATACACTGAAGGATTAACAAGGCACGGGTGAGGTGAATGAGCTAATCAGACCAGGTGAACTAATAACCTGAAACCAAAAAGCAACACAGAACTAACCACCAAGAACATGACAAACACCTGCTACCTAGAGATTACTATTATGCACCTTTAAATATAGGTATTAATGAGAATTTTCTATAAATGCATGTGATTTGTGTATGCATGGGTAATTGAAGTTGTCATATTGAAATAACGATGCAAACTCCCGCACAGTCTCTCTTACTGCTAAATCTGGAGTGATAATAATTTAGCCTGCGTGTTTTTCACCAAGTACAGATGCAAAATACCCTTTAAAATCTTCAAATTTATCCCCCCAAAAAAGTTGTTTAAACAAATTATTTTTGTAGGAGCGCATCCTAAATTTACCGGTTCTTGTCTGAGGTTCTCTTTGGATGAGTAGAAAGGCTAGATATCACAAAACACTACAAGGCACTAACCCTTAAAAGTAACTAAAATGGCTTTGTTTATATGGCAAAGTCATAGTGCCTTTTAAAAACTTCAGCAGATTTCAGCCCATTGATGGACAATTTAAGGTAAAAAATGCTCTTGGATTAAAAATAAAGTAAAAGAAAATATATTGCATATTTATAGCACACAATCTAAGTCAATGTCCTTAGAAGTCGGTTAGTGTGTTACTGGCCATAGTATGAGTTGGAATATCAACTGGAAGAGCTCACAGTCAGACAATAACAAGAAACAAAGCCACCCTTCAGACCAGATAAGTAATCTTTACATAGTGTGATTAAGAAATATACCATAACAGGAAAACAAATGAACAGGAAGCAGAAAACAGACACAATACAGATAGAATGAAGCACTACAGCATGACACCTAACATATTTTTTTTCCATAGCCTGCTCAGTGAACCAGACAAGTGGTCAGCCAAAGACTCAGAAATCTAACAAAGCTTATCGGTCAACCACTCACTTAGACAGGCCAAAGATCTGCAAGCAAGCTATTCAGTTTGTCAGCCAGTCAAATAAATCCAGACAGTAGACACAACAATGAATGAGTAAAACACTTAACCACACATCAAGTGGACATTATGTAGACCAACCAGGCAGCAAGTAATCCGATCAGTCATCCCCACCAGCTAGTAAGCACAAAAAAACACAGCAGAAGAAGAGCTGGGAATTCTGCCTCTTTGCTATCTGTGAATCCCAGCATGCTTTCCTTTCAAACCAACTCCACGGTTTCTTCACTTCTATCTCCTCTTTTTCTTTCAAGATTTGTGGAGCTGCTGTATTGTTCATTCAAATCCTGAGCAAATAGTTTATTCTCTTTCCATGACTGCCCCGTTCTCCTGAAATTAATTAAAAATGTCTCTTTTTTTCCCTCTTCCTCTCTCTGTAAGTCCCCAGTCTTTTCTGGTTCGTAAATATTCGATCCATCTACTTTTCTGGGTTGGTCATGTTCTGCTTTTCTAGTCTACCCCTAATTCTCTTTTTAAACTTGTAAATAACACATATACTTATGAAGAGGCGCCACTTGCCAACAGGCAAACCAGGCAAATGCTTAGGGCCCAAATGTTTAGGTTTCAGCACATAGTTTAATCTTCTGTACTGGAACTAGATTAAATCATATTGCCCCAGTTTAATTCAATGAAAAAAGTAAATAATGAAGTAAAAGTCAGTAAAATAGTGAAAGACCTCAAAGAGCATTTAAAAGTTGCAATTGAAGAATTTAATGATGCAACAGCAACATTATCAAGAAAGTTTTGTTAAGATCTTACTGTCATTGTTAAGTATGCAATATCATAATAAAAGGGTAATGAACACTGGTTGGAGGGGCCCCCTGTAAAATTTTGCTTGGGGCCCCCAGAGACTTAAGAATCACCTCCACACTTTTGTACATTTTGTGACAGCTTATTATAGTTTTGCAATTCTCCTTCCACAGCCAATCCTACTTCCCTGCACCCTGAACACCTTCTACTTTTGTTTAGGATGTATGCAGCATCTGTTGCTGTCTACCTGACACACTCCCACAGGGAGAGTACAACAGAAAGGAAGTTTTCGGATATGAGTGCTTACAGTCACTTGCTGTGTTCTGTGAAGGCTGGATGGATTTTGCCAGTAACTGTTAACAAGTGAAGCATCATGGGAGGAGAGAGGAGATTTTTTAGGTTAAGACAGGAAAGTTGTGTGTTTATTTTTTTCTCAATGATTAACTCAGTTACTGATGATTATATTAACAATAAAACATATTCAAATTATTTGCTTTTGTACTAAAAATATATAAATATATAACACTTCACTCCATTCCCCCACACACTCTCATAAAGCTTTGCTTAATTTTGCAACTCTATGCATGGCTCAGTCTTTTAGGGTCAGTTAATTCAAATTAGAAAAAAAGGAAGAAAAAAAGAACATCCACGACAAGTATCTTGATATCCTGATAGCTTTGATTTTTCAAGCTAAGAATTTTGCTTGCAGCACAATATCACAAATCTATGACAGCAATCTATGTCAGTTTTTATTTACACCGGAATAATGTCAAAGCGTGGTTACAATAAACTGTCCTGTGATAGAATATTAAACATCACCACTTGTGTCATACCCGCACCAGTCCCTGTCACATTCTGCCCAGCCAAACTCCCCAGCAATCGCTCTCCTGATCATCCACACCTGTTCCCAATCATCTCACCCTGTCACAGACACTCCAGTTCTGCACTACAGACAATCACTGTCTGGATCACACCTGTCCCCAATCTCTTCACCAGTCCAAATATACCCCAGCACCAGGTTCATGCCCTGCCGGACCTTATTGTCGCAATAGTGTTGGACTTCCCGTCTTCCTGGTCCCTACTTACCCGAGGCATCTCTGGACTAACGTGTTTTCCCACCTGGTTCGATGTTCCGTAAGCTCTGCCCTGAAGTATGTTCTGCAAATAAACTCTGATTTAACTCTGCTCTGTCTCCATGAGGTCCTTCATGACAATTTGCCTAATGAAGTTGAATTTGGATAATTGACTTGCCCACTCAACTTCACCCGCCATATACATCAAGTCTGTTATGTTCTACATAGCCTGGAACAACTTTCAGACATAAGTAGAAGAGTAATGGTGGTTATTTTTGAGCTGTGGTCAAAGCTCTTAAAAACCATATTTGCTATTCCTGAGTTGGATTTTTTTCAAAGGTGCTTTCTCACTTTTAAATTGAAGCTTTGATGCGTTTCAGGCTCGGCTGTTGATTACCTTGGTCTTACTGGCAGTCCACTCCAGTGTGATGGATCTCTGGATAAGATTCACCCTTGCTTAATAGTCTTCTTATATACTGAACCCCTAGGCATGCCCATGGCAATTCTCCCCAAGCACTCATGAGTGATTGTACAAGTAAGAGTGGATCATACAGTTTAACGTGTGTGGTTTTATCTGTTTTTGAAGCGACCACACTGATTTCAGAGAAATAGTCATAATCACTGGGAGGGTACAATCAATTTTGACAGTTTTGCTATTAGCCATCCTGTCTACTTCCTTCCAATAACCTACCGTTTACACATCACAGAAATTGATAAGGACTTACCCCATAATTGGTGATGCTTTCACATGCAGACTGTCATGCATCCTGGCTAAGTCACAGCAAAAATTTAGTCTATGATTATCTGCTCTTATACACCGACCATCTCAAAAGACTAAAACATGGCTGCTGGTTACTAGGAGAAGTACTGTGTTAAGCTATGGGTCTTTGATTGTAGTTTCTAGCTCTATACATTCCAATTGAATACAATTTATTTGAAGCAATCAATAATATGCCTGTTTAAAAACACTGCCTTAATATCTATAAATGATTTTGGGTTTATATAAATCATCTTCATAGGGACTAATCTGTAGCCAGTTCTATATACTATTTATACTTGTGATTTCTGCTTTATTGGTTTATTTTTGTGTAAATACATTGTGTAACCATTCACTCTCTTCTGTGTGGTTGGGAATGCATTAAGTCTTATAATACATGGTTACAGTACCAGTAACACATCTGCCATTATGGTAGGCTTTTGTTTGGTTGTACATTAACCTACATAAACCCTTTGTGCATTATAATGTGTGTGTACTCTATGTTCTCTATACCTTAGTGTCTTAATTATTTCATAACCGATAAAAGAATCTCTCCAAATAAGCTCTTTGCTGCAGGTACTGCATGTTGAAGTAACAGCCCACTATAGGAACTGTATGTTCTTACTCCGGAGGGAGACTGCAAAAGGAAGTGTGTGAGCATTAGAAAGAAGGGACAGAGTGAAAAAAGGAGCTGATAACAAATGGGAAAGAGGAATGGGAGTGGGTTTTGTAGTATGATTTAATTCATCAGCTTTAATCCCACTTCTCTGTCATCCCAACAGGTTAACCCCAGTGGGGTTTGAATCTCCTTTTCAAGGTTGACCTTTACAAGAAGTTGAAAGCTGAGGACTGGGAGTGGACAGAATGATAAATGGGGACACAAAGAGGGTACGTTTTAATCTAGATTTTACTATTAAAGCTGAGAGAAACCACAGATTGAATTCTGTTCAATCTAGAACAGAATGATAAGATTTCTTGGCAGGCAAAAGAGTTTCATTATGAACTGCTACTTAGATGTCCACTTTTACACTGGTACCAGAAGGAAGA
The DNA here is from genome assembly GCA_037177495.1 of Rhadinocentrus ornatus. Lineage (NCBI taxonomy): Eukaryota > Metazoa > Chordata > Actinopteri > Atheriniformes > Melanotaeniidae > Rhadinocentrus > Rhadinocentrus ornatus. Next base: position 22,523,772 of record JBAMHW010000004.1, read on the forward strand.
AAAGCTGCACATATGCACACATTCACACATAGAGGCTGTCCAGGATGAGTGCCATTTTCTTTGAAGGCAGGCAGTTCAGGAACCAGTGGATGACTAGTTAATTTATGAGTACTTTGAAAATCTGTTATAAGATATGGCAACAATGGAAAAGATGTAACCATGACTGTAAATATTATTTTATATTTATATTTATACAATAAGCACTCTGAACATCACAGGATATCACATAAAACTACATATGTGTAAAAGTGAGTTTTAAAAGGACTGATACTCAAGTCAGTCATTTACAGTCTGTAAAAACCTGCTCATTGTGCAGCTAGACTTTTTGTCTCAGAGAAAAATCCAACTAATGGCTTTGATCAGTCATTATGGCTTCAAATTGTAAGATGAATATGTTTTTGTTTTTTTTGTTTTTTTAAGTAGCATGTGAACTTCATGTCTGTGATCATGATATTTGTGGAACCCAAACCATTATTTTGTAAACTTATAACTGTAACCATAACAGTTGAAGTAGTAAAAGAAAACAGTCTGAGAAAAAGCTTGCAATAGATGAGATTCAAATCAGCAAATATATTTCCTAAAGGTTGAAGCTTAATGCCATCCACCACCCCAATCTGTCTCCGTTTATAGCAGCAACTATCGATGCCATCACCCCAAGTATAAATGTATGTAGTGTGGCATGATGGGAGCTGAAAAACAAGAGCTGCGTGGCAGCAAAGTATAGACACTGTACAATTCTTAAGTCTCTTTGGTTGCTAACAGTTGAAAACATTGGGCAAAAGTGTACACATACAATCACATCATCAGGTCCATGGTGAGCAGGATGCAGTGGTCTAGTCTACATGATATGCAGGTATATGCCGTATACCCACTAGAAAAGCTCCCAAATTTCCGTATAACTACTAAAAAATGCGCAAAGAAAAATATCAACTTGGTTTTGTGACATAAGTTTCACCTTCCCAGTTATAAATTAGCAACGAAGCCGGGGGACGCTACAGTAAACGCTGACAGTTCAGCCTGATGACTGAGGGGAGCGGACTAACGCTGTCGTCCAACCTGGTGTTAGCAGGTGATTGGCACATTAAATTATATAAAACTAGACTAACTAAACTAGTGGTTTCGTGGAAATTAAGGGAGGTACTGCTTTTCTGTGTGTGTGTTCGTGCGTCTGTGTGTTTGTGTGCGTGCTCGTAGAATTCGACCTGGCCGAGAACAGCTTGTCTGCCGAGATTTGCATGCCCATCACGTGAACGCACACATTTAAGCAAGCAAAATCATGTTGTTGTCTGAGACATTTCACATCTAGAATCATTGTAGCTTTCATTGTTGTTGTTTTACAAGGCAATAAATTATTTGAGAGATGTACTTTAGTCATATTTAGAGCTACCCCACTGAGTAAAACATTCTTTATTCGCTTCTTCTGTCCACTGTCTTTGGCAGCGGTTCACTTATGTAAAATTAGCCCGTGATTGGTTAAAAAAAGGCAAAATCTTCCACTCAAATGATTTCAAAATTATGGTTTTGTTTTATTTTGTTATTATCACATGTTTGGTTGGTCAAATATAACAAGGAAAAATAAAAAGGTGGAAGTGCTGGTTATATGTTCTATATGGTTTAAATAGCTCCCCATGTTTAATGGCTAGTATTTCAATCAATCAATCAAATTTTATTTATACAACGCTAGTCGATCAAAGTACTGGATAGGGATAAAAACCATCATATAAAAAAAAACCACACTTAGTTATAAATATCACAGCTTTCTCAAGTGACACCACTGTCATGTATCGGCTGATCTGTAAAAAATAGGATTTTAGTCTTCTCTAAACAGAGGCAGGGGTAACGTATGTAAGTTACATGTAAGTAACCCACACTGAGGAGTCAAAATAGACTAGTTATAATGGAGGAAACACCATTTCAACCCTACCATTTTGTATTTAAGCTCCAGGAGGGGGATGCATTACATAGCAATGCAGATTTAAGGCTTGCCGAGAATTGCATCCCCCGGTTATTTATGCTAGAATGTAAGTTACTTATAATAAACCCACACTGATGAGTCAAAATAGAATAGTTATAATGGACTATGTTTAATTACTGTGGTGCTCATTTACAAAGTATACATTTAAGAGCAGTTGTGGGTTTGTGAAGGGTGCTGCAAGACAGATGCTGCACAAAGACGTGATGTTTGAGTGTGGGAGGAAAAAAAATCAGAGTATACCCACTAGAATAAGTTTGTGTACATCCACACTCCCTAAACACACAAGAAAAAAGACAGACACACAAACACATATACTATATTAACTGGGAGAGACTAATACACACAGAGGCACAATAGGGTGCATGTTTAGAGTCATCAGTCACTGTAATTACATTTAAAGACAGTGAACTGTTCTGTGTTGTCTTACTAAATGTACAGCGAGGACAAATGTAAGTACATTATTCCCTATAAGACGACATCAGTCTGAACAGAGGGGAGGAAGAAGAGGGATGAGTGAGCAGTAGATGTATAATAAAAGTTCTTATATATATTTGTTGTTCCAAACTCGTGCAAAATTACACAACTTTATTTTGTTTACAATAACATTCTTTGATAAGGAATCAGTTTTCTAGCTCTCTAGAAATGGTAAAGCATTTTCTTGTGTGTGGTGTCAGTAGGATAGACTCCAGTATCTGCTCCTGTTAGACTGGAATAATCTTTCACTACATGTAAAAGAAGTGGCTTTGGCTTTTTAATTGATGTTTGGTTTCTGAATTTGCCTAACATTTGTGTGTTTATGTATCATTGTAATTCCCTCGAAGCACAAGCAGACACAAGTGGCTTTTTTATACTGGTTTATTTGAAGACTTTTCCTTAAATTTAACTGTGAAAACTGAACAAAAAAGAAGATACAGTCGGTTCGACATAAAAATAACATCTACATTTTATAAAAAAAAACTTTTACTAAAGTAAAATACAGACAAAACAAATACCTCGCTTGCTGCATGCTCCTTGCAAAGGAATTGTCAAAATCTTTTACCTCCTGCAGCATATCTCTCATACCGTTACAGGTGCGTGCCGGTTGCCTGTCTGCTACTTTCACGAGAGCAGCCTAACCGGATGTAACTTGGGGTGTGTCAAAATAAAAGAACAAAAACTTTACCACCTCTTCAGTTATGTAATAAATGAAACTTAAATTTCTTAATTATTTACTTGTTACAAGATGAATACAAACACACAAAACTGGAAATAAAAAGTATTTTAGACAACAGGATTGTCACAGTTACAATCATTTTAAGAGCTATTTTTCTGTTAAGGTTGATTCAACAAATTAGTCTGTGCATGCCAAGCCTCACTTCACATTTGCAAAACATGCAAGTGGCCTCAAGTAAAATGACTAATTCTTGTCATGTTAGTTTTGACAAGTGTAATTAACCAAAATAAATTTGTGAATCATTTAAGCATGCTGCCAAAATGCTCTGTGAAACAGGATGATGGCTTTGTTTTTCATTGGCATCCAAGGTTTGCTCAGATATGAGTTTTGTGACCCAAGCCCCAAGGTTTTTTTTGCAGGTGCATTGGCTCATTTATACTGTTGCATATTTTATTTATGTGTTTACTTGTATACTTTGCATCTACAAACCTAGTTCCATTGTCAACTCAAAACTGTGGAACATGCAAGCAGCCCATCCCAGGCAAAGCATTACAATTTTATATATGAAGAAACCATAAGATTTTAATGTTTCACATATTGACATTTTATGTTTCTTGAACCCCAGGAATTATTTTTCATTAGCGACTGCCTATTAAGACAGAATATAGCCAACACTTTGGGTGAGGTGAGGGTTGTTTGAGGAAAAAATTTTAGCATTTCCATCTGAATAACATTATAATTTTAATAGTCTCAGAGTAAGATAAGCTAAGGAAGCAAGGTTTGTCGGTACTTTCTAACGTACTTTTCTCCTAAAATCAATTAACCCTACAAATGTATTCGAAAAACAGCAGAAAGAATTAAATGAACGTGTGTCTTGGAATGAGGCTATCAATGTTAAGAGTTTTGTTATATTTTCAATTACCGAATAACTAAACCAAAGTGTATATGTTTTGCATAAAAATGGTTTGAAATGAAAAACATAAAATCCAAAATCATATTTTCCTATCAGAGCATTTTGCTCTCAGGCTGCAGGTTTAGTTGTGAGCTTGTAAAAGTACAATGCAAGACAGAACGTCCAGTTATCAGGCTCTTCTATCAGGCAGATATCTCTTTACCTATGAGATCAGGCTTCAAATTTTTCCTCTTGAAATAGCTTATAGTAACTGCTTGCTTAGTGTTCTTTAGCCATTCCTTGAGTTCTGTTGCTATAGGCTTAGACTGCTGGTGGATGTCCCACGATGCCCTGAGCATTTCCTTCCATTTTTTCTTACTTTTTGCTTACTAAATTTTTCAGAGTTCAAATATGTGATATTATTATGGTCATTAACATGTACCTCTCTTTTTCTTTCTCAACATGTGGCTGAGTTATGGTACTACTGACCCCTCTATCCTGTCCTCTCCACTCCTATCTAGCCAAGCTGGATGGTCACCCTCCCTGTTACTGTTTCTGCTGAAGGTTTTCCTTCATGTTATAAGAAAGTTTTTCATTTCCACTGTTGCCTGCACCCCTTTGCATGCTCAGGATGGGGGATTGAGACAGACACAGTTCACTCCAATCTGTTGGTTTCCTTAGCTAGACAATTTTTATAAAAAAAATTTTGAACAACTAATATGGATCATATAATATGTTTGTTTTTATTGGACTTTAATAGGACTTCAATGAATTGTATTGAATTGAACTGTATCTGTAAAAGTGCCTCGAGGTGACTCATGAATTTTGCTTATATAAAAAAAGCTTAATTGAGGTGAAATAAACACAACAGTTAAATTAATTTTAATATTTTCAGACTGTTATCCAAAAAGTATTGGGACACTGTGGAGTCTTAAACATTTTAACAAGTCTCATGAATGTATTTTTATTCACAATTAAACAGAAGAATATATGAAATATTCAGTAAGATATTTTTACTATTTCATAAAAAATATGAAATTCTTGTGATTTTTTTATTTTATTTTTTTTAACTCTTCTCTTAAAGAAAGAACAAATGCAAGTAGTTTATATACTGTATAAGGCAAAATACACTTATGGAGAACTAAAAAAAGAGCATCTGATTGATTTGTTTAAAGCTAATTTCAGCTTTAAAATTGCTGTCATGACTTGGGTGGTTTTCATAACTGAGAACTAAGTTGAAGCATTAATGTCCTTTTTTGTTTACTGCAGTTATTAGATGAGAGGTTGACCAATTCCCCTTTCTCTGTTTCAGCCAGCTGCTGTTGGAAAAAGCTTAAATGCAGATAGCAGGCAGGTAACTGCTAAATGCACCAGGCCATCCTGGGTGCTTAAATAAGCTTTTATAGTTATTGTGATACCATCTGTGCATCCTCGTATAACACTTTCGATGTTTGATAAATAAGATTTTTTTTCTTTTTCCTTTTCTGATTATAAAATCATTAACTTCCAAAATAGTGGCAAAAATTATTTAGCATAAAAAGTCTTTACAATCTTAAGATGAATAACAAGGGATCCTGAAATAATGACATTAAAGAATATTATTAAACTCTGCAGTGTTTTAATTCACAAAAGTGAAAAGTGTTGCTTAGTGACATTGGGAGGGACACCACAATGTACTCAGCTGACATAATTTGCATTTTTGATATGTAGTAACATGAAAATGACTAATAGGCTGAAGGAGATCATCTAGAAAACAACCAAGACATTGTGCTTTACACCAAATCCATTTCCTTAGAATGTGGCTCTTGTCAAGCCAGCCTGGAGCATGTGCCAGCCTGCTGTGCCGAAAGCTGAGGTTTCACTTTTAAGTTTCTTTAGCCGTTTTATGGTGAGAAAAAAAAAAAAAAAGAACTTCTTGATCCGACGTACATTAAAGACAAAGGACAAAAGAAATAAATGAGAAGACAATAGTACAGAGAAACAGGACACACAAATTATTAACGTGAAAATATTGATAAGAAAGAATGCTGCAGACTCGCTTTAAATTTTTTATCAGATTTAAACCTCTGGTGAAATATGTATATGTGCTGTATGGTTATGTAAGAGAGAGCGATAACCAGAGAGAGAAAGATAGTTTAATCAAAACAAACAGATTGATGACTGGGGACTATGAATGATCTTCATTTATAGTCCCCAAAGAGTATATTTCATGAGTATTTAAAGCCAAGACTTAGAAAGCAACAGAGTGCATTAGACAGAAGCTGTGCTTCGATCTCAGGTGTTTCTAGGAGTATGTTTGGTATATTGAGGACACTGACGGCTCCTACTGAGATGTTTGCTGGTAGATTACCAACATCACAAAGGGAATAATGGATGTTAATACATGTTGAACTGTTTGCTTAATTTGTGGGAATTCTAATGAAAGCAAATCCCTCTGCAATTGGGATAATGTTAGCATATGTGTTACATCATCACAGTTAAGTGTATAAAATCTATCACAAAAGAATTATTTCTCGCTGATATTTTTTTAATTAGGCTCCTATTGAGAGTTGGGAAGTTTAGTACATTGTAAGTAATAATTTTATTTTAAAAAAATAAATAATTCCCCTCAGAAAAACTTGTTTTTAATGTCCTCTTTAGTTAGTTGAGAAAGACTAAATTAGGTCATTGTGTTTGCTGCAGCTGAGAGCTCCATGTTGACCCATTGCTTTGAAATGCAAATTGTTTGTGATTTAATTTTATTTGGGTCTTGATATTGAAGAATCTCCTCTATTTCATAAACATTTTCACCAGTAACAAACCCTGGCTGTGTCCATCTGCACCAGCAGTGCCTTTAAACCTCATGCACACCACATATCTCCTTTCTCTGTTTCTCTTTTTAGCTGGTATTTTACATAATTTATTGCTTTGCATTAAACATGTTGGCCAGGCCTTTGGTGCTTGCACATATAAGGGTCCATATTTGGATTTGATAAAATCATGGTGAACAAATTTTGCTTTTCAGAACTCAAATGTAAGACTGCATGTCTTAGATATTATATATATATTTTAAAAATAAAATAAAATCCCCAATGAATTGCTGTAGTCAAGCTTTACTGTTTTAAAATGCCACAGGCCACCATTTCTGACAAAAGACTTTCTAACTGGCAGCTGAGTAATAAAAGAATAATTTTATTAACCAATCACTTTGAACTGAAATGCATTTTTTGAGATAGTGGACAGCTGGATAGAAATGTGCTGAAAAAGAAAGAAGAGCGAATTTCCAAGTTTGCAAAAGCCAATTTAAAAGTCAACTGAAAATGACTATAAGACGAGTCTGTAAGCCAAAATAATTAAAGCTGGAGGCTAACGATTACTTCTATTAAAGCTGTTAATTAAAGTGATTGAACAACAGATAGGCAGAACAAGATAAAGAATAACAGGAAATTGAATTGTGAAAGAATAGATGTTGAAATTTTCAATAAGAGAATGATTTATTCTAATGAGTCCTGTGTGTGTAATCTTGTTACTGATTATTGTAAACATATCCTTGTATGGTCATACAAGATTGTACAAGTTTTTCCTACAATTAGCAGCAATGAAATAAGAACAGCTTCTGCACCCAGTCAACAGGCAGACATATCTGGACAAATACATTGTAAATGGTGTGAAGTGATCTAACAGTCATAAGCTTTCCCAATTAAACTTTTTTTTTTTAAAAATGCAAAGTTCCCCAAAAACTTCCTGTCAGATGATTGTCTGCTCAACCCCCAATTCCTCCATGTTTCAGTGTCCTTGAACAAGACACTGAACTCTCACATTGTCCATGATACTCATCAGTGTGTGATTGTACAGAAAAGAGTCATAGAAGGCATATAAATATAAGAGGCAATTGATGAGTGTTTGAGTGAATGACACACACTTTATCAGTGTTTAGTGTGGCAGTTGCCCCCAGAGATAAAAGCTAAAATTCAAATGAGCAGTACAATGTTAATTTTGTTGTTAAAATATATCAGAGGCTTGAATTTTAATTTATATATAACCTTCTTTAACTTTTGGACATATTTTCATAATTTTAACCTCAAAATTTTCTTAAGTTTTACTCAGCGTCTTTCATCTTGTCCCGAAGACTTATTTTCTTCTCTTGTTTGCTTTTTGTTCCTCCAAAGCTCCCATAATTACCTCCCTGTCTGCATTTTTAGTCTCAACTCGTGACTTTCTTTCCCCCTATAACATGTTTTTATTTTAATTTTCTTAAAGCTTCGAAAAACTTTTAATCTCAGGCTCAATTTGGAATAATTTGTCACTTCTTGTCCTTGTTGTCTCCACTCTTCTTGCACCTTCTTGAAACCTAACATGCCAGCCCCAAGATTTACTTAGCTTCTCCTCTCTCTTCTTTTATCCTTCTACAACTCCCATATAAGCCTCTTCACTCATTTTCTCTGCCCTAAGATTCATGACACCTCCTTGTTCTCCAGTCCCTAGCTACTTTTTTCTTGGCTCCTTGGGAAAAAAAAATGTCTCCCATCTTCCTTGGTGACAAGTTACAGTAACTTCTCTGCTCTTTTATCTGTTCTCCTTTTGGACTGCCAATATCTGAACTGTTAAGCTGTCAAACCACCGCTATCCTTCTCTCTGAGATTCTGTTGTGTCTGACATATTTAACACTCTTGGCTTTTGTATAGCTCATGTAAAACTCATCAAAAACTCCCAAATCATTCTTTCTGACTTCACATAGACCTAAACAATATAGCCATAAGCCTGTGTGTGCACCCTGCAGTGCAACTCTCCTGCCTTTTCTTTTCTTGCTGACTTTAGCACATATGTTAGGAGAGTTGAGGTCAAAGAATAAGTTCAAAACTGCAGAGCAGTCTCAAATGATAAAAGTAGAAAAGTTCGTGAAACCTCATGCTTGTAAGGTTTAGTAAGAGGGTCCACATGTCATTTAACTTTCTGCCAGGAAGAGTAAATGTTAATGATAAAGGGTTTCTATTCATAATGCAGTCGAACAGATAACCTTCAGATCATAAAAAAACAAACAAAAAAAAAAAACATAAAAGGATTCAATGTTTGTACCCCACCATTTGGAGTGAATTTAAATTGACAACAAGAATAATAAAAAGACAGAGTAAGATCATTTATTTCCTTCCCATTCTGAGATAAGATGAGTTTTGTCATTGAGTATTTCAAGATGGTGGCATGACTTGCTGATTAAATGTAAGTAAAATATAGAAATATATGTAAGAAAGAAAGATCACAGGGACATTGTGGTGGATCTGAATAACAACAAAGTCCCTGGTCCTTCACAAGATCAACAGAGTGGTTTAATAATTACAGTCAAATTGGATCATAGCTAACTCTGAACATTCTGGTTTTCGTTTAGAGTTGAAACTTTGGTTAAGCTATCGGCCCTCCATCCCTATTAAGAGGATGTTAAAGGAGTTACATGGTTGCAGGATAAATCCCGCCACTTTAATTTTCCATTTTATCTGTAAAAGCCCACGAAACACATTAAGGTTTGTTCAACATTGATTAACACAGATTGATGACAACTGGATAGAAAGTCAGGGGTGGAGAGCTGTTGTCATGAACACGAAAAGACATGAGTGTCAGCTCAGCTTGTTATGATCTGGTTGATAACCTGGAGACATTTGTGGATGTATGGGGAAATTTAGAGATGAACTTGATAAAAACTTGAGTCTTGTACAAAATAGTTTCTGAAAACCTGAGAGATGTCAAAAAGGCTTAGAAATTGCCCACTAAAAACTTGTAGAATGTGCTGTGTTTTTCTGGGTTTTCAAACAGAGTCATGATATCCAGTTGGTCTTTCTTCACTCAACATGGATATGTTGTCAGAGGATGCTTTCTTTGGAAAAGCAAAGATGACAAAAGAAAAGAAATGTGACATTTGAAGTTAGACATTAGCTTTCTGTTGTCACCATTGCCCAGGGCTTAATTTGAGCCGGATCTAACCAGAATGCGTTCTGGCTTCTCCGACGTTGGATCTGGAACCTATTTTATTGGATCCGCCACCCGCTGTCACTATAGAAAAATATAAATAAAAAATATTTATAAATTTTTATTTTGTGTTTGGAATAGTTTCTGTTTTGTTACTGTATATTCTCCTTTGAGGTTACACAAAAAAATCTTGTATTTCCATAATTTAGAGGTATTCTAAGATGAATTTTAGGCTACAGAAATGGAGGGAAGGAGAGGGTCAGGCACCAGTAATTATGAGATTGCAGTTTGCTTTTACTCAGGTAAAACCTCATAGTCTGAAGAATACTAATGCTATTGCTGTTTATAAAAGAAATGTTACGGTTTCAGCCTAGTTTTTATTTTGTTTTATCTTTTTACATATCCCACCCAGTAAACGCTGATGTGGTAGTCATGTTTTTGGTCATCTTTTTTTTTTTTGTCAGGCCAGCGTTCGGAAATAAAATAAATATTGTCCTGTTATGCACACAGTGATGTTTGGATTTACTTAAAGGGGTTAGTACCTTGGCCGTGTTTGTGTGTGCGTACCTGTCTCTGTGTTTGTGTGTTCCGTTACTTCGAACCCCCCTTTTGAGTCGCCGGAACCACCCCCCCTTTGCGTTCCGGGACCTCCCGCTTTACAAATTAAGCACTGCCGTTGCCCATCTTCTCCATTCATTCTTTATGCTAAACAAACTAATCAGTCAGCCCTCTGTGATATATGGGATGCTGATTCTAGTAGTCAAAGCCAAGAAAAGACGCTGACGAGGAACAAACTGAACATATGAGAGATGTTCCCCGTTGCGCCAGACATGCAACGACTGATTGTTAGCTTGGTGTAATAAGCCTAAAAGAACAATTTATCAGAAGAAGAATAAAATAAAGAACATGATTCACATATATTTTCTGAATGGGTTAAAGACGACTTAAATTCTTCCCACTTTACTCATAGTCACACATGTCGGCCTATGCTACTGTGCCCAGAGAGGTATCAAGAGTAACAGTGACAAGCTGCCTGGAAAAAGAAAAGAACACATACAAGCCAGTGGAGACAGAAGACAGAATCTGAGAAAGAAAGAAAAAAGGATTGACACATAGATTGAGTAACAGAAGAATATGACAGCTAACAACCAGATCTGTAAAGCTGCAAAGTGGTCCACTTGCCACTGACACTCTATCCACCCCTTTTTTTACATGTAAGTCTGCAATTTTTTATTATGTGTTCCTGAAAAGATGTTGTTGTTTTTTTTTTATCACTGTCGCTATAATTTCCCTCCATGTTGTGTTTTGGACTGAAGTCCATTAAAATGTGGCGTGTGTGTGTGTGTGTGTTTGTGTTGGAGCAAGAAAGCATCTCAAAGCACCAGACACCAGGACACCAGTTCACGAGGACCAGAGTTTGAGATATCTGTGTTAGAGACTTCTCTTTTATCAACTCACAAATCACAGATCTAGTGTCTTTTATTTATTGTATTTTATTTAAAGTGTTTATTTAATTCTTAACTAAAACAAAATAATACAACATAAGTTGTATTACTCTTGAATATAAAGGAGCAGGAAGAAGATAATCTTATTTAATCTGCCCCTCTTACACAAATAATCAAAAATCAAAAAATAATATATCATACCCTTTTTTTCAAGTCTTTGTTTTTGTATCTTGTTCGGCAAACATTTATAAGCTATAAGCTTTATACTAGGGATATGCACGACTAGTTGATTAATCGATTAGTCGAAACAAAACACAAATTTGTTGGCATTTTTTTAAAAGTCAACATTTTATTTGGAGGAGGTATGTCTCAGTTGTTCAGAGGCATGGTGGTGTTCACAGCGCTGTGTTAAAAAAAACAGCTTGGTCGAGCTGGAGAGGAGGAGAGACATAAAAGTGCAGGGGACGGCAGGCGGGACATCAGGGCAAAGAAAGTTGCCATGATAAATTGCCTGTTTAGCAGTGAATGTTTTTCTATAAGGTTTAGCAATAAACACCACACAACTCTTCTAGTTCCAGCAGAGTACTTTGTCTGTTCACCATTGCCGGGTAAAATTAAGGGAGCTAAGCCTGAAGCTAGCTGCAGCTTCACCCAGGAGTAATAACCTTGACTTTGGGACTTTGCTTCCCAATCTTGGTTTGGAGGTGGAAATTTTAGCAGCTGTTTCTGTCTGTGAGTTTTCACCGATAGTGGAGGCAACAGACCAGACCAGTATGGTTACTAAACCCTCACAGAAATGTTCCGGAGCAAAAAGACCAGACAAAAAGATGAGGAAAACTGGTTTTGTTGTTGCTGAATGCTTCTGTGGGTACTTTGGCTTACTTAGTAGGCCCGTCTGCCTGACCCACCTTCTTATCTACCTGCTGAACAATAAAGGGCACTAGAGCCTTCAAAATGTTAAAAATATAACATGGTAAAAAAAACAACAACACCTGTTTATGGAACACACACAATATACAAATAAATACTGATACATGTTTTACAATTTCCATTCTGAGAGAAAGTTTCTTATTTTTATTTTTATTTTATTTTATTATTGACAACAGCACAATGACATCATGACTAATCTTTTTTGGAAGCCCTGACTAGTCGACTTCAAAAATCACCTAATATGCCTATTCCTACTTTTTTTTTTGCTTAAAGATACTATAATCAACTAGATCACCAAATTTTAATGACTGTAACTTAACAAATGTCAGACTGGATAGATCTCTGAATTTGCTTTGACTAACGATCCGTTACTAAGTTGTCTCAGGGCACAGTTTTCAAGCGCAAGGGCAAATCACTTTTTTTTTTTTAAACTGTTGAAAAACTGTTTACAGTCCCATTCAGCTGTTAGAAATATCTAAATGCTTTTACAAACTATTAGAAATATCTAAATGCTTTTACAAACTATATAGAGGTCTTTACATTTTCCTCTTGATGACACCTAACATTTAATGACCCAGACAAGGATGAAATGAAAAAAACCTTAATCAGAACATGATTAATTATCCTTTGTCAAAGTGGCCTTGAAAAGCACAAGTGATGAAAATGATAATTGCTGATTAACATCGTAATCTAAAAATCAAATGCGCAAAAAATTAGCTGGAAAGTTTATCATTTCAATTGATTTCTCCATCTACATACATTTACTCTGGTCATTTTGAATAAGGTGAGACGCAGGCTGAAGGTCATGCATAAAAGAAAAAAAAAAGACATGTATGATGTATGGATCTGATATAGAGGAGTACAAAAATAAAATATGTCATTAAATAATTACTTCAATGTGTTATTAATTAAATAAAATGACAATTAAATACATCATTGTGTTAAAATGTATCACTAATTCATTAAAATACCAATTAATGTATGTAAAACATATATAATAATTTCACTATTTAATAAATTATTTCATGGTCCTGTGTTGCAGTGCATCATGAATTTATTTTATCTGTCAACCTAGTCCATCAAAGTCAGTGGGCGGATACTGACCCCTGATTAGTTGCCCTTGCCATAAGTCCAGGCAAATACACTCCAGATAATGGATCAATGCAGAGCTAGTGAACATCCAATACACTGTGGCCCTAATCCTGTACATTGGTTTAGATACTCTATTAAACAAACCTATAGAACAAAATTTTGTTAGCAACTGCAAAATATCAGGCAGCGTGCGAGGTGAAAGAGATGCTGACAGAAGCAGCGGATTTAATTGCGGTGCTCCAGAACTGCAGTCGGTAGTCACACTCCAAACGGCCAGGTCCCAGTGTGTGTTCTGCTTGTTGTGCCCTGGTACCAGAGAATCGGTGGAGTACTTCTTCTAAACTTGCAGTCACTCCTATGGTCAATATTTTGGTTGAAAAGTGACTAAATAAGTCCCAAAACTTTAATAAATTCCTTTGCTTTCCATGCTACATGCTCTGTGAAGCAGGTCCTGCTGACTCTACAATGTCTCTCACCATCTCCCTAAAAAGTTCACAAAAATCATTCATCATCTCTCTCCTGCTTCTCAATTTAGGACCAAAGCAATGGATATTACTGGATTGGTATTAGCCCTGCCCACTGACTATGATGCACTAGGTTGACAGATAAAATAAATTCATGATGCACACAGGGCCATAAAATAATGAATTAAATAGTAAAAAAATCATATATGTTTTACACATAGTAATTGGTGTTTTAATGAATTAGTGATACATTTAATTCTAATTTTATTTAACTAATGACACATTTAAGCAATTATTTAATGATATATTTAATTATTTCATTGTTGCACATTTACTCCTCCATAATCTGACAGATGTAAAAATGATGCATATTTGTTGTGTTATTTGTGCATGTGTGTGTGAGTTGCTATTTGCACCAACATTGCAAGGGCACAAAGATGTCTGTGCATCTGCCTGTAATATCCATACACTCCTTCCCATAGACAAAGTAGTTCTGCTGTAGTACTTTATCTTTGCTCATAATTGACAGGCATCTGTACGAACACACAAATGAACTGTAATTCTGACAAAGGTGAGGAAAAATTGCAAGCCTCTTGGCAATATTGCATTTTCAATTATTTCTGCAAATCAAATTGCAAATAATGACAAGAAATTACAAACAAAACGTTTCCCAGGGAACAGTTGAGGGAGCAAAAAGGTTTGCAGTTATGAACAATTTCCATAGTAATAGTCATAAAAAATAACCAAGATGAGTGCTTGAAAATGCAATCTTTCTTCCTAAATTGTAGACATCTTAGCCATGAACACAGGAAGATAATGGGGATGATTACAGGTACATAACATATCATACTGTTTTAACATATACTTCAATTTTGAATTTGTAAAAAAAAAGATATATATGGACGTTCATGTTTTGCATCAATTTAAATAAAGAGGACAAAAATGCTGCATGCATGAATGAGTGTGTGTATGTGTGAGTTTGCATTTTAGGATATATCAGCTGAAGTGCTGCTCCCTGGGTCGCCTGAGGTGATCTTTCTTTGCAGAAACTAAGCCATTCAAATGTCAGAGCACTAGGGGAAGTTTTTCCACTACACATCTGATTACTGAAAATATCACTGCTGAGGGTTGAGTCGGCAGCACATTGTGACACAGTTCAACGGCTATTCTGATACTTTTTTCTCTTTTATTTAGACTCATACACCCCTTACAACATGTTTTTGGCCATGTAAATCTAACTTTAATCATGAAATATTACAATAGTTTAATTTTAATTCTTTTGTAATCACTGACTTAAAGAAAAAAGAAAAAGAAAACCACTTGAGGCCAGATGACCTTTTGGAGGTGGAATGTAAAAAAATATCTTCTGGTGGCGATTTACTTATGCACCAGTTGTTTTAACTTTTTGTTTCCACATCATAGTGCATGCATCAGGGATTAGGTGTCATACATCCCGAAGTTCACTGCATGTTATTGTTTCTTTGCTGTGTTATGTTTAACTACCTTTTTTTTTTTTTTACGCATTATAAGATTAATAAAATAGGAAAACCTTCAACAAATATACTTTGACAATTATTATTATTCACAAGCTAAAGCCCATGATGGGATATGATAATAAGGTTTATTTGTACTCCTCCCTTCTATGTATGAACTTAAAACAACACGTCCTCTCAAATGTAGTCACCCACCATTCCTACAGTGTGTGGGTATGTTTGGTTTGCAGGTGTGTTGTTTTATGCAGTGTCTTGTGCTAGTTATAGTTTCCTGTTATATGGACAATTAGCAATCTCAGACTGGATGTTTGGCAGAAGAGTACTTGTTGGGCGAACATATGATCTGAAATTTTCTCTAACCGTTTATGTTTTATAAAAGAGTCAAGCTGTCGCAACATCATACTGACGGCAGTGATTCACTGCTTGTGTGCACTACAGAACAAGACATTAATCCCACGGCAGATGATCTTCACATTTAAATCAACAGAAACACATTTACACAGACGTACACCAATGCATTACACAGCATCAGATCACTTGCACTCTCTCTCTCTTCCTATCTCTCTCTCACTCACACACACACACATACACACACAGCTTCTGCCCTGGAGATCTGAAAGTGAATCATTACTGGCACAGTCACAGGTCTAAAATCTAATCCAGCCAGCATGAAATCTTCAAAGTCGACCTGCAGCTCGAAGTATGTACAAATATCTCATGTAAAAATATTGCCCGAGGCAACAGTTGGACCATTTCTAAATTCATTCATACTGGCAGTGAATGAGAATCATTCCTTTATTGATAAAATACCATTAATCTACATAACGGGAATGTCACACAGGTAATTCATGCTTTATCCCGGGAACTGAGGTTTCCTAAATAGGATAAATAACACTATTAAAAAGTAAGAAAAAAATTTATTTATTTGAGGGGGGTGACTCAACAAGCAACAATGTTTAAAGGGAAAATAATTCTCTTTCAGAAAGAAACATAACTAAGTTGACATTGCATGCTGTTAAGCTGCTTCCTGTCTTTTTCTGGTTATCCTGAAATGACTGTCATCCACTGTCATAGAGGTATCAGAGCATCATATGAGCATCATAGAGATAATGCTGCAAGTTCATCAAGTTAAGAAGCTATAAATAGTGATGTTTTTTAATAAATTGTAATATGAGGTGATATTTAAACAAACTTTATTTTCAATTAAAATGATGCTAAATACATGTTACATGTTGCTAATTAAAGGGCATATGTTAGTGTGAATTTGTATTTACAACAATGTACGGAGAACTATTCGTTAAAACACAGATTGAATGTAATATTTTCGTTTAAAAATTTTACCAAACTTTTAAGAGGAAGTGTGGAAGCAGGTTTCAAATTACAGGGGAGCTTAGGGGAGCTTGGCTCCCCTCAAAGGCAGAGGAGCTCCCCCAAAGAGATTCAGTTAATACCTTAGGGGGAGCCCTAAAAATCTTCCAAACGATGCGGTGGACAGCAGTATTGTTAGTCTGTTGTGTGCTGTGAGCGTCCACACAACAACCTGATGTGCTTCTTTTTGTGGTTAAAGAATTCTCTGTTGCTGTTTCTGATTAAACAAGCTGCATACTGTGTTTTTTTTTTACTAGTTATCGTATTTTTAACCACGCTACATGCACTAATATAAATGTGCATGCACCTGACGTGTGAAGTCGAGGTGCACGTGAGAAAATAAGGCTCCCCTGAAAGCCCCGGTGTAATTCGAGCCCTGTGTGGAAGTAACTAAAGAACCTCACGATGAGTCTTCATTGAACATGATTTAGCTTGGTGTTTAGTCTGAGTATTAACACACTGCACAAGAACACTAAATCCATAGTTGCCAACCCAACGGAAATAGCTCACTACTGAGGAACGTAATAAAAATGCACAAGTTTAGTTTACAAAGCAAAACTGACATATGTATGACAGCATCATGGAACAATGTGATACTGATCTCTTATGCAAGGACATTACCAGTGCAGAGCTGTAAGGTTATAAAATAATATAACCCTACATATTCTTTATGCTTAAACTAGTTTTGAGTTTTTTTAGGATACTGATCTTTTACATCCTGAGATTGAGATTAGTTCAGAGTATATTGATGGCTCGGCACTTCAGTTTGGATTGGCTGTCATTTAGCTCTCATCTCATCTTTTTTTAATCTCTAAACTTCTGAGTCTGGCCTCATAAGGCTTCATCTAAAAACTCCACCCTTTGTCACTTTTCTCTAAATTCCCCAGGGTGTGGCTGGCCTTCAGCAGATCAAGATTGACTTTAATGCTCGACTGGCCAAGGCCATCTCTGTCATATCCAACAGATAGAAAGTCTTACAGAAAAGAACAAGGGGAGAAAAAGAAAAAGACTACGTGAAAAATCAAGTTGTAGAGCTAGATATAGAAAACGCAATTGAAGTGCTACAGAAAGACATAATAAAAAATACTGAAGAAAATCTCAGAGGAGAGTGAGAATCAGACATCATAAGGAAGTTAAACTAATTGAGGTTAGCATAGGAACTATGCTGTTAAACAGCTTTGATAGCTAACGGTACAAAAAAACCAAAAACATAAAGAGCCTTTATGAATAAAATGGACAAAAGCTAATTTTAACTAAAGAAAAATAGGAATAGTAAAAGAAAAGTGTTAATTATAGAGGTAGAGAAATAGATTCTGTTGTATTGAATAAAAATACCTGTGGCAATGCAATCCTCATCCAATGTCTCTGGTACTGTGCTTATATTGAAGTATCCCCCTTCATCATTACTGAATAAGATGAACAAGGTTGGATGATGGGTACATCTAAAAAAATTTGAAATTTGTTGATTATGTCTTACAGATCATGAAAACCCAAATTTCAGTGTCAGAAAATTACAATATTGCATAAGATCAATAAAAAAACATGTTTTAAACAGAAATGTCAGGCTTCTGTAAAATATGTTCATTCCTATGCACTTAATACTTGGTTGGGCCTCCCTTTTTGTATGAATTACTGTGTCAATGCAGCATGGCATGGAGGCAACCAGCCTGTGGCACTGCTCAGGTGTAATGGAAGCCCATGTTGCTTTTATAGCGGCCTTCGGGTCATCTAAATTGTTGGGTCTGGTGTCTCTTATCTTCATCTTAGCAATACCCCATAGATTTTCTATGGGGTTCAGGTTAGGTAAGTGTGTGGGCCAGTCAAACCTTTGGCAGGTGACGACTCCTGCTGGAAAATAAAATCAGCAGAGGGAAGCATGAAGTGCTCCAAAATTTCCTGATAGATGGATGCGTTGACTGTGGACTTCTTAAAACACAATGGACTAACACCAGCAGATGACATGGCAGCCTGGACTTTAAGCAAAGTGGATTCGGTGTCTCTCCATTGTGCCTCCAGACTCTGGAACCTTGATTTCCAAATGAAATGCAAAATTTACGTTTATCTGAAAAGAGGGCTGTTGACCCCTGAGTAACAGTCCAGTTCTTTAGTAAGGCGCTTTTGACATTGTCTCAGGAGTGGGTTGACACGAGGAATGGGACATTTGTAGCCCATGTCAAGGATTTGTCTGTGCATAGTGGATCTTGATGTGCTGACTCCAGCCTCAGTCCACTCCCCTAAATTCTTAAATGGATTTTGTCTGACTACCCTCTCAATGCTGTGGTCATCCCTTTTGCTGGTGCATCTTTTCATTGGACATTGAACTTATTTCACAATAGTTAAATATTTTGAGACACTGAATTTTGTTGTTTTCTGATCTGTAAGTCATAATCATTACAAATGAAAAAAAAAAAAGAAAAGGCTTGAAATATTTCATTCTATGTGTATTGAATCTATATAATATATAGCTTTCACCTTTTGAAATGAGGGAGAAAAATATATAAAAATATAAAAAATAAATCCCAACATGGTCAAATGGCAAGTTTTAAGTATCATGGTCCAAACCAATTACTTTATTTCTCCCTCTGTCTTCCCCCCACTGTATAATTGACCAAATAAGCAAGTCCTTTATAGTCTGGCAGCAAATGTCAAAACTAGAGTACTGCTTAAATAAATAATTAGTGTCAGGAGGCTGTTTATCAGAAAAGCAGATGTCAGTTCAATACCATTCACATTTTCTTGAGTAATCTTAAATGTAAAGGGATCACTGTTGAATTGTTTTACTTTATATATTGACTTCAGCACCAACTCACCTGATTGTTTCCTCCGACTGCCATTCAAAGTCAATTTGTGTTAAGCCACTGGAATGCTATTTATATGAGGCTGGAGAAAAAAATACCTGTTTTTTTTTTTTACAATCCTCATGCATTAGGAAACTTAACATTAAAACTTATCAGCGGGATCAAATGATGCTGATCACGAGGTTGGAATGTAAGGGGGTGTTGTAGGCATTTTTCATGATGTGGTGAGCAGGGAGTGTGCCTGATTGACATCTCCTGATTGACCCCATTACTCATCAGACCAAGGTGAGAGCCGACACAGAAGTGGAATATGTGATTAGTGCAGATTTTTTCTCTTTTTTTCTCTTTTTCTCTAGCCAAGGGAGAAAACAGTTTAATCTGGGCTCCGTTCTACATCACTTTTGAAAAAAAGGGTAAAATGAGATATAGGCTTTTTTAGATTGTGCACTCTGTGTATTTCTAGTTAGCCAATAACATATCGAAACAAGCAGATTCAGGTGTAGAGATACAAACGTCAGTGAGAGACCTATAGCCTTTACCCTGCTTCATCAGATGACAATGAAGATGAAGCCTGGACATCAGTACAGTTCAGCATTGCCTAACTGCTCCAGTAGATCAACACTCATTCATTAAAAGTTTCTCCAAAATATCACCACAAACTATTCAGTACAGAACAACATCAACAACACTTTAGGAGTATTTTTTGTATAAGCCTGAGCAAACAGTAAAATGAAAACAAAAGAAGCTTAAAGCCGCAGTGAGTAAGAATTACAACCATCTAGTGGTGCACTAATATATTACAACAACCGAGTAGTGCTCTACTGGAGCCTCACCGTTTAAGAGCGTTATTACGACTACGGAAGCCGTGGGAATTCATAAATGTGAAGTTTGAGTGTCCCGTCAGGTGATGAGGAACAGAACAATACATAATTATTATTTTTTTATGCC
>JBAMHW010000004.1:22566436-22578497 GCA_037177495.1 Rhadinocentrus ornatus
CACAACAGAGGAAGAGGCTAGCGAGTATCACGCTGGACAACCCAGCTCTTCTGTTACACCTGCCGGAGAAGGGGCAGGGATGACGGTCAAGGTTGCGGCCAAGGGCTGCTGCTGGCTGGAGCAGTCAGCAATAGAGAGAATGGAAGGATCGTTGCCCGTGGCTGACAAGGATGGGATTCTTGGTTGCACTAGATGCAAAGATGCAAAACTCTTTCTTCTTTTGGAAAAGGTAAGGTGGTCTTTGCAAAAAGAGTGGTAAAGAAATATTTGCAACTGTTATGTATTATTGTTGCATGAGAGTTGTTAATTATTATGTATTGGTACGCCTATGTTCTGTGGGAAAGCTATATCAGTCGGCATCATGTTCCTACTTACCCCCCCCCAAAAAAAAAAAAAAAATGAAGAAAAAAAGCGGCTCCCCCTGAGCCCACGGTATGGTTCACACGCTGACTATAAGCATCCATGTTAGTTACATCTTTGAAAATCTGTATGTGTAACAGGGAAAAACCACTAGGGAAAAAGAAAAAAAGAAAACACCCTAAAAGACTAGAAAAATACAAGATCTAAGCCTGTACCCCCCACTGTGATCCACTGTGTCTGTGACTCGTGGCTTTCTGTGTCTAATGTATGTACTGTATACATGTATGTATGTGTAGTGTATGACTGTAAGAGAGTATATATGATTAGGTGTGTGGTTTAATTTTGGTTAGGGTATGTGAAGACTTATCTTTACTTTTTCATTTGTTGTTTAAATTATTTTAATTTGGTATTTAATTATTGATATTATGTAAAGCACTTGGTGCTGTTCTTCTTTCTTTGGATTTGATTTAATTTAAAAATTGTTTTAAGGTCATATGTGAGAAAAGATTTTGTAAAAAAGATCAATTTACTCCCAAACTCTTTAATTGAGCTGCAATGGATTACACACGCTTCATTTTACATTCACTACGTAGTGTGGAAACACTGAAGGTCCAGGGGCATGTTTACACAGTAAACTATCCTTCCAGCAGTACTGGTGAAAAAATTGATCTCCTGCCTGACTCTAAAAACAACCCTGAAAGGCAACTGCCAAGCATTTCTTTCTTTCCTCTGCCCTCCAAGCTAAGAGCAACTGTTTCTAGAACAAGGAAATAGGAAAAAAATTGAGGCTTATTGAACATTGAAGTCAAAACAAGTACTTCTAGTAAGGAAGACATTAGCTTTTGGAGTTAAAAGTGTAGGAAGATTATTCTAGAGCATTCGTTAATGTAAACCTGAAATTTTCTTTATGGTGCTATATTTATTCACCTTTATTTAAATGTACTATATCAAACCTGACATTCTTGTTTTTTCCACATATATAAAAAAGCAAACAGCTTCCATAGCATATGTTTACTTTCCTTATATATATATAATAAATACCACAAAACTACAGAAATCTGGAAAATGATGGTAATAGTTGTTATTTTCTTACTGTTTTCTGCTGGTTGGGATATTGCTTTCTATTCATTTACCAATGTGATGTGGACACATACAGAAACAAAAATAGTAATCATTATGGAGAAGGAGGAATCCGCAACTTATTTTCTTGACACTATATTTTACTCTTTGTCGTGCTTCCTGTGGCATCTATCTAAGCACAACTGGATCATGCACAGTTTTGAGCAGCATCTCACATGCAACTAAATAATAATAGCTCTTGCCAGTATAGTCCATGCATACAGTGTACGTTTAGTAGATCATCAACTGAGAAGTTTACTTATCTATTTACAGTGTACAAAATTTAAAAAGCAATTTGACACTGTGTAAAAAATCTGAACTTTACAGTGTTTCGCTTTAAACAGAACAGGGTGAAGATGATAAAGAAAACAGTGATGAAAATTTTGCACTATAATGCTTTCAAAGTTCTCTGCATAGAAAATGCTGGAAGAGAGAGAAAAAAAATAACAACACATTAATGAAAGAAATGTCTCTTATATGCATTTTTCCCTGTGTGCCATCACTTTTGGAAACTTGATTCAAGGTTTCCCACAGACATATGTACCCATTAGAAAATAATCATATCATAGATGTGCTCCAAATTTAGGGGCAGTGTTCAAGTACAAAAACAGCTGACTATCAATCTGTTTTGATTGGATGATTAAAAGAATGATGAACTTGGCAACTAAATTTGAGAAAAAGGAAAATGAAATCATTATGATGGTTATAATGTACTCTACATAACGCAAAACAGAAAATATTTATTCATATATAAGCAACAACCACTGTGCCTTTAAAAATTGAAAGCGTCCATTGACCATGAGCAGCAAAACATTCAAAAATTTTATATATATATTGATATGATCATTTACATCATTACTGAGCTTCTCGTCTACATATCAAAGAAACTAAATCTAAATAAAACTGTTTAAATACATGCTATAAATAACTGACCTGAATCATACCATACCACACCAGCCTAACTTTCAGTCGAACTCCTGCAGTCTTGAAAGCGATCGACTCCGGATGCATCTCGTTAGCACAGCCCACTGGAGGCTTGTGCTACTTCAAACACCTCCATGCTGCCTCTTTGACTGCTGAGCCCGCTGCTGGTTATAAATAGAAACCAATCTGCAACACTACCTAATGAGCACAATCCACTTCAGACCAAACTGTCAACAAGCAGCCACCGTGTGGGTTTGTGTGTAAAGATACAGCTGACCATGCTGTTTTGATCATGGTTGTACTGCAAATCACTGCTCTGCTGAGGAGCAAGTCTGTATGTGGATGTGCATTCTTGTCATCTTTTGTAGCTCAATATAGAAAAAGCATTATTTCAATTTTTCTTAGCGGTGTGATGACATCATGGCTAGAAAACGGCATTGTGTACTTGGCTGTATTCATTTCGGCACATCTGTTTTCATGAATATTTCATCATAATGTATGTTTGCATGTAGTGGAATCATTATGTAGAACTCCACTGGGAAAACATAAGCGAATTTAGTAAATTCAGATTGAGTTTCAGATTGAAGTTTAATGGACCCATTATGGACTCAAACATTGTGGCAAATGAAGGCTTTGGTTAGCATTTATAATGGGTTTCACTGACATCAACACAGTAAAAAAAAAAGGTAAAACAAAGGGTAAATATGATTATTTGTATTATTAATTCAGGGCTACTAAATAAACCTAAGGGTCCAATAAATGAATCTAAGTCTAGGCCTATTTACTAACCATGGGTAATCATATTTGCCCACAGCTAATAATCTTTGTAAAATAGCAATCACCAAATTGCTACAAACAGCAGTTATTCACTTGATCAGAAATGATTCACAATAGCTGTCTTCATCTGGCCTAATGAGCATCTAAGCCACTGAAAAATGATTATGTTTTGTGGTCGCCATTTTAGGGGAGTGGTAGTCTAGTGGGTACAGAGGTGTGTGTGTCTGGATGACTTGGTTTCGCAACAAAGGTTAACAACTTTGGGCCCCTCTCCTCATCTTTCTGTCATTCAGGTAAACAACAACAGGTACAAGGGACAGGGGTAAAATTGCTCAACAGGAAACCAAAATGCTGCCCACAATCCATGGCATTTCATGCTTGTTGCCACCATCTCTCAGTTAACATATATCTATCAGATCAGATTGGAAGTAACATTGATTAAAACAGTAAGACCACTGTCACTACAATGTATCTAATTTCTTTTAACCATGTTTGCATCAGTAAGTTACTTTCTGACACCTTTAATCTAGAGGACATCCTTATCGTCTCACATTTCTTAACATCAGTTTGTCCAGTGCTGGTTAATGACATAAAGCTCTCTGTCTTTGTTCCTCCCTCACTGTCCTTTTCGGTATAGATATTTTTGCAAACAAAGTCTAATTAGTGCAAACACTGCTCAATAGCTGAACATCAATGATACTCAGCTGTCCACTGGGAGTAACACACTGGGGGCCAATCCACACGATACTACAGAAGGCCTGTCAACACAGGTAACAAATGCTGTCACTGCCCCAAGGGGAGAAAAAAATTCCAAAGATCAATGTATAAACAATCTAATTCCACAGTGCTCCATGTCCATAATAGACAAGGTCAAGGGTTTTTACATTTAAATTGCATCTGTGCTTTTGACATTTAAAGGGATAATCTGTATGATTTTTGCTTTCTTTGTTTCAACAGCATCTTCATGAACTGCCTAAAGATCTCTTTTCATTAAAACACTAACACCAATCCAGATTTTGGCATTTCCTTTATATTAGATTCATGTGAAAATTCTTCTGCAACTCACATTTTCTTTCTGTTTATTTTTTAATGGATTTACTTGAAGTGATCTAATTTAATCTGTATGAATGGTGTAGTATAAAGGTGAATATCATGGTAACTTATTTGTTGAACCAGCAATGTCTTTCTTGGAATAGTTTAAATTCATTATCCAACCTTTTCATAATTAAACAATCAATAGAGTTGACATAATATCAGGCTTCCATTATGGATAATTTTGTGCAATCACATTTCAACATCACTGTACACCTCATATTTCTTGTGTAAGACCCTGTTTACATGTTGACGCTGAGACAATGAAATGCAAAAGATTTGGCCTCTCGTTTACATGGTAACAGAGTTTTGGGGGAACAAAACCACAGAGGTTTGCGATCGGGCTCCAGAGTAAAACTTTCTTAAAATGCAAGGTGAATCCTGTCTGAGTAAACGTAACCCGAAATCTTTTGGCAACCATGACATCTGTCTTTCACTTGTACTCATTCTGACTGATCTGCTCCAGTCCTATTTGCGTTTTCCATCTGCACAGAGGTAGTTGTCATTCTGCTTTTGTTGGGATACAATTTTTTTCAAAGAGTCAAGCTTTGGGTTTTGCATGGAAACATTGTCTTGTAAACAGGGCCTAAGTGTGGTCACCTGTAGCTCCAATAAAACCAAGAGGGGGATGGCTACATATCAAACTCGGGGTTTAAAAATCAATTTGTAAACTTTTGGGCTACATCAACATCTTATGTGCACGTTAGTCCTAATGATTCAGCATCCATGGGACAGACCCTAAAGCTTAAGTTGTTTCCAACAAAAGGCGAGACCTGACTGAGCAAAATGAAACATTGCAAAGGGCTTGGATTCCTGCTAAGGAAAAGTACAGCTATGTAAGTGCAAAACATTAACCAAGCGAGCAAAAATGATCAGCCAACTACATTAAAAGTAAAGTTATTCTGTTATATTCTGTATAAATCTCAAGATTTATGAATGACATTGAAATTCAGCAGAAAAGAGTAAAAAAAAACTGAATATTTTTGTTACCACTTACCTGTTATTTTTTAACTATGCAAACTCATCACTTCACTTTCATGAATAAATGCGTCTCTGTACCCCGTAGCATCTATGTGATAACACTGTAAATCTCTCATGAGCAATACTCTGAAGTGTACCACATTTACTGTATGGGTGTAAATTAAGAATAAGAATAATTACCTTGAATTTGATGTTCTCAGCTCATCTACCAGTTTCCAGCAAGGAAAGCCTGAACAAAAGAAACAAAAAAGAAAAATGAATAGAATTTATCAGTGTACCAAAGTTTTATAGTTTCTTTGTTAGATCTTTTTAAGCTCATTTTGGTTATATTGCTTCTGTTTTCATTTCACACCTATTTCTGGCCAATTCTCCTCAGTATATATATATATATATATAAATCAACACTGATTGACAATAAATTTCACATGCTGTTGTGCAAATGGAATAGACAACAGGTGTAAATTATAGGCAATTAGCAAGACAATTAAGGAGTGGTTCTACAGACACCTTCTCAGTTCGGCAGTTTTGGTGACTTTTAAATGCTGGCAGTGGACAACCCACACAAGTGGCTCAGCTAGTGCAGCTCATCCAGGATGTCACATCAATGTGAGCTGTGGCAAGAAGGTTTGCTGTGTCTGTCAGCGTAGTGTCCAGAGCATGGAGGCAACCTGGAGACAGGCCAGTGCGTCAGAAGATGTGGGGGACACCGTCGGAGGGCAACAACCCAGCAGCAGGACTGCTACCTCCACCTTTGTGCAAGGAGGAACAGGAGGAGCACTGTTAGAGCCCTGCCCTGTTTTTATTCTATTGTACCAACATAAAGAGCAAGCAAGTGCTCAATGAGTTTTTCTTTGCATTTTTACATTAGATAATCACTTCAGTTATAATAATCAGTTTAATATTACATAAAATCAAGAGCTTATAAAATATATCTCCTTTGTGCCTAACTTTTCCTGCTCAGTACCCCTGCCTGCCCCCCATCTAAAATGGCCCATAAATGATCAGACATGTGTCTTCAACATCTGCACAGCAGCAATGATTTAGAGAAGACATCCCTTTGCTTCCTTTTGCTGTGTCACTTTCACTAGATACCTGAACATGATCTATCTGTCTGACTAGATTTTAAAGCTCTTTCACTAGCAAACCTCATTAATACTGAAAAGTAATACGAAGTAAAGACAAACAAGATCTAGCTGAAATAGGCTGCTATTACCAACATGTTTCAGTCTTCAGCTTTATGTGCGACAAGGGTCTTATTGACATGGGATCAATGTAGCTAAGTACTTTAGCAAGCACGTCCAAGAACAATACTTTTGAGTAAATATGTGCCAGTGTGAACCGTGAACAACACTTTCCTCCTTCTCAGCTGAACAAAACAAATGCAAAAAAAGAGACTGTACTAGTGACAGAAAAAGCCGATCAGCTGATCACCGATCATCATTCACCATCATTATTCACAACAGGAGAGGAAGGGAGGAAAGGAGGAAGCTGCCGTGATGCGCTGTACAGCTACAGAGATGGCGTTTGTGCAAGTTTTACCTTTTTTTTTTTTATCCAGGAAAAGTGGAGGTGTAAAACCCTCTTACCAGGAAAAGAGTGAGTGTTAAAACATCCTTATCATCCACTGGTGTAACGCCCTCAAATCCATTAACAGAATGAGCCTGCTCACTTTAATTCAGTGTTTCCCAAACTTTTTTGCAGGGCCCCCTTTTCATTGACAACAATAATTTCAAGCCCTTCTGATCCCAGTACCACATGCACCCCAAAGCTGAAAAGAAACATACAAAGAAATGTGCCACAAAATATTCTTTAGTTTGTTGGTTGCTTCTTTGTTAACTACAGTGAAAACCACATCAGTGGCAGAAGGAAAGATCAACTCATCTGCTATAGTGTGACATTGTTTAAACAAGTTTTTTTTAGTAGTTGAAATCTCTGTTCTTGATTCATCATTGTTAACCAATTGTTACATTCATAAATTTGTCCATGTTTTGCTGGCCGTGTAAAACTATAAGTTTTATTTAGCCTTGCTGTGCCCCCCCTGTCATGGCCCTGGGCCCCCCCTGGGGGGTTAGGATTAGGGAACCACTGGTGTAAGAGATTTTAATAGATAAAGCATGCCACTACCCGTACCCTGGTCTCCTGACTGCTCAGAAATTCTCACAGTTAGTTCTTACATAGCAGACACTTGTCTTCTGATTTCTGTTTTTTTTTCTCCCAGTTTGGGAACCACTGCCTTAATATATATAATTATATATATATATATATATGATGAATATCAGCCATCAGGTGAACAGACAGAAAGCAGGATTACAATCTCACAGCTTCTAGATGGTGAGGAGAGAGAAATATTCACAATATGCACAAAAATTTCCTTCCATGCTCCTTTAGTGCTTCATTATCCAGATTTCTGCCTATAAATTCTCTAACTTTGTATTCTTAGCTTGACTGTTTAGCTTCACCTCTGCACCTGCACCCACCGCTACCGGGAGTTAAGGGGTAAACATCTCGTTTCCGGGTGTAGCGTCAGGTTTGTAAATGTAATGTAATGGAAAGTAGGTACACAAGGTACACAAAGTCCGAAAAATATGTAAACAGATGATTTCTCGCCATATCCACCCAAAAACATGAACAAACAAGCAGCTTCTCTACTGAAAGCTCACATCTCACAGATTCCACAGCTGGAAGTTTCATCTCACTATGACCAAGATTCACCAAACTAGAGGCAGAAGAAGTCCCAGTTTATTAGTCAGAAAACATGTCCTACCTTTGCTAAAAAGTTTCACAATGTCTTTTGAGAGCAGTTTCCCGTCCAAACATCACGATGTTCTGCCCATCTGCATGGGTTTTGACAGACAAAAAGAAATGTTGGTTCTTTTTCTTCTTTCTTAAGTTCCAGACAGAAAACGTCTCTTTATTTTAATAAACCCGCTCTCTCTCGATTAAATCAGACGCACCACTGAAGCAGGGAAGGGAGATGTGGACTGTGAGCAAAAAAGAACAAACAAAACAAAAAAAGCTTAACGCGCGATTAAAAAAAATTAACAATGTTAGTTAATCATTCCGTTAAGATTAACGCGTTACCGTGCCCAGCCCTAATACCTAATATATATATTTGTTTTCAAATTCTGAAAGAATACCATGGCATGCACAGCTGGTAGAATGAAGACATTCACTTCAAAAAGGTTTGCACATGCATAGTTTTACAGTAAATATCCCAATCTCTAGCAAATATTGCTGGAGTCTTCATTTTGTCTTAGGTTTGTGCATCTAAGGACTTCTTAGACTGAGCAAAGTGTAAGTGAACCCTGTTCAGTTAAACTTGGTCCTGGGGAATAAAGAATGTTTTATCATTGTTACAAAATCTGTAACTTGGCAGGGGAGTATGTTTTACAGAAAATTAAGGTCAAACCCTGTGGTTGTTTCTCAGTGTGAAGCTAAAAAGAAAAAAAAAAGAAAAAAATTGGTGCAATTAGGTTGTTGCACAATTCAATGCTAAGAATTGGCAACAGTTTCTCACAGGAATAGAGGTACAACATCACACACAATACCTTTGCCACATTCACACACTTTACTCCTCCAGCCTACCGTGTCTAACTTCAGTGTTGAAAGGATGTTCACACCAAAATGTGCTTTTGCTCTGAAAGAGCTTTTAGCTGAGAGGTGGGACAAAGATTATTTGCCCAGCAGTAGAAAAAACACTGAGACAGTTAAACTGGTGCTGAGGTGTAAAGTAACGCATGCTGGGAGATACTTTAGATCACAGCTGTTTTCCCCAGTACAATAGACACTTTGTCAATAGTTCTACACACAGCAACACAAGGTGTTTTACATTTAGAATAGCATATTTTCAGGAACAATTTCAATTTAAAAAATGCATAAAAATAAAACAAGAAACATTATAACTGGTTCTTCCTAAATTTCAACTTTAAGAAAACTCTTTCTTTTGTAACATAAAAACAGCTTAAATCTGTTATTCATTAATGAGATACCAAAGAGCAAGAAGAAGATCAAGTAGAGGGGGTTAAAAAAACACAGCAAAACAAATTGTGTTGACTTTCCTGTTAATAAATTAAGGAATATAGAATCAGCAGTAGAATACCTCCTACTGAGCCAAACATCACAAGGGCATCAGATGACTCCTGCTGTGTCAAACTCATAAACTGCAGACCTCCCACAGCATGACGGGTTGGTTTCATCCTTTGCCATGCCATCAAGACTCACACATAAACCCTCACTATCATATTATTTCACCTCTCAGAACCATCACCAACGTAAATATGACTTAGGCCTTAACATAACATCAACAAAACTTCAATAAAGAAAAAGAAAAATGAAGAAATGAAAATTGTGCTGTAATGCTGAGGTTTTGAAAACTGCCCAAAATCTCCTCTTTGATGAATATCTGGTTTCAGTAATTGATGCATCGCTTACCAAGAAGACACAAACCTGGCAGCACAATTGGACTGCTAAGGGCTAAAAGCTGACTTTTTTTTTCTCATGAAAACTAAAGACTTAATTAGGCACTTTACAGGGAAAACTACAATGGATATTTCACTGTCTTGCACATTTTCATAAAAGAATATGTTCTGTGAAAAGAAGCAGATTATTGCTTGTGTTTAAGCAGATCCAATGCATAGTGTTTCCTGCTGTGAGGACCTCATTAAAACTTCATAAAGTAGATAATGCAAAGACAAGCAACTAATCTGGGATGACTGCACTTTGTACAAATAAAGCTAGCATACAGCAAAGAGGGAAAGTTATGGTAGGACTTCATAACATTTTACTGCATTAAGAAATGATCAGTCTGTAAAAAAGCAATGAAAGTACTGGTTGATGTCTTAATGGGGGTTTAAACAACCAATGTTTACCTTATTGTCATCTTCCTTATATATGCCTCGATTGTGGACTTTGTCCAAAGCCACAAAACTTTTTTGGTGTTTTAACCCAAACTGGAAAACTCATTAAAAAAAAAAAAAAAAAAAAAAAAAAAGCTGTAACTAAAATACTTTCACAAGATAAACCCGCTTTATAAATGGAAGTGTTGTGTTAGTGTCTTCATAATACCACCAACAAATATACAGGTTGCATTTCAAAGATATCATTTTTTAGTCAAGAATGGTCAACATCTTTGTTCTTTAGCCATTAAGATGTTTTGGAAAAAAATATTTTGTAAATATAAATACACATTTTCATTATAGACATTAAGGCTACCAAGAAAATTTCAAGCAAAAACCAGAAGACAAGTATCTGCTATGTAAGAACTAACTGTGAGAATTGTGTAGCAGTCAGGAGACCAGGGTATGGGAAATTGCATGCTTTATCTATTAAAATCTCTTACACCAGTGGTTCCCTAACCCTAACCCCCCAGGGGGGGCCAAGCAAGGCTAAATAAAACTTATAGTTTTACACGGCCAGCAAAACATAGACAAATTTATGAATGTAACAATTGGTAAACAATGATGAATCAAGAACAGAGATTTCAACTACTAAAAAAAAACTGGTTTAAACAATGTCACACTATAGCAGATGAGTTGATCATTCCTTCTGCCACTGACATGGTTTTCACTGTAGTTAACAAAAAAGCAGCCAAATATTTTGTGTCACATTTCTTCATACGTTTCTTTTTAGCTTTGGGGTGCATGTGGTACTGGGATCAGAGGCGCTTGATGTTATTGTTGTCAATGAAAAGTCAATGAAAAGGGGGCCCTGCAAAAAAGGTTTGGGAACCACTGGGTTACACCATGCAAAAGTAAACCAGGGCTTTGAAGTAAAATGACCCACATTTTAAAGCTCAAACCAAGTCATGTTTAAAAACATATGAAGTATGATTTAATAATTAATGATTGATTCAATGTTTAAGTTAGTGTTTGATATTCAGGCAATTGAATTTTAGCTAAAACCTCAGAGTCAAATATTGAATTAAAATTGTATTGTTTTACAAATACATACTTGAATTGCAATATTCTACTAAAACTAGCTTTACAATTGACTTAAACACTGGAAATGTAGAAACAGTCAAGGGATTATGTCCCTTATGTCATTTAAGACAATGCAAAACTCGGTTTAACTAAATACTTTGGCACTCTGAGTCGTTTGAATGGCATGCAGAGTAGACTAGAAACTTAAGGAGACTTAAGTGGGAACCTAAGTGCTGAACAGGAGGAACAAAATAAATGAAGAGAAATAAAAGAAGGTATGCAAGAGGCCACAGAAAGTGAAATGATTGCTGCAAGAAAAGGAAAAAAAAAAATGTAGATTAGGAAAGAAACCACTAAAAGAAACAAGGGATTAGACAAGAAAGAAAAAACAAAAGCACATTATTCTGTTGTTTTTTTTTCCTTCAATGTTCACGTAAATACAAATAATTTTACAACTGAACAATTTCAGGTATTGTGTTACTGCAATATATACTATATCAGTATATATACAGTGAGGAAAGTAAGTATTTGAACACTGTTATTTTGCAAGTTCTCCCACTTAGAAACATGGAGGGGTCTGAAACTTTTAATGGTAGGTGCATGTCCACTGTGACAGACATAATCTAAAAAAAAAAATCCTGAAATCACAATGAATGATTTTGTTACAATTTATTTGTATGATACAGCTGCAAATAAGTATTTGAACACATGAGAAAATCAATGTTAATATTTGGAACAGTAGCCTTTGTTTGCAATTACAGAGGTCAAACGTTTCCTGTAGTTTTTCACCAGGTTTGCACACACTGCTGGAGAGATTTTGGCCCACTCCTCCACACAGATCTCCTCTAGATCAGTCAGGTTTCTGGGCTGTCGCTGAGAAACACGGAGTT
>JBAMHW010000004.1:22608674-22629197 GCA_037177495.1 Rhadinocentrus ornatus
GATTGATTGATTGATTGATTGATTGATTGATTGATTGATTGATTGATTGATTGATTGATTGATTGATTGATTGATGGATTGATTGATGGATTGATTGATTGATGTGCTTTATTTTGAGCAGACAAAACAGAGGCATGTTCTACTATCAGTTGATGTGTATATTATTTTTAGAAAAGAAAACAATATAAAATAAAATAAGTAAACAATACTACGGCATACTTCTACTATACACTGTCATACCAAATATGTCTCAGAAAAATGCCTGTTGAAATTCAAACTGTATCGGAAAATCTTTCAGAAAAAGTTTCATATTAAAAGGACATGACTGTGAGTGTATAAAGAAAAACAATTTTTTTTTAAATAAAACACATTAGAAGTTGTGTGGGACTGTGATTCTGCAGTTTACATGTACACTAAACCATAGACTGATACAGTTGTAGGATTAGGTCCCCCAAGAAAATGGTCCCCTCCTCCATCTCTCTATACAAGTTTTTATGACCAAAAGAAAAACACTGCTTTCAACCAGATGGCAAAATGTTTATTTTAAACTGTTGCCCAGCGCACCCCAACTATCTTCAAAAGAAGGAATCTCAAGTTGATAAATCCAGAATCAAGGTGTCAGTCTACACCCAATATACAAACAGTTCTTTTGGGATTGATGGGCACTCAGGTCCACTCAGATCAACCCTCTTTCCCAAAGGTCCTTTCTCTGAGACTTTCACACTTGTAAATCACAGATTACCATCAAAACCCCCAACTTAACTTTCTGCTTGGGACAGCTGTG
Organism: Rhadinocentrus ornatus; assembly: GCA_037177495.1. Taxonomy (NCBI): domain Eukaryota; kingdom Metazoa; phylum Chordata; class Actinopteri; order Atheriniformes; family Melanotaeniidae; genus Rhadinocentrus; species Rhadinocentrus ornatus. Next base: position 22,609,459 of record JBAMHW010000004.1, read on the forward strand.
TTTCGTCAAGGTGTCAAGGAAATAACTATTTTCTTTTAAGAACTGGTTTTAAAATGAATCTTTAAACTGTATTAAATGTTTGATTCATAATGAATGGTTTGGACTGATCCCACAGATTGAAAAACACGAATAGTAATTTCAGCAACGTTTCGAAGAACTTCTGTTACAAAGTAACAAATAAATGGAATTTTATCGAGGAGTTGGAACGCCTCTTTGTGACCGTTCGTTAAGGCTTTTTACTTTTGTCCAATGAAACTTTTCAAGACTTTCAGAAACTTTATTATTTAATATTCCTAACTAAACTGAGAATGTCTAATTTTGAGTATGAAGTTTCTTTAAAGGTCCCAGATTACAAAGCCTTTCTTTTATCTGTAAAAATGGTATGAATATGTATTCATGTTTAATAACTAATTAATTCTTCTTGGCAATAATCTAAGGTTGTTGTTTTATTTTTCAGCAAAGTTATTCATTTTCTTTATAAATGCGCAATAATATCTACACAATAATTGGAGTATGGGAATGTAAGCTCTTGAAACTTACATCTGACTTGATTAATTTCTAGTCTGTCTTTGTATGTAAATGAACCTAATTTTGTTTTGTCTTTTGTTTATTCGTCTTCGTTTTGTCTAAGTGTAATAATTTAGCTGACGATGTAACCAGGAAGCGTTGCTATGCAACCAGCGTACACTTTGTTATCCAGCACAAGAGTTATACAGTTTTGCAGATTTTTCCTATCGCTTCTACTGCTTGAGTGAACTTTTGGAAGCCAGCCAAAGTTTACTCTCAGAGCCAGATACAACCAGAAGCGTTGACCAGTAACGCCTTGTTTTATGAACAAACTTAATGAAACAGCTCTGATTGGATTCCAAAGACAGCTGGAATCCTCTGCTTCACTGCACCAGCGTTTAACATCACTCTGTGCCAGTGGATAATTGAAGGCCGCGAGGTTTGTGTTTGGACACCGGACCTGAGAGGTCCAAGACGGGCTGCTTGTCTTCTGGTTAACAGGAAGACTTTAGGAAATCCACCTGGATACCTCTACTCGATTACCAGCGACCACCTCCCGATCCCTGGGTGCCAAGTAAGACCAAACCATGAAATTCATCTGGTTCTAGCTGGTGTCTTTTTAAAGCCTTTAAAGTTAGATACCTTCCTAGTTCCTTAAAGTCCCATCCAATCCAATTAACATAAATTTTCTAATCGGCTACATCTAAATTTTTAAACAAATTCCTTTTCGACCTGCCGTTGTAGTCCTGCCCAAAGTTAACTAAGTTCTGCTCACTAATTTAGTTCATTTTCTCAAATTCCAAATTTGCAATATTTTTCTGACTTTATTTCATTGTTATTATTTATTTCTGCTGGCCTTTTAAGCTGACTTAACCTTTACAGGACGCGTCGTGTCAGAGACAAAGCGATATTAAAAATTTTACATTTTCTTATTTTTCCTGCTGATTGTTGTTAATTTGATTATTGGTGGTTAATAAATTGTCTGTATAATTACAATTTGGCAGTGTTTCTGTGGTTATTCTGGAATGAGTCATGGTTCCTTCAGAAGACAACTTACTTAAGGAATGAGACATAAAAGTAAATATTTCCTTTATTAAAACTCCCACTCACGGTTTTCTCTTCTGTGCGGGTAAATTAGTCTAACAAACAGAGGAGCGGTGCCCCAAATCGATGCAAAATCTAATTCTCATAACCGCTTAATCCTTGACGGGTCGCGGGTGAGCTGGAGCCCGTCCCAGCATTTAACAGGTGAGAGGCAGGGTACATCCTGGACAGGTCACCAGTCCATCACAGGGCCAACACAAATAGGGACAAACAACCATTCCTAGGGAGAATTTAGAGTCACCAATTAACCTAGCATGCATGTCTTTGGATGGTGGGAGGAAGCCGGAGAACCAGGAGAGAACCCACACATACATGGGGAAAACAGGCAAATTCCACACAGAAAGGCCACCGCCCTCCAGATTCAGATACTACAAATTGTAGAAAAGCAACATGTGTAAATAGAGTGACCAGTGACTTGTTTCCAAAGAGGACCAATTTCTTTAAAATATCACACATACAGACTGTAGTTTTGATAGTTCTTCATTCATTTGTGTGATTAAGCCTTTAGTCCTTAACTGATTAAAATTCCTTTCAAGTAGCTTTAAGAGTCTCGAAGAAGAAAAACAATAGTTGGACATGAAAGGATTTAATCTCAGTGTTGAAAGTCACTAAAAGCATTTTGTGGTAAATTTCAATTTGAACAAAATGAGCACTAAAAGCTGCACTGCAAAACATTTGCCTCAACTATAAAATTTCCCAGCTCCATTATGTGCCTCAGATAGTCTTTATCTAAAAGTGAGTTTTGTTGACAAGCAGTTTTTTTTAATTAGTTTGCACCAGTTAATGTGTAGAGAGCTTTTTCTCCACTTTTGGACCACACATTGTGTTCATGGAAGAGCTGACCTGATACTATATATAGTGCAAATGTTGGTTAAATTAATGGTTGATGACTACATGTTGCCAGATCAATTAACTTATCAAATAATTGTCTCATACAACACTACTTTCTTGTCTTGCCTTGCTCACCACAGTGGATTTCTTGTGTGCTGGGTTGTGGCTACACATCCCATTGTAAAGCACATTTTTTATTCTACTCCCTTTCTTATGGCACAGTACTGTGCAACACTGTGCCAATAAGGGATTTTGTGTGAAAGGGGTTAGCATACGCAGACTCTTGGCATTATAATATGAGGCACTTTGATGGTCTTTCAGTTCCTATTCTCTATGACAAAAACCACAAACATCTACCCAGAGTGATTAAAAAAAGTCTTCAGTGGAACATTAAATCAAACAACACATGGTAAAAAATGCATGTTCAAGAGTGTTGAGATAGAAGGCAACAAAGACAAGTGCACTAAACACAATTAAAATAATTAAGACCCTCCAAAGCAGTGAGATAAATGTTAGCTTATGAAAGTGCCAAATAAGAAGATAAATAAATTATGAGTTGATGCACTTAAGATTCTAAATTATCTGTGTAAATGTTTTATAATGGACCATGGTTGCATTAGAAGCTAGCTATAATCTTACAAAACCATGGTTTTGAAACAAACTTTAAAGAAAGAAGAGAAACCAAACATAATTGGTACCTGATGAAAGTAAACACATGAATAACTTATTAATATAATTAATTGAGCAGTTAAATGCGCAGCATCCGGTAAGGAGGTGTGGTGTCAAGATCGATCCGCTTGAGATATCTAATAAGAGTGCAACAGCAAAAAGAAGTAAGGGGACATCTTCTCTAAATATTTGGTGGCTGTGCAGATGTTGGAGACAAAGGGCTGATTATTTATGTGGTAAGAGAAATTATTAAGAGGTTCTGAGATACAAATCTGAGAAGGAGCTTTCTCTAACAAGGTAGCTGACAGGTGGTAGTAAGGATTTATTCTTCAGCTTTGCAGGGGCGTGTCTAGAAATGTTTTGATGGGGGGCCAGGCAGGAGCACTAGCAAGAAAAAGGTGGCGTAAATGAGACCTTTTTTGAAAGTCTTAATTTAATGAAATATTGAAATGATTTTTTCAACTAAAGTGATAATCGAATGTAAAAATGTGACAAAAAACACAAGTGAAGGTCAGTTAACACTAAATCTTTTTAAGCATTGACTTGCTCATTAGTTTGTGAGCTGTGATTGATCGGAATAAAATTTTCAATCAGTTGACAGTTATAATCTCTGAAAATTAAAGACATTTTTAAAATGTGTTTGATTTATTTTCCTTTTATTCTGTTGCTAGTATTTTGATAAATTTGGTTAATATTTGATTTGCTACAGGAGTGAAAAGAACATTACGTTTAAACCGGTAGTCAAGATAATTTAATTTTAATATTACCCAGTTAAGGTCAATTCTCAGACATTCTTCCTTTAATATAAAATTAGAGGTCTCTGTGAAACTTTGCACTTCTATTTATGCCCAAGATCTCATTTAAACATCGGACCCTTCTCTTAGGGGAGCATGGTTCAGCAAACCCCTATGCTACAGTACAAGAGTGGTTCAGTGTTTCTTTTGCCTGAACGCAAGTCACCGGGGCCTGGCTCCGGAACTGGACCTTGGCAACCCCTGTCCAGGCAAGGGAAACACTGAACCACTGTTGTACTGCATTATAGAGGTCCATGCATCCATGGGCGGATGGATGGCCATGCCTGTTCTATTTTCCTGACTTCATCTTTTTCTTTTTTCTTTCAGTTGTATTTCTTGTCTTCATCTTTCCAGCAGATATATGGCATCATCAGCCAAAAAAGACTTTCTGAATTAACCAATACTTGCAATGTTGTGGGGCAGGACAAAAGACTAAGACTGTAAAAGACCCAAAAAACTAGCTCAAGGAAGGGAACAGGAGCCTGTTTGGGTGATAAAATGTGTTGAGGGCAAACGATCACAGGAGAACGTTGGAGTATATTTACCAAACTCAGTGATTAAATATGGGGAACTGCCTAAAAACAAGGCCTCTTTACAGTTACTCTAACTCTGCCATGGTTGATTTTATATTAAGGTTTTCAGTAGATATAGAATGCATGCAAGAAATCTTGATTCAGCACATTTGCCAGAGTATTTGGTGTTTTTGAATTCCAGGAAATAACAGCAACAAATGCACAATTATGTGCCTTATCCTGCAAACTATGGACTAAAACTAGTTAAGTTTAGCCTCTTGAAGTTCTGTGCAGGATTTTAAGTGGACATAGTGATTATGGTTATTAATTGACATTTTGTTTTTAAATCTTGCTCAGTGACATAGCTCTAAGCTGGAGGTAGTAAACATTCCTTTTTGTTATTAAATTTACAAAAGAGTGACCAAACTAAATTTAATGGAGAGCTGAAACAAGAAAAATATAGCTAACTGCCATGTGTGCCAAGATATATGTTATTTTAATAAAAATAGCTAAATACAGCTTGGCCTTGTGGGAGGATGCGCTCTCTGAACACCTCTTATTTCACTGTAAAATATTGAATGTACACAGCTGAGCCACTAGTTTCAATGTGTTATTACCAATATGAAATTAAGGTTGATAATAACAATTAAAAAAAGCAGAAGAAGAAACACTAAAGTTACTTTAAATATTTCCGTTGATTATGGCCAAAATCAATCTTTAACCCCAGGTTATATGCTAAGCTATTTTCCCTCAGCGCAGACATTTTCTGTGAAGATTTCATTAATTCCAGGAAGTACTGAGCTTAATTAGCCAGCTACTTAAATATTTAACATCAAGCGTAATAACTGTCTGCTTTGGTTTGGTTGAAGAACACCCTTTTCATTAAGAGTTACTCATTGTTTTTTTTTTCTTATCTTCCAACATTGCTCGTAAATGCAATGAAACTTCAGATTAATTTGTGTTCTTCCTAATGTGGCTTCTTTTGAACTGCATGATGGATGGAGTAAATCGTTAAAGTGCTCACATCAAATAAGCCCTGGCAAGCAACAACCTTCATTGACCCTTGACACTTGAGCCAGCTGACATTTGGCATGTAGGAGCTTCCCTAGCAGAAATTACAACGATCACTTAGATTTGGAATCATTTGCCAATTTGGATCAGGCCCTGTGAACTCTACCAACCAACTGGTTAATCAACTTACATATGTAGAAAAACTGTGCCATTTTAGGGTTCCAAAAAAATGAGCACTGAAAGTAGAAGCTGCTGTTGCTACAATACTGGCTGCCAAGAGATGTCAAAGTTATCCTGATGATTCTTTAATAACTGTTTTCTCTTTGGCCGACTAAAAGTCGCTGGCAATTCTCACAATCAGTTGTATAACTCTGACACCAAGCCAGGATTATGGAAAAGCAGAGTTTATATTACACATTGTTATTTAAAAAAACAAAAAACAAAAACTAATTATCAAACCCTTCTGTTAATAAAGTTCCAGTACAAACCCCATTATTATTTTATAATGAAAACAAGTAACAAGAACAGGTAAAACAAGGAATGTCAGCAAGGAAAGTAAAGCCTTGAATGTATGTAAGCTTACCTGTGAGCAGAAATGAGTTTTCAAAGCATATAGGCATATATTGGCTGACCCTGGTACGGAACACCAAAGAAAAAATAATCATTGGTAAGTTGAGAGTAAAAACACCGGCATCCCTGAAAAATTTAACCTTTTGTTTGGACATAAATACCAGAGAACTGTCCACAAAGGAGAAGCATTTCCATTCATCACAATAATGAGAATTTAGGAAGCATGACTTTAGACTTCATATTCACACACTCCACTGTGATGTACTCCTTCAGCCTTCTTTATGGATTGGAAAGGAGGGAGACTGCAGACATACAGAGGGAAGATGGATGGCTGACTGTCAGCCATCCTCTGTTGGAATTATTTGAGGAGGCAGCTGAAAAGGCCAGGGAAATACATTTTATACTTGAAGTTCTAAAACTCCCATCAGTCATGCTCTAACTTTCCCTTTACAAAACATTCTAATTACACATGTGGGATTCATGCAGTGGATAATCTGCATACAAATTTCAATATCCCCACCTAGCCAGTGATTGATTAACTAAACATTAATATTAATACAGATTATTTTTTTCTTTTTCTTTTAGAACTTCCTTTAGTGAAATGAAGACAAAACTGAAATTTGGAGCCAAGGACGAAATATTAAAAGCCAGCACTCAGCTTTAAAATAGCTATGTTACCAACAAAAAGCCAGAAATCTGGAAGTAGTCGTGGACTCAGAACTAGATTTCAGCAGTTATATTAAGAGTAAGTTGTGAAGTCAGCCTTGGATTTAAAAAAAACTTGTACATGCATTTGTCTTCAGTAGATAGGCCAGAGGTTCCCAAACCTTTCCATGCCAAAGCCCCCCAAACAGCATTAGCTTCTGGCCTAGGATCCCCAAACCCCCAAACAATGCTGCAAAATATATAAAGAAACATCAGCTTTTAGAATGTATTTTCTTACTTTTATTCACTCTTCAATAATGTTACATTTGTTTAGCATAAGAAAATTATTAAGGAACATCTTTTCAGAGTTGTATATTCCCACTGAATAATAAACCTTTCATTAAACTGTTCACCAATAAGAACAGAACAAAAGAAATCAAACTTTTGAGTGACAGACAGAGTGTGACACCGGAGTCTCCAGACAGAGAAATGCATTTCAGGCAATCATGGAAATTTTTCTGTGTGCCTGTAAAGCCATACCTAATGTATGCTGCATCATATTTTAGGATTTTAGTTGGTCATGAGTTCTTAGGTTTGTTTGCAGCAGAATCCTCCACGGCGGGGCTGTTGGTCTGCTCTATTGGTTCTAATTTGTTATCATAAACCTCTTCATTTTATGCAGAGTAGCCTGAAAACCACTAGGTCCTCACAGATTATGACGTCATCATGCTGAACTTGCTGCTGAACTATATTTCTCCCCTAGAACCCCCTGGAAGGGGCCATTCCCACCACTAGACAAAACAACTGTAACGCTGTCCTTACAGGTCTCTCTAAAAAGACATAATTAGGAATGGACAGTTAGTCCAGAACGCTGCTGCTCGAGTCCTCACTAAGACCAAGAAAGTAGGTCATATAACTCCAGTCTTCAGATCTTAACACTGGCTTCCTGTCTATCAAAGAATTGACTTAAAAATCCTGCTGTTAGTTTACAGAGCACTGAATGGTTTAGGACCAAAATATATTCAGGATCTTCTGGTTCATTATGAACCAACCAGATCCCTCAGATCATCAGGATCAAATCTGCTTTTTGTTCCCACAATCAGAACTAAACATGGAGAGGCAGCGTTCAGCTTTTATGCTCCTCATATGTGGAACAAACACAGAAAACTGCTGAAACTCTCTCACTTTGTATTTCTTGTATTTTATCTTATTTACTTTCCATTTTTTGTCTTTATTAAATTTTTTTAAATTTCTTTTTAAGTTTGTTTTTACTGTATTTCTTAATGCTTCATCTGCACCCCGTTGTAATGCTTTTAACATCTTATGTAAAGCACTTTGAATTGTCTTGTACATTAAATGCTCTATACAAATAAATTTGGCTTTTGATGAAATTACTGTAGCTGCACAAATTGTAAAATTTCTCATCTCCATGCAAGCAATGAAATAGGTGATAACAAGGATGAGGTTAAATGGGATTGGTTTAATTGAACATTTATTACTGTACTTTGGGCTGTTGCCTTACTGTCCACAGGAAGAATACCATCCGGGAAATGTAAAAGTGTAATTCTGAAAGGAACAACAATTTACTTTTCCCTTCCTCAACTGCAAACAGTTTTTAACTAATAATAGAGAGCTTTGCTTTGACTTTGTCTCATGCTTGAATGTGTATTGCAGAAATCTTTCAAATCTTTAGTTCCTTGTCTATTTTAGTTTAAACATATTCAGCTTTATAGCTACAAATTCATGTTAACCACCACAAAATGCTTCAGAATGAGTAAAACTATTTTTTTTTTCTTCTTGTTTGTATGGAGCAGGAAAATGTCTCAAAACCATGCTACTAATTATTTTCACATTTTCAATAAAATGCTGCACAATTGTCAGACAGCATTTTGTGAATAAAGGGAAAATTCCACACAAATTTCACCTTAAAAGTAAGGTCAATCTGCTGCTGCTTTTTATCTGTTAGCTCTACGCAGTATTTGTGCTTGCAAGGTCAATCATGCTTCGCTTGGGTCACGATAAATAAAACAAGATTGATTTTGATGTTCACTTACTGTAAAAATGTCAGAAAGCAGAAAGATGGGTTAACTGTTTAAAGTTAAATACTGTAAATGAGTGACTCATGAGTTCATCCAACCTTTGTTTTCAGGTTTTGTTGCCTTCCACAAACTCCACGCAGGTGTAGAGCAGAGAATTTGTTGTTTTGCTCTGAAGTTTCACACAAGCTGAACCACTGATAGCAGTAACATTAAAACAGCCATGTGGGTGTGGCAACAATGCATCAATCACACTTCCTTGTTTCCTGAAGAAATTCTATTAGGAGATCGATTTTATTTTTGTAGTCCCGAAACATTAAGCTGACAGAAACAATTGCAAGTTCTGTGGGGTTAGATGATGGCATGCAGAGTAAACCCAAGAGTTTAAATAAAGACGACAAAGAATAAGGGAAGTCATTGATATGAGTCACAGAGGTTAGATGGTGGCATCTATGGAGACACGTTGAACAGGGAGAAATGTTTAAATGATGTTTTTGTGATTATTCTTCTCGCCCCCATTTTGTTGTGAAGATCTGTAACATTTTTCCTGCATGGCTCTCCTTTCACAAATCTTCCCATTGGCTCTTTTGATCATATCTGACACAACAGCTTTCTCCTTCGCTATAGCTCTGCCATCATCTATGTTTCTCTCTCATGTGGTTCGTAATATCTTCGACTCATTTAATAATGTTTCCTCTTTTGATTTCAACACTTTCATGGTCTGTCATGGGTCTCCCTGCTGTGGTGTTTCTCCTCCCTTTCCTTGTGTGGACAAGAGGTGGCTCTGGTGATTAAGGCAGCGCAGCTGGAAGGAATCAAGCTCGTCACTCACCTGCATATAAGCCCCAGGCTGACCTGCTGTCGTCGCTGGACCATTGCTATATCCTGTGGTACACCAGCAGCAAACACTTTTAGATTCTTGCCCTTTTAGCTCGCATCCAACGTGTCTGTCTTCTCTTCCCCCAAGAATCCTGCCTGGAACCCAGCAGCCGCCTGAGAACCTTGTCTGCCCGCTCTCCGCCTCGTCTGTCGCAGATCACTTGCCACTTTCAGCCTCCGCAATAAAGTCTGTTGTATATAACCTGTTGGTTTGCTCTCCTTATTGGGTCCCCACTCCAACTGTGACATTGTCAGTTTTTTTCCAGCCACTTTACTGTCTCCACTTACTTCCTCTCCACCATTTTGTTTTCTTCAATGAACGTGAATGAATGTTTGGTGGTCAGAGAGGCCATTGGTGCAGAGTGGCAGCCACGTTACCATCAGTCTGCTCCAGAGCAGTTGTGGCTACACGTGTAGTTTACAACCACCTGTGTGTAAATGTGCCGTGAATGAAAAATTGATTCAATGTAAAGCGGTTTATGTGTCCTGAAAGTGCTATATAAATCCAATCTATCATTGCTGCTATTGATATATGAGTTAGATGTGTAACCCAAACACATTCCATGTTACAGATATCAGTGGTCTGTAGATTTTACAGAAGCTTGATGTCATGTTGCGATTATGTAACGATACATTGAACATTGTTTGCAGATGGCACAATTTATGGTAATAAGTTCAGAAAGACAAGTATACTGTAACAATAACAAAGATAACCAAAAAGAATTTGTCATATGTAGAGTATAAAACATTGAAGGTGTTAATAAAATTGAGTAAAATAACTATTAGAGCTGAGTAAAAACAAAGTGAAAAGTGTCTTATGTCTTGTGAATTGTGCTAAAACATACAGAGGCAGTCTGAGGAGAAGGCAAGTTCTTTGTTTCTGTGGCCTTCACATGCATTTGAGACGCATAACTGAACAACGTATTCTCATTATCTTAGACTACTGTACGAAAAGTTCTGGACAATTTTTTTGGTAATTTGTTACGTAGTTTGCCTGCACATACCATTGTGTCTATGGTTTCAGTCAGAAAAATTTAAACAGCAATATCAAACAATGGATAATAAGCATTCACTTGATGAAGGTTATGAGAAAGGTGAAATTTCTTGGTAAACTGTTAAAGTTTAGCTCTCTAATAAAGTATTTTTATGTCTGCCTGTGTCAATTCATGGCTAATATTCATACACCTATCCATTTTCTACCACCAGTGGTAGCCAAAACAGGGAAGCCCAGACTTTTACTTTCCCCAACCACTTCTTCCAGCTTGTCTGGGGATATCCTGAGGTGTTCCCACACCGGGCGAGAAACTTAGTCCTTCCAGCATGTCCAGGTTCTTCCCTGGACCCTGGACAGTCTTCTGGGGTATTTCTGGACATCCTGGACACAGACCTTTTCAGTCCCTCCTTTCTGGTTAAATGTTACGGTCAGTCAGGACCAGGACTTCACGCCTCCATAACAGTTTCTCCCCTGCACATTTACATTTGTATTTAACCTTTTGTTCAACCTTTTGTTTGTCTGCAGTTTTTGTTGTTTTTGCACTTGACATTACAACAAATTACTTTGTACTGTAAATGTCCTTTATTGTAGCTGGATTCTGATTTTAACATGCAGTAACCTGCTACATCACACAACACTCCAATAACAAAGAACTTAACTCCAGAGTTGGTGCTTTTGAACCTGACATAGCTTGTAGGAGCAACCTCGATAATCTTTTTTTATTATTATTATTATTAAGGCTGGCAAGACAGTTCTTATATGTTCAGGACATTACTGTCTCCTGTACATTGATAGGCAGTAAACTGTTATGAAAAACTGTGTGTCAATCCTTTCAAAAGTCACATGTCTGTGTTAACCCAAACCCAAAAGTATAAACCTGCTTTACAGGAAATGTAATTAGGGTAAATTAGATAGGATTTATGAATGTTGAACAAGAAAACTGAACTTCCCTCCACACTACCCAAATGCTAAATACTAACATCTTTGGCCATAACTTGGGCACAGCTATATACTCTCACTAATTTAAACAATTGGAGAACCAATTAGGTCAAAGGGCAATCAATGGCAACCATCAACTTTCACAAGGCTGACAAAAAGACGCATTAACTGAACAATAAACGGCTACAATCTCTAAAACCTGGAGCTTCTCATCAGTGACCCAAACCCAAAAACATTAATCAGTGTTAACAATTAACTGCATTATAAATGACAGTTTAGAAATCAACTGGGGATGAGAGATCAATATCTTGTGTAGTTGCCTGTACAGGTTAACAGTTCATTTATACACAAAGCCCAAATCATATTTGGGTGGAATAAAACTATTAAATATCGACCAAACAATAAATGAATTGAATCAAGGGGCAGTCTGTCATGCTGCATAAATTGGTGTGATCTGATTATTTTATTATTTTATTTTAGATCATATAATGATAAAATCTTGATCAATACTCAGGATGTTTTCCACTCAACTTTCCTCCATATACAAGTGCTATGTAAGTAGATAAACATGTGATATACTGTTGGAAAACTCAGATTTTTCTATGCGAATGATGACAGCTGGTGCAATCAGTGCCAAAAACAACTGAACAGCAAATTATAAAATTCAGACAGATCCCCAGATGACTCTTGTCATAAGTTGTCATAACATTAAGGCTTTTCTGACAGGTAAAATTGATCAAAGGTACCAAATGATTCAATCTGTTGAAATGCTCAATCCAAAGAAACATTACATCACTTTACTTTTACATAGACTGCTGATGCATCATTTTAAACTAACCAGCCATTATCCCTAATACTCCAAATACACTGTTCCTTCATGCAATTGTGTTTGCCACTATGACAGTCAAAATGGAGCTGGGGTGTTTAGCTTTTGATTTACACCTCACTTAAGCCATGACAGATTTAATGTGCTCTCTACAGGCTAGACACTTTCAAGAGTTGGAGTTAAAAGTAAGGGCCTGCCCCTCTTCTGTGTACAGGTGAGCTTAATGATGACTGATGCATCAAACATCACTTCATATCCCCACTGTAAATACCCCTGATTAATGCAAAGTGACTGGCAGCACCAGAGCTTTTCAATAATCAGCTAATCCATATGCTCACTTCATAATTATATCTGCTCGAAAGGAAAAAAAGAAGGGGGGGGGGGGGTGCAAAATATACAAGATTCACTCTACTCATGCACTCACGTGCACATGCATTAAACTGTACTTCAAGCTCAATTAAATAAATAACTGGGAAAAGGAATAAAGCAATATCAGAAGGTATCAAATCTTATTCCAAATGTCTCAGAGAAAAACTGGTGCCTTGTACAACTGATAAACTGTTACGTTGGAGTTTTTGGGGTAATTTTACCAGAGTTACAGCAGTTTAACAAAATTGTTCCATAATTATATAAAACTATTTTCTTTATTTTTGCCAAAGTTAATTACCATCTGCTTGGTATAAAGGCAAATGTGCCCTTGTTGTTTTAAAGCAGCTTCGTTTTGCTAAAGGCTATCTTAGTGTTTCCCAGATGCACTGCCAAATTTTCCTGATACCAGTTACAGTTTCACTTCTCTACTTCCTTACCCAAAGCTCAAAGCTTTGTGTTTCTTTTTTTTTCTTAAGGAGAGCAGCAATGTGTATTCTTTTGTAAGAACAGATGCCTTGGCTGAATTAGCCCAAGATGTTATGACTAATGACAGCCATCCTCAAAGGGAAAGTCTATAAAGATGGCAAGTTGGCTAGTGTGACATGAACAGACTCTTCTGCACTTAAACCTGCAACAATCTGTCACTGGCTGGATCAGCAGAAGAACTGACACATTGGCCCTGTAAATACCTACATTAGGCTCTCAGTAATTAATGGAAAGAAAACCTTAGTGATGGCTAAAATTATCAGAAAAAGAGAACCTGTGAAGTTGCATGAAAGTCAAGAAAGTGAAACCAAAAAGTATACTACAGAAGGCATTAAATTTATTCTAAATTCTAATTCAATTGCTCTGCAGAGTGAAAATGTTGTATTTTAATCTTTGGTAACATTTTAGTGAACAATCAGAGCAGAGCAAGTTTGACTATTTTAAAGTGCTATAGTTACACAAGTGCTATAGTTCCTAATGAAACAGCACTCCTCAGTTTAGTTTCATCAATAATTGTCAAAATGGGAGAAAAGGGGGAGGAGAAGCGGTATTATTTAAAGACTCATTCAAATGTAAAGGGATTTCATTTGGTGATTTTACTTCTTTTGAAGTTTGAAGGGGCGTTTCAAAAATCCTTTTTTTATTCATCTACAGATGGTCTGGACACTGCAAATTTTATTGATGAATTTTCTGGATTATTGTCAGTTATCTCTACTGATTTTAACCATTTTATCTTAACTGGGGATTTTAACATTCACATAGATAACATGGTGAATGGTAATGTCAAGGAATTTTCTTCTGTATGGGACATGTTTGGTTTAGCGCAACACGTAAAAGAACCGACCCACATTCGAAGTCACATTCTGGACCTAGTTATCTCTCAAGGTGTTGATATTTTTTCTGTTGCAGTCACTGACTTGTCCTTGTCTGACCACCTTCGTATTTTGTTTGATTTACTGATCACTCAGAATGTCCAAACAACCTGCTTCTCAGTTAGAAAGAGATTCATTAATTCTTGCTTTTTTGTTTTTTTCCTGCCTTTTACTATTTCTTAATTTCTGCAATTCTTTTGTTTTATGTAAAGCACTTTGAATTGTCCTGTACATGAAATGTGCTATACAAATAAACTGCCTTGCCACTATTGATCAATATAAATTTAGTTACTTTGTTTTGAGTCCTTGCTTTGTGAGAAAAAAAATATTTTAAAAACCATGACATGTTGACTTAAAATTCCTGAAAGTCAAAGTGCAGTGGTATACTGTGCAGTTGCACATTCAGCTAATGTCAGGTTGTAGCAAGGTATCCAAGCAATGGTTGGCATTAGAGAATTATTTAAAAGAAGAATATTGGAATTAGATAGATTTTTCTGAAATCTGGGGAAAAAAGATGATGGTTTAGAAGTAGATGTGATAATTTTTTTATTTTAGGTCAGAATTTTGATGTGTTTGATATGAAATCCAATGCTCAGAAGAAGACAAAAAAAAAAAAAACTGGAAGCATAAATTAGTGACAGTTGAACTGATGTTTCAGAAGGAAAAAAAGAGAACAAAAAAATCAGCTTATATACACTTCAAATACATTTAAAAAAAATCATGACTAAATAGCTTTTTCTTAGCTTTAACATAAATATTGGTCTTTCTTTTTTTTATGGTGTTAGCACTTATTATTTGTCGTTACTCTGTAAAACTCATTCATGATGGTAGCAAGTGGACACAGTTTATGTAGTCTAATCAGAATCAGTCTATTTCAGCTCTGATCCTTGTGTCTCCCAGTCCTGCAGGTTTATGACTCCCTGCTCCAACACACCAGACTCAAATAATGAGTCCTTTTGCAGAACTTTATAGTCTGCTGGATCCATTTAATTTAAGTCAGGTATGTTGGAGCAGGGAAAAATGAAAAACATGCAGAACAGCGGCACTTGAGGACCAACTCTACTCAGTGTGCCCCCCATTTTCACAGAGGCCAAGAATGAACGTGTTTGTCTTTCATCTCTCCAAGTCATTAGCTTTATTGTTCTGCCAGTGGGACAGCACAGATCATCTCAGCATTAGTATTAAAAAACACACGTATCAATTCAGGCTTTGTACATGAAAAGTGATGAGCATGTATTCTAACAAGCAAAATTCATGATCCACGAGTCTCAGACACACATGCATAAACATGTGCACAGGTTACGAGTAACCGTGCACACAAAGGTCCTGTTGCCTGGTAACATACCGAGTGAGAAAAAAAAAGTTTGAAAAAAGACATGGGAATATATTGAGATCAGAAGAAAAGAGATGGAGAGATGGAGGAATAGAAGAAGAAAAAAAATATAAAAATCTATGATTAGAAAATGGAAGGTGGGATTAAATGGGAAAATTATCTTCAGTGAGGAATCAAGAGTTTAGTTTGGAAACTCATTTAACCAAAATATGGAAAAACAGACTGGGAAGGGAAAAAAGTGTAATGATAATTAACATGGAAAGCATTTAATTATTTATTTATTTTGTGTGTACCATACACAAAAGAACACAGATGGCCAGTGTGTGTTGAGATACTTGAGTTGGACCTTATTGAATAAACAAGACTTTGAATAGCTGTGGTTCATAAACAGCTATTAATACTCTTTCAGCTCTTCTATACAAGACTTATTTCCTATTCACTTCAAATTTAATTAAAATGTAATTACAGGAAAAAACACCTGGAGGTCCATTATGTCATTATTTTAGGGGTCTTCATATTTGAGACATGGATATTCTGCCTATTCACATGAAAGACATGCAAGAAAATACATGCACTCAAATTATTCAGTCCTGTACCATTTTATCAATGCAACATATTTAAACTGTTGGCTTCCAAAACACCCACGCACACATCTGATGCATAGAACCACATAAACACTCTTACACATTCATATACAGACTTTATACCATGAAATATTCTTTCATCTTGACCTGTTATGTGCTCTTTTATTTGAAAGACACAAATGAGCAATACATTTATTCATATAGGTTTTTTTATTTTTTTTATAGCTGACCTGTAACCCAGAATAAAAGGTGACCTCTTCTCTACCCTCAAGTCATTTCTTCACATAATCATGTTACTTCCAGGGCCATCTGTGTTTGACTGGGTCAGAGCTTCCAGTCTCACTAATTGGCTATTTGGCACAACAGATTACTTTTAATTTATTTGGACATGTGGTAATTGGAAATTGGAGGCAAAAGCTCACAAACCACACAAGGAATACTAGAGGGACAAAAAGATGGTCTAAAAATAACAAATATTGTGAGGATAGTTCTATGCTAAAGGGTACTGCTTGATTTTGTTGACAAGCTAGAGGGCATAAATTGGAAAAGATAAAATAATAACTATTTTATTTTTTTATTTTTTTTAAGTTTAGAAAATATTTCTGCTCAAGCTTAAAAAATGTTAAGGACTTATATGATAAATAAAACTTAAGTCAATGCTGTGTGAGGCATGATTTTACTGTAAGGTAACTTTATCGATACCCAGAAGATAGATTGGATTTTGGGGGGTAGATCGGCTTATGGGGGAAACCTTCTCCTCAATATTTTTTCATTATTAGTTATTAATATATGATGATTTAAAAATTTTTTTTAATTTTAAAGGTACTTGACATGTTTTTTTCCCATGTTCTCTTATGTTAAAAGCATATATTATAACTTTGAAGTCACCCAAACCCTTTAAAAAAAAGTAGGCAGACAATTTCCTATTTTTGTACGGAAAAACTTGATTTATCTAGAAATCTTGAATTCTCACATGCAACCTGACCACTGTCATGTCATAGTTCCTGAAACTAATGAATGAAGCTAAAAGCTGAAGCTCTTCCCACATGAATCTGAACCTCAAGTGGAACCGTTTTGAATGTTTTGTGTTGAAATAAGGTGTATTAACATATTTCATAACAAACATCATGGTTACACTGGGGGAAAGGGTGGGTGGTAGCATTACTTTCACATCTGTTATTTTGACTGCTGTGACTACTACAACTAACCATTGTCTGCATTTACCAACAGCCATGCACTTAAAAAAATGTGTATAAATAAAACCCATTAGCAACTTATCCTTGGGCAACGATGACAGCATATCAGCAATCATCCTTGCCTATTTTAGACATTAGCATTTGATATTTTCATCCTAATTTTTGCTCATGTTATGATAGCTTTCTAATTCACCTAAAATAACTTTTTCAACTAAACTGGGCTGGGAAATGAGAAAGGTGTTTTGGTAAAATGTTATCATTTCAGGGTTAGCTAAAGGTACTACCTATCCTCCTTTTTCCTTACAAGCACTTCATGGCCTGTTAAACAATAAACTTGCCAATGATATCTGCTCTGGTGTGGACACTTCTATGAGTCATATTCTTTCAAACTGCTTGCAAGGGCGATATTACAGGAGTAATGATTCATATTTAAGGATACGAGCCAATAATAGATATAACCATTTCAGCTGGATGACTTCTAGTGTTTTTCACTGAGCAGATTGGGATCTGTGGCTTAATCAGGTCCATCACTTTTCATCTGACACATCATTCCCAGCTTAATTTGCACAGTGCAGTGTTATATTTCTTATTCTCAATAAATAATATCATAGGGAAACAAACAAACAAAAACCAACAAACCATTTTATCACTAACTTAACAAGACAAACAGCATCATTATCCAAAGGTGGATTTGCAGTGCCAAGTTTTAGACCCTTAGCCTGAAAAAATATGTATTTGGTCTCGCCTTTCTTGTCCAATTTTAACACGGAACTTAGATTAAAAACAATCATGAAACAAAAGAACATTGTATCATAAGGGTAAAAAAAGCAAAAACAAAACCAAAAAAAGTTTTAGTCATTAGCAGTTTGAAAAAGCAGGTATTTCCCTTGCTGATGATGCAAGAATAGAAAGAAATACAGAGAGCTGCACTATGGCTTAGATCGGGGGTAGGGGACCATGGTCCTTGTGGGCCACAGCCAGCACCAGCACTTTGTCCTTGGCTTGGTTGACAAAAAGTGAGACATTGGATCCAACTACAGCCTATGAATGATGAATATTGTTTTAAGGAAATGTATGCTCATATCAGACATTTCTCATCTATTTCCACTATAATGATAATCAAAACCTCACAGGATAAACATTATTACGACTCTATGGATACTGGACCATCAATAATGAAATGTTGAAACAATTTTGCACACGGCATTTATTTATTATTTCTTGAAATATTTTATAAAAACCAGAGTAAACAGTTTAACAACAGAAGTACAAAACACTGAATCTTTGTCGCAACTGTTGACAAACAGAAAACCCTACATTTTCAACCAAACAGGTCATAAGCAAACAGGAAACCTGTTGACAGTAATTGCAGACACATATGTATGTATGCAAATGCATACACACCGAAGAACACACACACACACACTTACACTTATACACTGTAAGATTAGCTTTGTACAGGCAATGTTACAATCCTCTTTGAGGGACTTAAACATTCTCATCACATTCATATATCCAGATTTCTTCCAGGGCATTAAGAAGAGGGTTTCTAGTGAGAAAGGAAGAAAGATCAATGGTAGAGAGTGAGGCAGAGGATCAGAATGGAAAGCCAGATGGAGTTGCAGGGAAAATAGACCAAAATATAAAATGAATGATAAGATATTATTTGAAATGTTGTAAGAACCAAAGGGAGACGGGGTGGGGGTTGTCAATGAGGATGTAGATACAAAGAGGAGCAATGAAGTGTTTGTGTGTCACTCTCATATACAAAGAAGACTGGGAGGTAATCAGGCATATGGCAGGTGCAGCACAAGGGGAATAATAATAGGCTTCAAAACACATGATAAACCTACAATCATGCAGACTCTGCAGCTTCTTTATAGAGCACAAAAGAATCAACCAATACCATGGTACTTGTACAATACAGGAGTACAGACTTATCATTTACTTTGTACTGTTAACAGATAAGGATGTAGTGTCACTCATCAGAGCATAAAGCAGAAAATCTTGTTTAGAATCCATCTGCCAAGTTTATGCAATTTTCAACAATCCAAACTTTCTTTGTCCACAGTGTTGACACACTGCTTGCCTAATTTCACACAGATCATTTCTATTATGTCCTGACACATAAAACCTTAGAAATGAAAGATGGTCCGTGCTCTTTTTTCACATAACTATAATCAGATGATGATAAGCCTGGAAAATTAGTCAACACAGGACAGGAAAGACCCCATGACCCTGAATTGGAATAAGCAGTAGAGACAATGAATGAATCAGTGCATGAAGGTCAGGAAAGAAGGATATGTTGAAATTATGCAACTCAATCTGACCAGAAGACCTAATTCAGTAATTAAAGCATCATTGTAAATAGCAAAAGCTTTTGTTTTTTCCTCTTAAATAATCACAATTGGGCAAATGCCGGAAAACCCTTCCTTGACTTCCTTACCACTATAACAAGGCTACTCAGTCCAGTTCTACGAGGGCCAAAGTCTTGCAGTTTTTCAATGTGTTCCTGCTCCAACACACTTGGTGGATGAATCCAACATGGTTTTCACAAGGACTCATTAAAATTATACAATGTT
>JBAMHW010000004.1:22629297-22640470 GCA_037177495.1 Rhadinocentrus ornatus
TATATTTTGATATTATATTGATATTCTAGAGATTGGAGACTTTTGGCGACTGATGTGAAAGCACACAACGATTTCTCTTCTCAATAAATAGAGGTGCAAGTTCAGGCCCCTCGCCCATCCAAAAGCACTTAACAGCCCTTCTAATAAAGTTAAAAGTACTTAACATGTTGTAGACTCTTAATCAGAGAACAGCTGGAGCTGTTAGTTAAAGTACTTAAAATGACACTTTAACTGTAGGTCTGTTCATTTTTGGCCAGGGATATTTTCTATTTCTTTTTCTAGTGTTTGGAATTGTAATGCAATTCAATGCATTTTCCCAGACATTATTAGAGCTTGAGTTTACAATATTATTGTATGTGTCTATTATTTGATTCAGTCATCCACTAAAATCCATTACAGTTTTTCTCAGTCACTTGGGTGCATTTCTCACATGAGACTTTGCATTTTTTATAGCAGTTAGTGCATTTCTCAAAAAATTTGTACAAACAGCTGAACCTAGTGGATGACCTGCAAAAGTGTGTCACTTGCTAAAAGTTGATAGGTCGTTCCTCAAAAGCAAGTATTTATGTCAATGAAACTGTCAGAGCCATCAAAAGGAAAAGTCAAGTCACCATTGAGTACGAACTAGGTACTCAAATGGCTTAGTCATGTTTTCATCATGACAGTCTAATCTGTAAGTGTTTTTGAATACAAAAAAGTCAGATCTCGGAGACACTAGCTGAAAACGCCCAGGACAGCACTACACACTCAATGTAAAGCCATTGGAAAACTATATTAAAGTTACACGTTTCTGTTGTTAGTAGTGTAACTGAATACATGACACAGAATACATTTTTTTCACATTTTCACTTCATAGCCTTATGCAATGTATGTTATAATGTATGTATGTTACTGAACATACTACAGTAAATCACGACTGTGCATCAAGACGTTCCTGTCTGGTCACATATTTTCATTGATGTTACATTGGATATCATCCCTTGTGATGCAGCAAGGAAAGTATCTCTTAAGTTACGAAACTCTGCATGACTCTGCTGTGATCTCATTGCATCCTGCATCCATGGCTACTTGGACAGCCATTTGTATGTGGATGCTGGTCATACACCTTCCACTTCTGGGCAGAGAAAAACACTTCTATTGGATTTAGTGAAAGCTGAGGGTCATCTGAGAGCAGTTGTTCAGTTTAGGAGACATTGACAGATTTGGATAACTGGTTCAACATTTTTGTATGTAATGACTCAAGCAAGGGAAATGAGACCTATTAATATTATGGGGATTGACTATTCTGCAGTTGTAAGTATAGTTAATTTTGACTGACATGACCAAAGTAAATGATAATGTCATGAAATAGCAGAGAATTGTATAGAATCAAATGCTTCATGTCCAAAAGCATTTGCAATTTGATCAATGTTAATTGCGTGTCAACTCAATTATTAATAAACATGTTTAAGGTGTATTTTTATTTATTTATTATTTATTTTTTGCTCACTAGCTTTGCTCACAGAGACCACAGGCAGAGGCTGCACATCCTGGTCCTGCTGCAGTGGTGCATCTGATGTAATTGGGAGAGACCGGGTTTATTAACCAAATGATAACCCCTAAACTACCGGTAGCGGAGGGTGCAGATGCAGATGTGAAGCTAAACAGTCACTAAGTTAGAGAATTTATAGGCAGAAATCGGGATAATGAAGCACTAAAGTGTGATGTTGGCTGCTCTACTGTGCAGCACTGCAATTAAGCTCATCTGCTCCACCTGCCCTGATTGTTTACTCTCTGCACCTGCTCCCCACCCTACTTAAACTCACTCCAGTCTCTGCTTCCCTGCAAGATGGTCATCTAACCTTGCCTAGTCTTTGAATTTCTTGTATTTACAGACCTCCTGTTTTCAACCCAATCATGTCCCTGGATTTTCCTCTTGCCCTGCCCACATCGGCTTGTTCTACTGCTGATTGCCAGCCTGGATATTGAACGCTGTCCTGGACTCACCACGGATTAAGCCTTCTCCTGTTTAGTAGCCTGATATTGCCCCCCATGTATGATCTTGCCTGCCCATGACCACGTCTTTTGCCTAGTAGAATCATTCTGTCTTCTGGAGGTTTTTCAGATCCTTTTCACATCCTTGGACTGTGCTGATACCCTGCTGCATCCCTGTTCTGCCCTTATAATAAAACCACATTGCTCTACCACAATACTGAGTGTGGCTGATTTTCGGGTCTTCAGGAGCTAACCATCACACTAAAGGTGCATGGATGGAAGTTATTGTGACTATTTATCTCTCTCTTCACCATCTAGAAGCTGTGAGAATGTAATCCTGCTTTCTGTCTGTTCACCTGATGGCTGATATTCATCAGATATTGCTTCTTTTGTGTTTAGAAGGAAGCAGCTTCACAGCTTTAAATTCATTCTGCTGACTTTTTTCTTTTTTTAAAATTAGTAAATCCTGAACATTTCATCCTTGTCATAAATATTTGAGTGTGTGTGTGTGTGTGTGTATATATATATATATAAATAAATAATTTTAACTGTTGCTGTTTAAAGAGGAAAACTACTGCTAAATCTGCTTGTGTTCATGGGTCTGTAGCCTTTATAATCCAAAGAACAATTTTCCCCTCAGCCAGCTAAATAAAACTCCTTTAGAGACGCAGATGCTACGAGAGCTTTTCAAAAAGGCAACTTAATATATATATTTTGTATTGAAGAGCCACCATAGGATATTTGTCGTTTTTTAAGAACCATATTTCAATTTTTAGATTTTGAAATAATGAAAAACATAACACTTGTATAAAAAAAGGGAATAGACAGACTTTCTTCTAAGGGATGTAGATATTTGTGCAAAATGATGCAAAGAAAAAAAAAAGTCTATAGTTTCCAACCTAATGACAAGAAAAATATTTTAGCCAGGTATTCAGAGGCATTGTGGAAGGTCCAGAGAACCACTTGCGGCTCCAGAGTCGCAGATTGGAGACACCTGATTTAGTGTTTGTAAACCAAAATGTACTGCATTTTTTTATATAGCCATAGACCTTCTTTTAAAGGAAAGACATTTTGCGTGTAACCATGCGATTAAAAATTTTTAATAGTTGCCTGGCACAAATATTGATAGATAGATGGTTGCACAATTAAGAGATTTGCATTTCTTGATGCCAGCCTGAGAAAGCTATAATTATTCTTTAAGTGTTTTAGATTATTATTAACCATTCATCTTGAGACTAATTTTAAGAAAAATATCTCATTTTAAAATTAAGGTATTACAGTTACTCCCAGTTGAGAGCTGTAAAGTACAATTTCAGTCTGTGGGCACTGCAAAGCTAGGACAACTAGTGGCTGAAGGAGTGTCTTATTAACTTTAATTAATAATTGGCTCCCATCTTGTTTGGATTTGAAATGGCAGCTCAGCTTTGTGGAGCCCAATCAACACTATGCAAAGTATCAAATTTAAAAGGCTAAAAATATAAAATGTTTTTATAGGCACAATCATGTTTGCACACCCTATTTGTTATGCACAATTCAATTTTATTTCATGGTCAAAGCTTTAAAACATAAACACTCTCCTACTTGTATTTGTGTGTATGTGTGTGTGTGTGTGTGTGCTCAACTATTGAACCGTTCCTTTATTCAATATTAGACAGTTTTAGACATAACAAATGAAGATTACATAACATCAAAATAACAAATTGTCATTAAAACAAACATTTAGGTAGCTCATGTCCTGTACACGGCATTTCCAATTGGAAACTCATCACAAGACAGTGTTCATTTTGATGCTTGTTGGAAAAAAAGACAAACCAAATCCTCAAGTTTTAGCAACATGTCCTTTTATTGGGTCGCAAATTGCAACGTATTTTACCCTTAAGAGCTCAATTTTGATGAAAACGAGATAGAAGATGTACTTCTGTGCTGCAAAGATTAAAAAAAAACTTGTATTGAACTAACAAGGCATAGTATGGTGATTTCAAAGCAGACTCCTTCACTTCCTAACTAATTATCTGGGTCTCAGTGTGGCTAAACCATTTCTTTTCCTCTCTGACAGCTATTCTGCAGTCTCTCATTCCATTTCCTGCTCCTAGTTATATTTCCTTATTACTTATGGTTTTCTCCTAGGCTACCTCTGTGTTTCTTCCCCTCATGTTTCACTGCATTTTTACCCCTCTGTATAATTTAACACCCCTTTACCTTACTCTGTGTAGATTTTTTGCTATTAAAGTATCATAAGGATTTCATTAGCTCCTTAATTAAATGTGTAACCCGAATGCCCTCATAATTATGTAGGATGATTGACTTCCTGGATCTACAAAGCCACCAATATTCAGATATTAGTTTGCATATTTTCATATGGACAATCTGGACAATCATTAACACCAAATAAGCCATCTCTGTTCATCATTGAGACAAATATAACTTTTTTTTTTGTGTGAGAATACTGTTTTACCTAAAAATAGCTGACGTGTATTTCTACACTTTTCCCACATTTATTATTCTTGGATTTATAAACAACCAAACTAGGGCCCCTTTTTCCATAATGAAGAGACAAAGTGGACCAGATGGACTCAATGCAAGCTGAGCCTAATGACACAGGTACACGCATGCACACATGAAACAGTCCTGAGAGAGGAGCAAAGCAGCCATAGGGATTCCCCCAAACATGTTATAAGCCGCACTATTGTCTATTAAAGTACAACTAATGATGTGCTTTTTTATGTGGGCCTTTTTGTGTAGTTTACATGTTTATCCTGCACAAATCTGCCATCTTCCCACACTGCAAAAAAATACATGTTAAGTAAATTGGTGGTTGTTTATGAATCGATTTTTATCAAAATGTAATATTACGTCTTGAACCATTACCCTCTTTTATCAGTATTTTTTTTTTTTTAAATCCCTAAATTTGTTCTTTGGTTGTCATGTTATTCAAGTTTGTTTAAGAAAACCCTCAAAATTAATACATTTTTTTTCTTTAATTGGTGAAAATCAATCTCTTCATAAGAGCATGCCATCTGGCTCTAACACCTAAAAATACCCATAAAAGGTCATGAGACCAAGGGGCTGTGTGCAGGCACAGAGGTAAAACAGAGACAGGGAAAACAACAACTACAATGGCAAAAGAAATGAATGAAAACCAATAAAATAAGACATTTTATTGGTTTTCTTAATAAAAAAATAATGTGTCCAGAAAAACCTACCATAATTTTAGTATGTAATGCGTCGATGGAGTGAGTGGTCTGAATATTGGACGGTGGTGTTATTGACTAGAGGGCCAGGACATAACCTCAAGCTTCTAATAAAAAGAATCATTATAATAAAAAGTCACTGTAGTAAATTTTAATCATTAAAGACCACATTCTTTAATGAATGTAGATCTGTGAGTACGGCTGAGGGAACAGCTCTGGCGAGGGCACTTTAATGCACGCGTGTGGAGCCTACTGCACCAATGGTTTTAAGAAGACCAGTAATAGAATTAAATCATGACTCGATTGCAACTTGCTCTTGAATGAATGAAATTCATGAAAAATAGTTTCCTTTTTTCCCCCTGAGGGAAACTAAAATTATGGCATGATCTGTAATATGCTTACAAAATGCTTCCTAAATCATCGAAACTTATTTTCAAAACATTACTCTAATTTTTATAGTTATATTTTAATGAAGCACACATCAGAAGATAACACAGATACAGATTTTTTTCAAACCTATCAGCACTTAAAGATTTAAAAAAAATTGTGAGTGTTTGTTACGGCCGCCTGCTTGCCGGCCTACTGATGGGACAAGGGCTTCAGCTTGTTCTGCTTATTGCTGCCAGTCACTCTTGGAACCCCCCACCCTCCACCGGGATAGGTCTACCTACATCCTGGAGATCTTTCAAGCAGCCAATGACGACAGCCGGGCTCTCCTTTTAAGCCTCATCGATGACATCATTCGGGGCAGCTGTTGACAGAGAGTCTCAGGGTGTGTCCCAATCCCCACTTCTATACTTTGAACAATACATTTAAGTGCTTAGTGCGCTGACACAGAAATTTCAATAAAAACTCAGTGCGCTGACAGTACCCGGATGCTGGCCTAAACTCGGCCAAAAATCAAGTACGAAACGATGGACACTATGCGCACTGAACGGACGCCATCTTGCTGACGTAGCGGAAAGGGAGGGACTTTCAACCAGATTTCCAGAGATGAAAAATGGCGGCCAGCGACTGAGCGGTACCGATGCAAGTGGAGGCTGTTTAGTACAGATGTATGTATGAAGTTATTCTATCATAATTGTAATATAAACAACAGCATGCTACTGATCTCTTCTATCCCTGACGACAGTTATGGATCTAATCATTTGTTGGACCATTTGTTCTACCAACTCAGTAGAGTTAGCACACACACATGTTAGCAGTTTTTTAGCCGGTTTCGCGGACGTAGATCGGCTATAAGTGTTAGAAATAATTAATTCTATAGGTTCCGTATTTTTATTAATCGTTATTGAACCTCCAGATTAAGCACTGCAGTGTCTGTGGTGTAAACAAAACGGTCCTTCATCTGAAAACTGATCCGCTGGTTAGAGAACCGGCCCGTTTCTATGGTTCCGCTGACTGAGCCGTAGCTGATTGTACATCACTTTAGATAAGAGTCTGCAAAGTATACAAAAAGTAAATAAATAATGTTTGCTTTCATATAAACTGCCATTGTATTTTTATCGTAGGTCACTGTGGCATCAAACTACCGAGCCAGCAGTGGCACTGAGGCATTTACCAGCTGGGCTCGGACGCTACTGTGGAGAAGAGGAGGCGGCCAGAGGGAAATGTTTTAATAAAAAGTTTCAATAAAAAGTTTGCTGCATCCCTGTTTTAGCCTCTTCATTATATTTCATATTTTAAATGATGACTTCTGGTAAAACCGGTTTCCTGTTGCCAGATGTGAACTGTATCAGTGTAAACACCAATGAAATCAGATGTGTATGATGTACTGTAATTCAGTGAAGATATTTTTGCACATTTAAAAGCTGTTTAACTAGTGTTTTAAATCGCACTTTATACTAACAGGTATGGGGGAGACATGTAGAGACATGAACGTGTGCTGATGGTTTCTGTTATCTACTGAGGTTGACTAATACAGTGTAGACCACGGTACTTTGTTACTATTGAGGCCTTTGAAAGGCATTTATAGCATAAAGTATGATGACATGCAAACACGTATGTGAGTGGGATTTTGGATTTTACCCACGATAGTGTGCACTACAGAGGGTAGTGCTTAGTGCGCACTACGCACTACTTTTCAGTGCACTCACGTAAGTGCGCGGTTTGAGACACACTCTCAGTGTGCCAGTCTGGAAGTGTTGTGAGCTTGAGCGTTGTGGAAATAACCCTGTGTGGAATTCGTCTGACTATTGGTTTGTGTAATTAGTAGGTTTGAAGACATTTTGAGTTTGCAGTCTCAATCCCTGATTGGGGGGAAGTTTCTGTTATTTAGTTGTGCCCGCCTGAGAGTGAGGTTTTGTGTTTATTTGGTAAAAGTAATATTTAGCGTGTTTTTGTTTTAGGACTTGTGTTTATTTGTAAGATTATCCGCTAACCGGGTTTTATGACACTTTAAGTTGATCATTATTCTGAGTTAATGTTATTATTATCTTTGTATATAATTGTTGGACACCAGATGGTCGTGTTTGTTAAAGAACCCATTTATGTGATTAATAAATTGTAACTTTTATTTTAAGATCTGGTCTCCTTCACACTTTGTGTTACGCCCTTAATACCCCTAGTAAATGAGGACGTAACAGTGTTGTTACCTGAGAGCAAATCAAGGATGAGAAAATATTTCTGGATGTCAGCATTTTCATGACAAAACGTGTAAGTTAAACTTGTTTGTAGAACAGTTGGCCAATGATGCCCTATGTTCAAGCTGTAACACAAAAAATTGAATTAAAATACATTTGTTTTTGTATTTATAAAACAAAAATGTTTATGTAAACATTTATTTACTTTGCCTAGCACTAAATTGAATAAACATATTATTTTTCTTAATAAAGTAACAATTTATTTGACATATTTCCTATTCAGTGATTTTTTTTTAAGCAAATGTTGCAAAGCCAGCTCATCCGCTAAACATTTCTTCCTAATTTCACTGCATCAATGTCACCTTCCTGCCACTGATTATAAATCAGTAAAGCTTAGATGAATAATTAGTCAAAGACAGACTTTGACAAACAGTTGCATGCTTTCAGGTCTACAGTGATTTACTTCTCTCTTGTGACTCCCTCCACTCCCACTCTTTCTGTTTTTTTCTCTGTTACAATTCTTTCAGTTATTATCCGTCGACTCTGTCTCTGTCTCCACTGTTCGATTAACTCATATTCCCAGAATCCCGATGGCTCCTTCCTTCTTTTTCTTTTTCTTTTGCCTATCCAGTCCCTGCGGTATCCATTACAGAAGTGAATAGAAGTTATATCTATTATTTTGGGCAGCAGTGATTATGTCCTATTAAATCTAGAGACTAGAACAAACATTTACAGTGGCAAAAGTTTGGGTATCCCAATTTATAGATTGTGGCTATCAACAGAATATGAGTTAATAGAAGAAAAGCAAAGCTACACCATTCTCTTCACAATATTTGCACTAAAGCTATATACCATCTGTTGTCTCTTGTAAAATCTTATAATCTAAAGGAAAACGGGAATTAATATCATGTGCAAATTTAAGGACCTGGAACACTTACTTTACAAAGGTCTCAGATATTATTTACCTTTGATATTTTCAGCCATAACCAAGCAAATGCCGCAGCTATAGTCTGACACGTGAAATCCTCTGAGCTGCTGTCTCCTACTCTGAAAATTAAAATATCTCTTGCCCAATGAAGGTTGTAAGATGGCAAAGCATCTTTAGATAGTTGTTCATGACAGAACAATGAAATATTAGTTAACAGCAACTACAGAGTCAAACTGAGGTTAAGAAGAGAAATAAAGGTTCGTGGAAGACTTTGAAGGTGTGTTACTAAGCTGTAGTCTGAAGATGACTTGCATCAAAATCATATTTTTATCTTAAGTAAAGGAAAAGTACAAACACAGTAAATCAAACACATACAGTATTCCAAAGGTGCTTCATGCTGCCATAAAATTTTGCTCTTGGCTTGTAATTATCATGCTCAGTAAAAGAAACTGCCCATCTTCTATGTGTGCGTGCTTGTGTTTATAGACATGTGAAATACAGATAAGAAATTTCAATAATACTGATCATAGGGCTGAGCCAGCAAAAACACACCTCTGGGCTAAATGAGCCACAGCTTAGAAACTATTTCTTTCTTTACCGTTAATAATGTAGTTCTACATCTCACTTTCCCAGTCAATAATCTCTATCCTTTCCTTCTGACTTTGTTCATCTCATGCAGGTATGTATGTTTCTTAGAAGCAGCTGAGAGGAAGAAGGTGAAGAGAAAAAAATAGGAAGAGGTAAAGAAAACAAAGGAAGATGACTATGATAAGGAGAGAAAACTTAACTGAAGATAAGAAGAAGGAGAAGCATTAAAGATAAAATAAGGGGAAAATAAACAAAGCAAAATCTAAAGACTCAAATTATATATTAATGAGGGCAATACCTTTAATCTTTTTTTTGTTTGTTTAATTTAGAACATGTCTTTATACTATTTTCTCATGCTCTGCCACAGCTATTAATTTATTATTATTATTTATTAATTTCTTTTTAATTCACTGTACCTCCACTATATTGATTTATTCATCCAAATTTTTTTATTAACTTGATATATTTCTTTTTGCTCAGATGCTGGGAGCCTGTGTCCAGTGGACAGAATTATGAGCTGTTATAAAAACCTGCGATGCATTAATTGGAGAGAAATTTTCAGAACACAATCCTTTCCAACAATCTAATACCCCTCTCTCAGACACAAAATATTTCTTGGGAGAAAACTATGGTATATTTTTCAGGCAGTCAATAAGCAAAGACATTGTAGAGGCTTTTGCCTGTAACTTTTGGAGCTTTTGGAGCCACTGATTTTCATTAAGTCCTGTTAAGGCTCTTATGCTGTTCTTATTAAATGTTTCTCAGGCTATTGTATATCAGGTACTAGGCTTTTATTAGTTTTAGGGTCTGACCGATTAATCAGCAGGCCGATTAAATCAACCGATATAAGCCCTTTTCAAAATGGCCAATATCGGCCGTTGTTTTGCCGATTATATGCCGATTTAGTCTTACTTTCTCATAAAACAGTAAATGCTGTTAAGCGTCAGAGTCTGCAGAATGATGTCCTTGTGGCGTTTAAATAAACGTAATAACAAAAGTGTACAAAATATCTGAGAGTACAGAACAACCGTTCATCACTCTGTTAGCTGTAGGTTGAGCTACTTTAGAAGTAGAGATGTGAATTCAGAGGGGAGAATGTTTATTCACTGCAGCACCGAAAACTTATTAATATTATAGTCTTTAGCCACCGTCATGATGTCATGTCTCCCTTAGTTTTATTCAGAAAATACTAACGTGGCAGGCTGTAATAGCGACTTACTCTGTGTTACAATTAGTGCCAGACCATGTGTGACCATTATATATAAACTACACCTCCATCAAAGATGACATCTTTTTGACATTTAAGAAAAGCATATCTGGTTTTTATTTTGGTTCATTTATGATATATTCCATGATATATTTCATGGCAAAGAAAATATTGGAGTAAAGAAAATATAATTTAACATTAAAGGGCATCAGAAGGCTGCATAAATAATGTTTAGCTAACTTCACTCATGTTGGTTATATAAGGCATACACCTATATATATTTCTACCTGTAATTTAACCTACTTCCAATTTGCATCAGCAAGAAGTACACAACAAGATATATTTAATTTATTCGTCATTCATTTATACAATTCATTTATAGATTGACTTTTTTAAGGCTATATATTTTAATTTCCCAGTTATTTAATGTTTTGTTGCATGTTTTTGGAAATTCTTCTGTTTTAAAGTGGTGGTGTACCGAAAATGAACCAAAAATTAAGTTAATGTATACATTATAATTTTTTTTTTTTCCTTTTTTGCCCTGTCCTGTCCAGCGTCTTAACATACAGAATGGTGGTCTGTGTGCCATAATTTGCCGGACAGATTTGCTCTTCCAAGGGAGACAAGTTCTATGAATGGCTGCCCTTGATGTTTAAAATATTTTTATTATAATCTTATTTTCTTCAGTCTTGATATGTCAGTG
>JBAMHW010000004.1:22640570-22655799 GCA_037177495.1 Rhadinocentrus ornatus
GCACGTTTGTGAGCATGCACGTGTGAACGTGCATGTGTGACCATGCAACAAGGATGAAATGTGTGTTTGTAGGGGGGGCCGTGATTACGCCGCACCCCAAAGCGCCATGGGGAGACGAGCAGCCCCGGGCGACGGTGAGCAGACCCAGCGGGCACTGGGCCGCCCCAGGCAAAACCACCACGGGCCACGCCAACCCAACACCAAGGCTAGGTACCCAAGGGAAAGGGACATGCCCGCAGCGGTGTAACATGCAACTTGCTGGTCGCACCTATGGAGCTATGCAACACCTTGGGGAGCCCTGTGACTCTTGGTAGTAGTATTGCTGTCAGATTCACTGAGAATAAATTCATTGAACAGAGTAACATTTCTTTGATGTTCAAAAGAGTAATACAATTCTGTAATCTGTCTAAGTCTTTAGCCAGACCCTGTTACTTGTGCCCAGGGTTCCCAATAATGATGAGGGACTGGCTATATGATGTAAATTTGAACTGCGAGTTTAACTCTGTGTCTTGCTCTCTTATCAACCACTTTCTTGCTGCTCCTTAGACCCAGTTACCATATAGAAGAGTTGGAGATGGACCAGAAAGATTGAAGCGTGGGTCTGGTATTTGGAGGCAGGAAGCAGGAAGAGAAGATGGGAGATACAGATAACAGGACAGAGAAAAGACCCATGTGGACAGAAAACAGACAAGGGTGAAGAATAAACTGAGAAAGATGATAGAGGAGGGCTTGGCCTTTGGGGAGTAGTGTAATCTGAAAGCAAGAGACCAGAGATAGCAAGGGTTAGCTGATGAAATCAAACAGAAAGTAGAAAGAAAGAATATTGCGAGAAATGTTGGACAACCATTAAAACTTAGTCATATATTATTTAACACAAACATGTATTAGTGTTTTTTTTTTTTCCTTCTCTCTGAAATACAGTATATTTGCTTGCGTTTTTTTTCTCAGGACATAATTTCTTTGCATAAATTCTCTAGACACCCATTTGCACCCTGTTACGACTGTTCTGCACCAAGGACTGATGCGGATTTAATTAGCTGAAGAGCTGCAGCCGGATCAAATAAAGACTGACAGGTTGACCCCTTGGTACATTTAAAGGCTATTTAAGTTCTGGGTTTGTAATATCATCCCTGTTTGAGTTTCTGCCTGAGTTCCTGTGTGAGTTTTGAATTAGTTTTGTTTGCATATACGCTAGAGTTTTTGAGTTTCTGATCGAGAATTAGTTGTTTAGAATACCAGATTACCCGTGTTGGGACACTTTTTGTTTGGATGATATATCTTATTACCCATTGTGGGACACTATCTGTTTGTCATATTTTCATACGTTTGGGTTTAGCGTGTTTCCTTTTGCTTCTGGTAATGCGGAAAACTGTATCAGGGATCACATAGACAAACAAAACAAAGAGTTAGAGAATAATGGTGACTGTTTTTTTCACTGTTTTTAACCTTTAATGTAAGATGGACAAGAAATAAATAAAATACATACTGGATATAATAAATAAATAAATAATTGGTATATATTTCTGAATGTACAAGTCAGCATCTATATCTCTTTAACAGCCCACCAAGAAAAGATCCAAGGAAAGAAATTTCTTTGCATTTATTTATTTATTTTAAGTTTCCTCGGGACAATAATGATCAGGATCGATGTGTTCTTTTTTGTTTTGTTTTTTTACTGCTGAGTTAAGTTAGTAATATAGTAAGAATAGTTAAATAATCAAAATGTAAAACAATAATTGGATAACATACTTTTACTTACCCAAACCGATTGGTAGAGATGTTTCAGGCAGGTTTACTTTCCCAAATTAAGAAAAAAATAAAAATATAAGACATCTTTTTTGTCTGAAGATTTTGCTCTACCAAGCAGCAGAGCTGAAAAGGGATTATGTCTTTTATATGAATAATATAAATGGATAATATGGATTTTAGTGTTAGTGAACATATTCATTTGTCATTGTTTGTATGGATTCAGCCATGTGAAAGTTGTAATTTGGGAGATTTAGGAGGTCAGATGATGCTGCTGTAGATTCTGATAGCCCTTTCACACAGTGCCAGTTCATGAACCTAATTTCCAACTGGCTAGAGAGTTCAGACCAAAAAAAGTTGTTTCGACAAAGACTTGATTCACCTGAATGCCAGACTGCAGTCTTATGTTTGAATAAAGTTAAAAAAGAGAAATAAAAGACACAATACCAGACCAAATAATTAATCAGCTTTAGAAACTGAATAAATAATACCCCGACACTAAATATGGTGTTACATGTCCATCTTTCAAGGTGCTGGACAGCTACTGCAGCAAATACAACCAAAGGAAACAACCGAGTTCAGCTTTACCCACTTGGTTTTGTGGAAGACCCAGCCGGGTATCAACATCCTAGCATCTTAGAAAATTCACATCATCTGAAAAAAGCTTATTGTTTATTTTTTGGTAACCGTAGGTCATAATGGAGTTTTATGTCTTAACCATCAACTTTCAGGGCCAAATCTCCACAATGTTTAAACTTACTTCCACAGAGTGAAGTCCACCTGCTTTGGTCCGAGTCAAACTGGCATGAACACTGCTGATAACCAGAAAGCACCAAGGTTCAGAGACTTGAAAACAGAGTCTCTGCCAGAACCAGAATCATGTCTGTCTGTCCTAAAGCCCACATAACTTTAACTAAAGTTTTTTTAACTAACCAACTGTCAGAAAGAGCTTGACCGACAGGGAGTTTGTTGAGCTCCAAAAGATAACACATACTGTTTCTCACATAGACAAATAGACATCCTATAATTCAGTGTTTGTTGTTGACAGGCTGCATCTGGTGAGCCTAGAGACTCACAGTCCATATTAAATCTGGATGGCTGATCTTCCTCACCAATTTGTTGGACTTTGCTTCCTCTCTCTTTCTCCCTCTCTCTTTCTTTCATATCCCCATTTCCCTGCTTCTGTGTCCAACTACCCTCAAAAAAACCTTCATCCCTGTCTCTCTCTGTCCACATATTTCTTTTGCTATGGCTGGTTTCAGCCTGCCATCCTTCCCTTGTTACTTCAGCAACGAACAGTTGGACAATCTCCATATCACCTAGTCTGTCTTTTAAGAAAATACACAGATTTACATGAAATCAGAAATTCTTGACTATGGTACATGTACAAATTCTGAAGAGAATAATTTTTAGCCATGCCTACAACCCGCAGAATTCATGCCAAGCTAATGAGGAGGATCATTTATTGATCAATCTCATTAGCTAATAGTGACTTGTCCATTTATTAATATTCAGCTGCAGGGGTGTGTGACGGGTATTTATCCATGCATTGGATGGTGATGAGTCATTAATTATTCATGCAATAATCAAACAGGTCATTTTCTCTATTCACTCCATAGCATCTCAAAGTGTCTGCTAAATGGGTGTAATGTAATTTCACTTGAGATAAGTTAAGACTGTGTCTTATTAGTTCTAAGATTATTTATTGCCCACTTATATAGCTTAATTTATGAGAAATATGACATATTCTTGTTTATCTGTCATATAAGTTAATTAGTGCAATGAGTTGAAACATCTGTGAATGTCAAGAAAATCTGTGGACTTTCATCTGATGTTTTTCTTTTTTTCATTGTATTGGCATATTTTATATAAGAAACATCTGTTGTTGGAGTAACTGGTGTGGTTTGTTGTTGACAGAAGCAGATTGAAGAGGTTAAAATGGGTGTCACAGAGTGCTACCTATCTGGTGCAAAGATTGATGACAAATTGAAGTGTGCTATTTACGTATTGCTTCATTATATATCACCAGAAAAGTTAAAAATCCCACTGAAGTTGATTTTACAAGTCTTTAGCCCTGCTACAGGGAAAGAATGCTCTGAAGAAAATTAGGTAAACTTTAAGAAATTGACTCATAAGGATCTTTACTTTTTAATTTCCAGCTTTATGAAGGTGTTATGTTTTGATTGTACTTTTTAAAAACTCAAGCTCCCAGAACAGAAAAACGAGGACATATATTCCATTACTAATTTCTCCAGTGTCATTTGTCCAGAAAGTCCATGGTTGTTTATTTACAGTTTGCCAGGTTTTACTGTCTACATTTGCATTTTTGAGTACAAAAAGAAAAGAAAAAGAAGAAAAATAAAAGACATGTTTGAGCAGACATGTAGTATAACAGGCTGTAAAATAAGGTATAGTTTGCTATGGTCAAGTGCTTTAAATTAAATTTGTCTCCCTGCGAAGGTCAGTGGTTTTTAGTTCTACAGTCAAATGTTCATTAGCAGAGTCTTTTCTGAGGTGAGAGTTTGAGATGCTGGTATTCTGTAGCACAGACAATTGGATTTATCAAAACAGAGCATGCACGCTCAGCTGGGGATTGAGGGAAGTGAGGCCTTGACTGAGGCAGTGTTTATGACAAATAATCCCAAATTTCATATGTTTTAAATCTCTATAGTAACATGCCTCATTTTCAGGCACTTACCAAACACAAATGGAGCATAATTTACAATAATAAATTGTAACAACATAATTTGCCTTAAGAGAGACTAAAACATAGATAATTCTATCCATTTAGATCTCTAGTCCACATATAATGAGATGTTAAGGAATTTAAAGGTATCAGGTTTTTGCAAATAAAAGTAACAAAAAATTGACCTAATTTCTTTTATGAATAGTCATCAGCTGTAGTTACTCTACATTAATACTTACCCCCTCCAAACTTTTAACTTTTTTTTACAAGAAAACACTCTTATTGCATTGTCTGTTTCAGAGACAGGTCATGGTGAATTCACACAGTCCAATACAAAGTTTTTTGTTTTTCATTGATAGCTGTGTGTAATACTAAAGTATATCTTGCTGCTCCACGTTTCAACAGGTTCTCTCATGCAGTACTATGTATTTACTCATGTAATCCGTTACTTAAATTGGCATTGATTACAGTTTTGCATCTCCTTTGAAATTTCAACTCAATACCAAACATGGTTCATGTACGGTATGTTACACATCTCATGCGATAACAAGCAGAAAATGTTTTTTGAAAAATATTTTCCTTATTTACATGCAGACGCTTACTTTTTTACTACCAGATCATACTATGAATTCATACTATACATATCTATATATTTCTTCTGCTGCTTTATACTTTGATTTTGCAATGATAAAGTAAATAAATGATGAGCAGGATGACACGTGCACTTGCATCTTTGACTCCCAATCAGTGTGAGCATTTACCATATTTATTTCTTCTTCTGTTCTCCACCTTTATAGATATCATTGATGGAGAGTTTTCTATCAAAGCATTTCATGTATATAAGCAAAGTGCTCTATCATTTTGTCTGAAGGTCCTCTGTGGGCTATATTGTGATCATGTCTGCATTTAATAGAATTGCATTTAAAGCAACAGTCTTGCATTGCAGTCTTTGAGGGCCACTGTCCTGCAGATTTTAGATGACCTGATACAAATTAACAGGCCATTGTGCAGAACTTTACAACAAGTTGATGTATCCATTTCATTTAAATCAGGTGTGTTAAAGCAGGCCAGCGTCTGCAATACAGTGGCCCTTGAGAATTGGAGTTTGAGATCCCTATGTTGAAGTTTACATTATGTCTGATAATTACACTCTCTTGTTGCCTCTTTAACTGTTGTGAGCAATGGTTTTCAAACTCTTTCTGCACTTTAGGTTTCAGGGTGCAGGATGTATTTCCACTTAAATGTGTTTCCTTTATACTGAATATTGATTTATTTAGTAAAAATAAATATGAAATGTATTTTTTAATGCATTATCATTGTTTGTTTTGTTTTTGTTAATATCAAATTTTGGATTCTTGATTTGTAAGTCTCTAAAGTACACTCTATATTCGGATAATTTCAGTATGTTTTTAAGTTTCCTGCCAAGTATTTGTGTGATATCAGTCATTTTAGATCTTTCCTCATGGCTTTAGTGAAGTCAGATAACTCAAATACAGCAGCATTGTGACAGCCTGTTGGGCTGCTGGCTGTATTAGTCCCATAGTTAATCAGCAACACAACAACAACGCAAAAAGAACAACTTATCAAACGCAGACATATACACTTGCAGCTTTGTATTCTCCTCCCACCACCTGTTTTGACGTTTCCTCTAATCCACACTCGCAGCAGTATAAATTCTGAAAATTATCTGCTCAACCATATGCTAAACTTGTCTTTTTCCCCATTATTATGGATTATAATGATGCACAGTGTGATTCATTGGATAATTGCCTCTTTTTTTGACTGGCCTTTGGCTGATACATTTAAATATGTAAATGTTGCTACACTTGCATCTACCTTTATGAATAAATAAACACATGCAAGTGTTATTTCCATAAATACTGTCCCAATCCGTATCTGTCCCAAAGATACAAAACCGTCCAGCTGTTTTTAATGATTCTGAGAAGGTGATAAGAGTGACTTGTTATTTTACAGATACGACATTGTTGCCTAAAGGGCTGCAAAAGTGCCTACGCAAGTTCTTACATACAACACCTAAACACACATTTAACATGCATCCTCATTTACCCAAACCTCCATGAATTATGTCACGAGGAAGTCTGACCTGATGTATTGTCAACCTACGAACAAGCACTTTCTGTTTTTGTCAATGACAAGAAAACTCTGTTGCTTCTTAAATTAGTTGGCTGTGACCCTGAAGTGGCAAAGATATTACTTGTAGATATAATGAAACTTTTATCGCCAGTAAGAGAAAAATGTAAAAAATGAACACTTTGCTGAGTTAATGTATTATTAGAACAGAACCCAGCATATCTAGAGCAGGCAAACATATTGATTCAGTTAAAATCAGCGAGGATTAAAAAATGTGTGAGCTATAATCCAATCATACCCCACATGAGAAAAAGATCAGATCAAATAACATTTCTCTCCTAGGACGGATACTTTTAAAAACATGCAACACTTAAAGAAAAATCCCTGCAACTTTACATTTGATTATACCCAAACCTTTCAAATCAGTACTTCATAGATTTGCAAATTATTCAGAAAATATAATGAGCAAGTCCCTCCAGTCTGGTAATATTCTGGTCTATTTCCATGTATAATCAAAAACTGTAGACAAATATCCATGATCCCTGGCCTCAGTAAATTTCTTTGAGAAATTGTTAACAACTGGATGATTAATTTTTATGCCACAGCATATAACTAGTTAAGTTTTAGAGCCAGCTGCAGCACGAAAAGCTAGATCCTTGGTTGAAAATAACCAAGGATCTAAGAATCAACTGTGGCTTAACCTCGGCTTTTGTTCTGCTAAACCTTACTGCTCCAATCAACACTGTTAATCATCTAACCTCTGACAGCGGGTCACTGGCAGAGTGAGACGTTTGTTACATCGTGGAAGGGATATCATCACGCAAAACCCATGAGCGCAAAAGGGGTGGATCTGCTGCTGCAGTCACTGAAACCGGAACATAAACATTAAGAAGCTGGTGGGGACAGTAAATGGGAGAAAGTAGTTCTATATGCACATTTTTATTTTAAACAACTTCCAGATGGCGGATTTGATAGGACAAAAGTTATTTGTAACTACAGCTAAGTTGGGATGTCCTATCACCGGAGTCCTTCGAGTCTAAAGTATCATTTACATGCTACGCACACCATTGATGCTAGCAAAACAACAGCCCAAACAGATGGGGCAGGGAGGCTTCAGCAGAAAGACGCTGGAGGCAGCGTGAGGGAAAACTAAACTAAAAATGCTATTGCGAGGTGGATAGCTACAAACTGCAGACCAATTAGTATTGTAGAAGATGTTGGTCTGAGAAACGTTAGGATCCTAGCTAATGACGGTGCGTATAGCTTCCTTCCAGACATACAGTCAAAAGAAGAATACACGAGTTGTATGAAAAGGAGAGGACAACAAAAGTGGTAGCGTTACACCAACTATTGCTCTCACTGGAGACTACTGGACATCACTGGGTAACCATAATTACCTCGGAGTTACAGCTCACTATATTGATGCGCAGTGGGAACTGCACTCACATGCTCTGAAGGTAATGAAAACATCAGAGAGACATTTTGCTGAAACATGTGCAGAACATTTTATTAATGTCGCAGAGCAGTGGGGCATTTCAGATAAAATTAGTACACTTAGCACAGACAATGCTAGAAATATGATCGCTGCTGCAAGACATCTTCCTTTTGAACCAGTCTCCCTGCAATGAGCACAGTCTGCAGCGTTCCATCACAGTATGTTTGGAGAACAGCCTGTTTGACAATGTTCTGGCCAAATGCAGGAAAGTTGTTGGCCACTTTAAACACAGTCCAGAAAATGCTGCAGAATTGGAACAAAAACAACTTCAACTTGAACAAAAGAAGGAGTCTCTTATACAAGACATTCCAACCTGATGGAATTCCATCCTGGACATGATAAAAGCATACACAGGAACGAGCAACCCCTAAGGGATGTCCTCATCACACATAACAGCAAGATTGCCATGCCAACTCCAGCTGAAATGGAAAAACTGCAGAGGTTGGAGACGCTACTGGAGCCCTGCGGGTATATTTTATTTACATTATAAATTTCTCTGTCTGTATGTGTGTGAACAGGATGAACATGCCCTATATATAATTAAGTGAATGCAAAATATTCTTCTGATCTGGATTAATATTTGTCCTGTTGAAGATATGTGACTGAATGTCTTGGAGGGGAAAAATATACTTCATGCTCTCTGGTTCTGCCTGCCTTCTGCCATCTCTCACGGGTGGTGGATTACTCAGATGATGACCCTGCTTATGTGGCCAAATTCAAGTCTACGTTCAGAACAGATCTGGAGACACGAAAGAAAAATGCCAACATTGCATTTCTGAAGATCGCCACCGCCTTGGATCCAAAATTCAAGGACCTCAAATGTTTACCCAGAGCTGAGAGAGGTGATGTGTGGACCTCAGTCACCAACTTGCTCAAGGAATAGAATGTTGTTGCAGAGCAATCTGTGGAAGCAACAACATCAGAGCAACCAAAGAAAATTTTACTCCTCTTGGCTGCTTCATCAGAGTCTGATTCTGAACAGGAGGAAGATTCAGTTGAGAACAGTTTGCATCAATAAAGAGCAGAACCCACCATAAGCACAGAAGTCTGTCCATTAGAGTGGTGGTCCAAGCAAGCATGCTCACACAGCAGGCTGGCCAATATTGCACAAAGGTACTTAGGCACACCCGCAACATCCGTACCCTGTGAAAGGTTGTTTTCTGTAGCTGATCATATTGTGCAGAAAAGGAGGGTTTCTTTGTCATCAGAGAATGTAAATGACCTTGCGTGTCTCAGCAACTGGCTGGGTGCAGAAAAGTAAGAAAATGTAAACTGAAGGGCTGGATGAATGCAGTTAGTTTTGTCATTGTGGAACTATTTAATCTGCATCAGATTTATTTTTTGTTGGGTTTTTTTTTGTCCAGTGAAAACGGAAAACATGGTCACCTCAGACTAAAAGGTCCCATGCATAGTAAATCCCAGCTGTGTACTTTTTTTTATTTATTCACCTCTTTCTGACAGGGAAACTTGTTACTAAACATAGATTGTTTGTCCTGTTACTGATAATAAAATAAAAGGGTATGTCTGTAAGTAAGTCTGCACGGGTGGTTACCGTGGAGGTAGACCACACACACCACCAATCCAACACATCTGATTCAAATTAATAAACTTCCTCATCAAGATCATTGCAGCCTGTTAATGAGCAATTCATTTGTTTTAATTTATGAAATAAATATGTACAGATACATCTAAGATTGTTAGCATTTAACCAGGTGGACAAGGAGTTGCAGGAAATAAAGATCGCCTGTACAGATTTTGGGAAAACAATTTAAAAAAGCATTGTGTAAGAATAAATAAATAAAAGGAAATCCACCTCTTGTGTGTTTCATTAATGTTGCATCACTTCTAGACCTCCAGTCTCCAGTCTCCAGTCTGCGTCCAGCTCTGCCGGAATGAATGACCAAAGCTTACTTTTCTACTGACTGGTACATGATGGCAGCGGACTGTCCACTAAAATGCATCCAGCTAAAATATTTAGCTGGATGCATTTTATAACATGGAAGTTTTGTTTCACAATGACAGAACTCATTTTAGTAGTTGAGGCTCTTATTAATATAATCTCCCTTTTTCCTGAAAATCCAGTGGTTCTGAAAAGCCTGCTGGTCTTTTTGATCTTGATTAATGACAGAGCTTGAAGGAAATTAGCCTTCTAGTGTGTTATTGCAAGGCTGCATTTAGCAGTAATTACATGGTGGCTAATAATATGGTGACCTTGTTTGTTACTGTTATATTCATCCTGGCTGTAATGGAAAACAAAGTGTTTAACTTTTACTGTGTACATTTTATGTAATGTACAATTTACACAAATGTATAGAAATTACACTGAATAATGTTTAAAGCTCTTGTTTAGAGCATGCATTCACACCACCAACCACCAAACTGATAGAAAAAATACATGACTTGCAATTTTATTCTCATATACTTGCTCTTGCTTTGTGTTGAAATTGAGCACGGAGAGTTGTTACTAATTCATCTTTTAGGTCACAAGTTAACTGATGTAATGACCAACCAATTGTTCAGGGCCACTAACTATAATAATTACTCTATCAAACATCAGTTCCATGGTCAATTTATCTTTGTT
This sequence comes from Rhadinocentrus ornatus, assembly GCA_037177495.1. NCBI lineage: Eukaryota > Metazoa > Chordata > Actinopteri > Atheriniformes > Melanotaeniidae > Rhadinocentrus > Rhadinocentrus ornatus. The sequence continues at coordinate 22,651,170 of JBAMHW010000004.1, forward strand.
TAAGTTTATGTTGATAAATAATGCTTTTAGCAATGTTTTTCTAATGGTGTGCTTCAGCATTTACTTAAAAGTTTGAACTAAAAAACAAGAAGTCCTGTTATCATAAAAATATGTAAATTCATTTTGTGTCTTTTATATGTTTTTTTGTTTGTTTGTTCTTTGGCATCAGTTGCTTTTATTGATAGCAGAATGCAAAAAGTTGGAGGGGAGAGGGGGACGGGAAGAAGCAAACAGCACCAGGCTGTGACACTTTAGGTAAGAACTTTAATTTTTCCCATAAGATGCTTTTGAAACTTAAAAAAATATGAATAGTGTGGGAGAAGTGTTTAATGATTAGGAGCACATATGAGTTTAAGCATTTTCTGAAAGTAGATCAGGGTGAAATTAGGGAAAGAATGGAAAGAACTGAGCCCCTTATTATGCTGATGTGGATTAATACCTGGCTGCATACATGAATTTTGAACCAGTCAGACAGAAGAGGTTAAAAATGAAAAGAAAAATAACAGAGGAGTGAGTACAAAATTAGAACACAAAAAGATTGGTGAAAGACCAAAAAGAAGAGAATAAAAACAATTTCAAATAAAAGTCACGTGGTAACAAATATGGAGGGTGTTGGGTAAAGATAGAAGGGGAAAGGTGAGCAATAAAAATAAATAAGTCAAATGAAAACAGACAAATTTATAAGATGAAAAGTAAAAATGAAAAGCAAACCAGATGTAAATGGAGTGGAATTAAAGAGAATCAAGAAAAATCCCTAGGATATGCTTTTGACTGAGCTTTTACTACTTTAATGAACCAGAAAACTAACAAAAAAGAAGTGAAAAATCACACTGTTTTACCCATCTTCCACTACAAGGTGACCAATATTTATTTTGGGGAAACCAAAAAGAGGTTGAACACCTTACTACAGCACAGACCGTGCTGAATGACCCCTGAATGTTAATTATACTTAAACAACAAAACGTGATGGATCTGAGATGGACAGAAATAAACAGACAAGCCTGGAATGAAAGGCAAATCAAAGAGCAGGTGGGGGAAAGGAAAAGCGGAAGACAGAGTCAGAGACACGACTAAAAGGTCACTTCTGTGACAAAGTGAAGTGAGTGGAAAAGATGGTAAGTGTGAAGATGGGAGATCAAGGGCTATGGAAGAAAGTGAAAAGGGAAAGAAAGATGACCGGAGGGATGAACAGAGAAATCATACAGAGCTGGGTCAGGTATTTTGAGCACAGAAGCACCAGTTGACACAAAATTCTGGCTTGTGTCAAATGTTTATGTCATTGAAATAATATTAATGACAAAGTGACAGCATTAGCAAATAAATCCAGAGCTAGATTTGGTCAGGGTGAAGAACAGACAAAGAATCTTCACAGAACATGCCTAAGAGGATGTGGCAGGCATTTTCAATGCCCTGTATATTCTGACAAGTCATACAAGGTTATCAAATTCGAAAACATAACTGCTCACATATGATACACACTTTAAAATAAAGGTTTTAATTGGATGCATGTTTTTTTTCATCAATTGAACAAAAAAACCCATTAAAATCTGTCAGACCTATGTCTGCGTCTTAGACAACAGCAATAACTAGCAGATAAATAAAAAGGAGCACGCTTTGGGAGGGTGGGAATCAATTCCAAAAGTCAGGGATTAGAAGTCAAAAGAGGGGACTACAAATAAAAAGAGTGGATAAAGCTCCCTTGGAAGAAGAAAGCAGAGAAATAGGGAGAGCAAGAATGAAAGAAAACAAATTAGAAAGTAAAAAGAAACCCTCGGGAAAGAAGGGAAAAAGTATCGGATAAAAGCAAAATTAACTTAGCGTTTCAAAAGTAAAGGGTCAACAAAAGAGAGTGAAAAGGAAGATAAGATGTGATGAAAAAAAGGATAACAGAGATGTTGACGAGAGGGCAGGTTAAGTTTTTGTTTAGAAAGTCACAACTTTACAAGGATGCTGTGTAGTGAGGCTTCAAAGAATATGTTGTTTTAGTTCCCCATGGAAAGCAGTAAAAGGGTAGAGAGTGGCCATAAAGTAAAAAAAAAACAGACAGGAAGATAAAACAGAGAAAAGGAGGAATAATAGTTACATTTTAGAAAAATAGTGGAAGAGGATGACTCCTTCAGGATAATGAGCATCCATATGGGTGATTTCTTTTTCATTTTATTTCTTCTAAATCATCATTTGCCTTCACTTTTTAAACATAATTTTGCATCTGTAATCTTGAATCTCTAATTCATACTTCCTTGTCCTTCATATTTTCTTTGTACTCTTGTATCAAGTGTTTTATTTTAGCTTCACATCTCATTACTTCCATAAAATGTGACACATATTATATTTAACTTTTTTTCTTTTTGCTGTATATTTTAGGTTGGTGTATTCATTTATGCTCTCTTTTTGTTTTTGTTAAGGTTGTTGGTCTTAATCAATTTTAAAATCTTTAAACTGTCTGTCATAAATATTTTATCGGTTTCTTATGGACTTTTTTCTTCGTTCTCTACATTTTTGCCATTCAACGATCCATCTTTTCTATTCTCATTGCTTTTGCACATGCTCCTTTATCCTTCCATTGGTCTCCCTCTGTGTCTTTATTTCTTCCTATCCTTCCTTTTTCAACCTCTATCCCCTCTATAACAGAGTCATCCCTTTAATAATACACAAGCTTCTCCATCTTTCCTGGCAGCGGTGGCAGATTCCTAAAGGATTCAATCATGGACTTACTAATGAGATTAGCATGGCTAATGCACACTGCTCTCCCTCTCTCTTTACTGCCTTGCCACTTTTTCAACTGGCACTCCACAAGACAGGAGATGACCTAGGATGTGTAGGGTGATTGCTGGGTGACTGATCTTAAACAACCCTGTCGTTCCACCTGGACTTCATCACAAGGGGTTGGAGGATGGAACAAGGGCAATAGCTAGAGTGAGCTAGCCAAGCGAGCAAAATGTGGTCTATGACAAGCATTTTTGCATATGTGCGGGAGGGGTGAGTGGGGAGCATTTGGCTATGTTCCACAGCTTCTCCCTGCATTTGAAAAGCAGTGGTAGAACCTGGCACTCCAAACAGGCAGAGTGAGGAGGAAAAGGGGAAATAAATGGATGGCCTGAAGGATGAAGGGATGAAGAGGTGATGAAACAGATTAGCACAGCATTCTGGGGTTTCATCACTGAGCCTGCCAAAACCCGGACCAAATATCTCCAGATGCTGGCTGTTAAAGCAAACATACACACACACACACACACATTTTTTTGCCATTCATACATACGTAACAGTTAATCTTATCAAGCATGACTTTCAACAATTGGGCCGGCAGATTGGGTCAAAATGATATATTGCCAACATTAGTAGCAGTTGATGATGAATGCAAGAATCTAACCAATACACATACACATGCAGTGGAAACGATTAGCAAAGAGATACAAAGACAGAAAGTCCAAGTAGAACAATTACCTGTGCTTTCATATGTCCCCACAGTGTGTATAGATGTAAAGTCTATTCCATTTAAGTGGAAGAAATCCTTCACTGCTTTGATTGATTTCTTAGTCAAATTAGCAGATTTTTTAATATATCAACGGGCTGAAGATGCATTAGCCAAAGGTACAAAAGACTTGTCTTTATTGGATTGCAAACACATTTCAAACACATGCACATATAGTATTATAAATCTACACTTCGGATTAAAATGTATTCTTTAAAATACCTCACATAAAACTAACTAGCACCTATATTTTTCTATATCTTTCACAAAGCTGTATTACAATTTTCACAAACAAAATCCAAATGATGCACCCCAGCATATGGGTTACATGTTAAAAACCACACAAAGCAAGTCAAAACACATAAGAATATAAATACCTTCCATAAACTGAAAAAAAACAGAATGACTCTCCACTACCTGTGGCCACCCACACATTCAGCCTTAGCACATCGAGACACACATGCACACACTGACAGACCCCTTAGATAAGTGATGATGCGTTGTGCTTTCTGTTCAAGGTGAACACTGAGTACACTAACCTCTGGCTCTGGGAGAATGAACCATATAAGCAAGTCACGTCAGATCACACTAAGATTATGCATCATGGGGTTTGTGATTATCTTATCAATTTATAAACAGTAGAAGTACGGTTTCTATTCCCCCCCAAATTTTGTCTGTCCCAGAGATCTAGTTTGATGAGTGTGGATGCATCTGATTACTGTCTCAGTGCTGACAGTATGGTTACATTGATTGGAACTTTTCAGTCACAGAAACAGTAGAACACACTCCCGTCTCCCTCCAGAGCATTGTCCGTTTATGAAAGTAAATTGCAGTTGTACTCATCCTCATCCAGCTTTAGGAAGCAACGTTTGGTTAGTGTTATGAAATAGTTTTGTAAAACTGTTCACTCTTGTATTTGGGCTGTAACTAAACCTTCACTCTCAAGGTTCAGTGCTCAATAAGGCTTTTCTGTACTCTTGATATGCAAGCAATATTACACATGAATAAAATCAGTACAGTATCAATAGAAATGGATTAAGCAAAAAACAATTAGGAATCATTGCTGAGTTAATATTGAGCATGCTGTGCTTTGTTGGAAAAAAATGATGAAGCAGATGATCTGTGTCAAGCGATTAACAGAGAGCTTAAATATGCAGC
>JBAMHW010000004.1:22677019-22691759 GCA_037177495.1 Rhadinocentrus ornatus
TGAACACATCACACCAGTTTTGAAATCTTTACACTGGCTTCCAGTTAGTCACAGAATAGATTTTAAAACCCTTCTGACGGTTTACAAATCCCAGAACGGCTTAAGCCCAGAATCCATCTGTGATATTAAGAGAATACAAACCTAGCAGAGCTCTTTGATCCAAAGATTCTAGTCAACTAGTCCAGACCAGAGTCCAGACTAAACATGGAGAAGCAGTATTTAGCTGTCATGCTGCAAACAAGTGGAGATTAAACTTCACCAAATGTAGACATTTTTAAATCCAGGTTAAAAACATTTCTTTTCTTATGTGCCTATGAATAAATTCTGCACGGTAACTTTCTAACTTCTCTTTTTAATCATTTTAATGTAATTTATGATTTTATTGTGTTTCTTGCTGTTTTTTTCTGCCTTTTACTATTTCTTAATATCTGTGATGCTTTTGTTTTATGTAAAGCACTTTGAATTGTCCTGTCCATGAAAAGTGCTATACAAATAAACTGCCTTGCCTTGCCTTCAACTTAATATCACAAGTGCATTCACTGAAATCCATATCACTGAATGTGACTACACAATAAACCTTTAGACTTTTGCATTATAGTGGCAGGGGCAATTTTACTGTTCAGTGAGATACACAGTGGAAGCAAATTGTAAATAATCCTCTGATCCTCACTCAGATGCATCACGCGCACATCACTTCTTAAGTCAGAACCTCAAAAACAGCAGTCAACAAGCCAGTAGGTGAGCTGCAGCTGTTACATGTCCATCTTTTACAGTAAGTCTAATCATGCAAAACAAGAAGATTAAAATGAAGACATTGCTATTCTGTGAGTATCAGATTTACTTCATCCATATTCACCTTCACACACTAGAATGAAACCAAGAAAACCCAATCAGCAACAATCTGCCAACAACAGACTGCTTGTCCTCTCAATCCAGCCTTGACAAACACAGCAGAGGTTGCAGCCAAGAGTCAACACACTATGATCAGCTAGACTGGTGTACAATATGGCAGACTAAGAAACTCTACAACTGCAAATATGTCTAAAAAAAACTCATTATCTCTGACACAGATGCCTCATTATTCCTCTTAAAATCACATCAGTGAGTCTGTGTGAGTGGTATAAACTCCAACAAGGGAGCAGAGGTACTCTTACTGCTTAGCAACAAGCTTTGTTTGTAGAGAAAGTTTAGAAATATCTGACAATCAACAGAGCCTTCAAAATACTTTTTTTACTGTCACGACTTTCTGGGATGTGCAGCTTTGGAGCTCTGTGGCAGGTCCTATGGAGCTCTGAGCTAAATGAAGCAAAATCAGACAAACTCAAACTCCTCACATCTGTAAGAATTCCCCAGACTTTCACTATGAGGCTGTAGACGGGAGTGTCTGCCAGATTGGTGACATGTCCAATACTAGCAGCCATGTTTATAATTAAGAAAGCTGCCAGAGGTGTAAAATGCAAGCAATAAGTAAGTGGTGGTGCGGTACAAAATGGGATGGGGGAGAGAAGCAGAGCGAGGGACATGAAAACCTGAGGGGATAAACAAAGAGTATAATCGAAGAGATGACGATTGGAGGCAAGTGTTTATCTTTGGGTTTATAAATAGCAGGATTATTGAGTTTTTTTTCGGCCCGATTTGACCAGAAAGTCCAAAAACATATATATTTGCAATCGAAGGAGACTGTTTATCCCTTGTTCATAGCAGGAAAACACATACTTCTTTAACAAAGAACAAGAGGTCAAAGAAAACAAACAGTGTTGATGATGCTGTGTGACTCAAACAGCATTAGCTTGGCAGCACAGTGGGCGAAAAGGTGCCTGTTTTTGCATATCAATCTGAGGATAATAATTCTTAATAAGGAGGCATTAATGGGATAGGTAAACCCTGTGAAAAGGGCAAAGTCCATATATAACCATTGCATTGTGCTAATTTTGGTGGAACTTTTTTTTTGTGTGTGTTACTTGTACATTTACAAGAATATGTATTGATGTGTACCACTAATAAACCATTGATGGAACTAAGTCATTTTTTTCACCTGTGCATTTCATACTGTTTCATGAGAAAAAAAGCAATAACTCATTGTTGTTTATGATTAGACTAAATATTTGAATTCCTCTCTAATGGCAGCCTGTTTCAGTAGCTCCATAGTAGGTCTTGAGATAGTTAAATTACCAAAATAGTTTTGTTTGTTTTTTATTTATTTTTTTTATCAAATTTTCATACTGATTTAAAAGTTTTGCTGATGGAATGTTGTCTGGTTGTAATTGTAACACCTTTAAATCATACTTTCTGAAATGTATCAATGCTAAAGTCAAAGTTATTTGCATATGAAAACAGTTCACTAAACTTTCCAAAGCCCAAAGAATAATATGAATAAGACAAAATCAGAATGAGTTGAAGATGAAGTGTCACTGGTGTAGGGCAGAGCAAAATAGAGCACACGGAAAGGGAACATAAAACCAGATTTTCCCTACACATAATGGGGAATGTGAGATCCTTTACAAATAAAATAGATGAATTTTCAACAATGATGAGGACATAGCTGGAATATCAGGAATTCATTATTATATGTATCACTGAGGTAAAGCCGCGGGACTCAGAGTAAAGGAGGAAGGCTTTGAGAAATTATTCTAGACTTGTACCCGACTAGGGATGAGCACGAAAAAGGAAAAACCCCAAACAAGCAGAATAGATAGAAGATTATCTTAGCCTGCTTATATAATGACTTATTTTAGAATAAAAGCTACTTGATGCGTTACTGAGATTCTACTAAGAATCAGCAGCAGTTGACTGATTGTAAACTGAATAACTCAATTGTCTACATGAGCGTACCTGTTCTCACATTCTGAGTGCTATCATACATGATGATGAACCTGCTACTGCAGCTGTGTCTGAAGCTGAGGGCCATGTGGTTCATGATGTTAAGCTTTGCTAATACTGGTATATTGCGATATACTAGTAGGTCCTCTGTTTTAGTTGATTAATTTAAAAATGATCGTTTAAAAAAATCAATTTTTTTAGATAACATGATGACAGTGACATCCTCACAATCTTCAAAAGAAGTCACAATTGATCACAGGGATAGGACTAAAATATAAATACAATTATCGCGAGGTCCAATGTTCTGTTGAAACATGCTACCTTACTGAAACATGTTACAGCAGGCTGAATTTTTAGGTTTAGCTGTTGATCTGTGCTACCCTATTAGTATAGAATACCAAATATATTTTTTACTAGAATTCACTGTTTTGTGAAATCAAATTTAGTTAGTTAGTTAGTTTAAAGATTATTAATCCACATATTTTTGGATTAAAATTTTTAAACTAGTGAAGTACACTATAGGTGCGATCTTAACAAATTACATCATGGCGTTTAAAAATCTAACTTTAAAAAAATAAATAAAGCTAGGATGTCTCGACGGTATAAATTTTCCCATCAAAGTATGCTACAGCTACAGCTGATGAAAGTATCACAAAGAGTAGGTTCAGCTGTGTACCATGGATTTTTAGGTGTGTCCTCAGCCCACATAGACATGAGTTTTTTTCGTTGTGCGCAGAAGGCATAGGTAGCACATCTCAATGCGTAGGACTAAATGTTAAAACACCTGAAAAATTCAATGATTTGCGGTAATAACTGATGAATCTCTGATAATAAGCAAAAGAAAAAACTAAAATGAGTTCAACAAACTAGAGCTGGGTATCAAGTCAAATTTCAAGAATTAATTTGATTCCAATTCTTAAGATTTAGAATCTATTATCACTAGGACTGTCATCGATTCAAATTTCACGAATCGAATCGAACAGATCTGTTCTGATCCGATATTGATTTGGGTCATTGTTATTAAAACAGTTTTTAAGCTATTATATTACTTTGTAGTTGTGCAACATATTAATCTAGCATTATCTTGACATTCAACCACTATTTAACCACTATCCTAGAGCATTGACACAATTGTTTTCACAAACATGATGTGGGCCGAATTACTGAACAGACCCAGGGCACCCAACAGAGGACATCAGAGGTGTCTATACCTGCAGCAATAGACTGCTAGTGGGACACTAACCTGGTGCATTATTAAAAATTTGATATAAAAATAACAAATGCAATTTTTTTCAACATAGGGCTGGGTATTGTCACTAATTTCCTGATTTTGACAATCAAAATATGTAAAAATCTGATCTGTACCATAACAATACAGTGTTTCCCAGATTCAGAGCCAGAAATGCTGTTATGGGGGAAAAAAAAACACAGGATAGAAAAAAGGTTAAACTTTTTAAATGTCCTGATTAAACCGTTTTGAGTTGCTCTAAACATTCTTTAAGATTAGATCAGATTTAAGTTATAGAGTAGGGTCATGTTACAGGAAATGAGGACATATAAAAAATTGATCTCCAGTTTTTTGAATCGATATTGGGTTTATTTAATTTCAATCAATTTTTTTTAACCCAGCCCTACAACAAACCACAAAATTACATGAGCAAACAAACACAATAATTTCTTCAAATTCTATGCTGTGTATTATAGGAAATATTGTTTCTCTACAACTGGTAAAGTGGAGGACAGGGATAGTACAGCTGGTATATTAAAAAAAAATCAATGCAAACATATTTTTGAGACAAAACACATTTATATTGCATCCTTCCGCTGTTATCTCAGGAAATAGCACTAAAACCACACTGCCAATTATTCGATAGAAAAAGTAAATAAGTTAAACTCTCAAAGCAGTTATTCATTTTTCATGGGATGCACTGATCTTTTCTATCATAACTAATAAAGCTCTGAAAGCACATCATTTGTCATTACTTAGGCAATATATAAGCTTAATTTCCCATCACAATTATGTGCTAATGTTCTTCTCATGAATTCATAGTAACACATTTAATACAATAACATGAATCGTTGCTGCAAAAATATCACTGAGTAAAACAAAATTTGATTTTAAATCCCCCAATTCCATTTTGTTTCCTGGCACTAGCGGTGACAGCAAGCCTTACACGATAGCATCTACAGTAAATTAAATGTTTGCTCCCCCTCAGTGCTAATGTGTAGCTGTAACACAATTATTAACTTTGTTAACAAACACACATCCTCAGTTTGAGTTTATACTTACTTAGAAACTCTGTGCTAATATCCCTCCTATCCCACCATTTCTGTTACCTCACACGGTAACATTCTCAGCGTGCTCCCCTACTGAGTTTCACTCCATGAAACCCTAAAAGGTCATCATGCAGACCTGTGCTCACCCCTGACTGGCTGATAATAAATTGTCTTCTGAAAAGCAGGCTAATTAGACAGACATTCTATCAACCCCATTCTCCAAAATATACAATTTGTTAGATAACTAAACAAATTACAAAAATGTAACCTGGCAGTACATGATATAGAGCAGCAGGGAATACATGCAGCCACTGAGATAATTTGTTCCGAGCATGTTTTAACAGTACATTTGGCTTTTGTATTCATGAAACTTTGACCCGTATGTGTGCACATGAATTTTTTTCACTTTCTTTCACAATTTCTCCAGTCAAATGACTTTTTAAAACTGCCCCTAAAACAGCTCTTTTTGAACCCACCCTTTTCATACTCTCATCCATGTTGTCCTGCAATATTATGTTTACTGTGCTAATGTAGCATCTCATCTGCAATGAGCCAGTTTTTCTGATTATAATGGTATCTTAATTAGCTGATTAGCGATGGAGAGAGCTTGTTAAGGATGCTAGCTAGACAAGAGGACACTTGATGAAATAATTATACCCATGTGTATCTTTGAATATTTTCAACCTGCAATGCTGTCATGAGAATTAATTAATTAAAGATCAGCCACAGAAATTGAATATGCATACATGTGCATGTGTTTGTCTACCTTCAATATTTATTTATTTTTGAACATCAACTGCCTAAATATGCTGTCATGTTGTTATTATAACAATTCCATTCAAATTTTATTAATTTATAATATTTGTCACCGCCTCTCTTTAGCTGATTTACATAGTTCTGCTTCATTACTGTCCAGCTTAAAGACACTCATCCTTTTTGATTTCCTGCAGGGAAGTTACCTTGCCGTTTATTTGTTACCATTACCGTTAAAGTTACCGTTTATTTGTCTCATTTCAGACAGCAGCAGGACGACCTGAATCTGGAGCTTACAGCAAGTAACAAAAACATACTTTAAAGATGAGAGTATTCCTCTGTGTGAAACGGTTTTCTAGAGATTACAGTGTGTTTACAAATATTAAGTGCCAGACGTTGCCCTAGTGTAACTGACAATTTTAGTAACGACATTCATTTTGCCCTTTTTTATCCTTAAATGCTCTCCAGTTTTACTGATATTGTCACTACACCCACAAAGCTAAAGAGAGAGGATTTATAGTTGATGAAAGAAGGATGAAGGGGGGAATTATTAAAATGCCGTCTGTTTTTGACCTTTCTGCTTATTTACATTTCCATGATAGCTTTGTTTTCCTCAGGCTTCCTTCGGTTCTGGAAGGATACATATAATGTACATAAAAAAGGCTATAATTTCCTTTTCATTTCGGAAAAAAGGACAGGAAGTTACTTTAAAGAAAATAGAGCCCAATTAAACCTTTCCTACTTAACTAAATATGTACTGTACACTCACATGGGTGTTGTTAATTGCTGTGCGTAATGAGACCTCTGCTCTGACTGAAAGCATGAAGTAAATTAAATCCTGACTCGAGAGAGTTACTGTAGCTTCTCCTACATGCTTTGAAGGCAGATGGTAAGATAAGGGGTATTCAACTATTTTCCACAACTCTACATTATATTTCAACAAAAGCTTTTTGCAAGCACAGACTGGCAATTCTGGAAAAAAAAAAAAAATGACCAGATGAGCCAACTGTGGGCTAAAAGGCCACCAAAATGTGAAGAAACGTTATTAAAAATGTAAAGATTTATAGAGTTAAATAGAGTTTTAAATGGCTCGAAAGAAATAAAAATAACGTTTCTCTGAAGTACAAAGAGTGAAATGGAAAAAAGCCAGCAAATGTCCAAAGACAATCTGTAGAAAGAGTAAAGAAATTCTATTTAAGGCAACTAAAGAGTGATGATAACAAGGTGGTTCTGTGGAAGCAAATATAAAGACATGAGAACTGATAAAGACTTGAGTACATAAGTGCAAGGTTATTCGATAGCAGATGTATAGGAAGTGCTCATGTCATGTCTCCCCACCATTTTAAGAGATCCATCCATGATGATGTCAGAGGTACATGGTCACAAATAGCCCATGAATTCATGAAAGTCTCTCAAAGTGAGAAAGTAACATGGAAATGTTAGAGGGAGAAAAACAACAATCATCTGGTGCATGTTTAAAGCTGAGCATGTTAATATGCTGATATATAACATAGCCATGACCACTATAGGGCACAACACTCAATACAAATTTGTGTTGCAATAATAAAAATTGCAACACAAAGTGCTTTACATAGCCAATAACATACAAAAAAAATACATTCTTATCCACCCAAATCCCCCAGACCACAAACCCACGACTTACACACAGACTAAAATGTTAAAATATAATCACAAATAATTAAACAAGATTTTTCAAAAGAGACTGAAAAAGACATAAATGCAAGTAAAAAATAAATTAATTAAAAATTAAATGCATTCATAAAAAGCTTTTCTAAAAAGATAGGTCTTAAGCTTTCTCTTGAAAATATCAGCACTCCCAGCTGCCCTCGGGTGGAAGGCTGTTTCATAGGCAACGGCCATAAAAAAAAAATTAATCACCTTGTGCCATTGTAGCTTTGATACATTTCAGCATCATTTCTCCTCTTCATCTTCCTAAATACACTTCTCTGTTGCTGCCAGGGAAATTTGAACCTTGAAACAGTGGTTTGTCTCAGATTACCTTAAGTGTTTACCCCTAATGCCCTTCCTTAGTTGGTTAGAGATTAATCTTGTCTTGCGAAATCAGTACTAGACAGCTTCCTTCTGCACAAGGAAGTTTGGTATTCTTTACTTAGAAAATTGATGAAGTTGCTTTATCTATTGATCTTCTCTGGAAATGGTTTGCTCTTCCCTCTTAGAAATTCCACTCAAGCCATATTCAACACACAAAAAAAATTTGAACCGACAGCAGAGATTTCCTTTGTGCTGATTGCATGTTTTTCTTTGTTATACTAATTTTTATATTAAAATAAACAACATCTTCAATAATTACTCAATATATGTTAGATTATCAGTGGGATCTCAGACCTTTGGACACGTATTCAAATCTGTTACAAGTACTGGAGATATTAGAAAAGGAAAGAAGATGTTTTTTTTCTTTTGTTTAACTGGTAAAATCATTATGTTTTTTAAACTTCATCAGTCTCTTGCCCTTTAGCTTGGAAAGAACAGTTTCACCGTTTGATGTTTTTTTTTCCTATTGCACATGTAAATCTAACATTTAGGCTAAAAGTGGGTGCAACAGTTAACTTTGTTGTTATTTAAGAGAATATGTGATTGTTCACATATTTTGCATAGAAATGAGGTCATTTTAGATTTATTTATTTATTTTTCCCATGCTTCCCATACTTTTACATCTTACAAATAGCATAAAAATGTTCTCACTTTTTGCAATGGTCCATATTTCCTAAAGGCATCAGCAAAGACTCATTTTACCCATCCCCATACATTCAAAACATGCCCTCATCCTTTACCCCTAGACATGAAAAGCCAAAAACGCCTAGCAGGGATTCTGTCATTCCTCTGAAGTCCCCCCACGAGCTGATGGGGAGTCACTTCCACAGCAGGCTGTCATGACCTCACCAATTAGGAAGGAAATTGAAAATCTGACCTATCAGTGTGGTGATGATCAAATTCAGTGGCATTTCTCTCACCGATTGGGACAATTAACCTCAGGAAGCAGCCATGGGAGCATAGAAAAAACATGGGGATGTAAAGACTACACATGATGAAGCACAGAATGTGAAGTAGAAAAAGTATACATCATCCTAGTTCTATCATTAAGCACTGATGAAACACGTGCAAATACACGTGGTATATGTACATAAGCAGCACCAGATAAGCTAGAACTTCTTTGGTCCGTTTTCACAGATTAGGTTTATGGCTGGTCCAAGACTAAAATGCATCTCATAGCAATCATAACTCAAAGTTACTTGCAGAGACATTGCCTAAATGATTCAAATTTTTGGCCTGTTGATCCTTTGAAGATTAAGTTGATCCTTCAAAAGTAAAGGTTTAACTTCTGCTTGGAAATGTTTGCTGGGGAGTATGGACTATCTGGATTAAATAAATAAAGACCTATATGCACCACAAAGGCCTGTCATAAGACTGCTTGTGGACAAGTATAATCCAAAGTACATTCATGTACAAAAGAAATACTTTGGAACAAACATATTCCAACAAGGACTTGTACTACGCTTTCACAATTCAGCACTGGGCAATTTTACACTGCAGGCAAAAGGGACTCAAATCCAGTTTTTATGGTCTATATGCAACTCATATCTGATCTTTCAATGATAGTTTAAACAGCACAAATAGATTTTTTTTTAATCCAACCCAGACCACTTTGACACAGAACAAAGTTGTATTTTTTTTGTTTTTGTTATTTTAGCTCTGATCACACAAAAACTTTAAAAGTGATACACACATCCTAATAGGTGTAGTATCCACATGTCCCTCCATAAAAACAGCGGGCCCCATGTGATATATGGAAGGTATTGTTTATTGAATTTGTTAAATACAAATTAAAAGTACATAGCAGAAGAGTGAGTTAAACTTAAGGCTAATTTTAAATGCACTTTGTAGTCACTAAAACACATTAACTCACACAAACTCATTAATACCGAAAAAAAAAAAAGAGTTCTTTTCACATTTAGTCTATCATGATGTTAAATCAACTAATTATAACTAATTATTTTCTTTTTTGCATAATAATTCAATTTAACTTTCAGCGTTTTCATTTAGTGTCTTTTTTTAAAAAATGTTTTTACTTTTGTTAAAGAATTTTTTGGCTAGCTTCTCGTGACATTGTCACATTTTTGGGTCTCTGCCAAGCAGTGGTGGTGATGCAGGAATGGAGAGCCATCCTGATGGATTTTGGTTCACATCAAATACTCTTCAATGAGTTGTGTTGAGAGCATATTTACTAATCTAAATAGATTTCCATGTTTATTGACAGGTTTTTTAAATTCAGTAAAGCAAATAATTCATCCAAAGAAGAGAAACAGAGCATTAAGCACACACATAAAAATTATTGCGTTGTTTTTGTTTTATCCCGACTTTCCCCCTTCCCAACCAAGGCAGCAAACACCCGATTAGCTTAAGTCTTAAAACATTATTCTACATGATTATCCTGCAGTCTGAGGTGTGTAAAAGCAAATTTGTCCTGACAATCGGGTCCGAAACGGGTTTTGGCCAACTATCGCAAGTATTAAACATCACCAGTTAGCAATAGTCACAAGACCATCATCATTACTTCATCGTGTATGTCCTCTGCCATGCTGGGTGTTGTGTTTTTCAGATTTTGCCTTGGTTATTCATCTTTGTTTTTCTGGTTGTTGCTATGTTTTTTCTTTGTTTTTGTTAGATCACGTTTGATCACACAAGATTTCTGGCTCGGAGGACCAGATTCTAGATCAGCTTTTGGATAGAATCCTTAAGTGTGTGGTGTGCACACCACATGATTTATCTTCATATGTGGGGTCTCTAACAGAAAAATCTCTTCTCCTTTAGTCAGTTTAACCTGAAGATAAGTGCTGTTACAAAATGCTGGTAGATAAAAAGTGAGTACAGGTTTAATTCCTTGGATATTATGATGTATTTTTTTAAGCAGACCAGACAGCAAACATCACATGGCAGCTCACTCATTACAAGAAAAACTGACTTGAGACTTGACCTGGACTTGCAAGACAGAAAATGTGAACATCTCTGGCAATTTTTACAGATAATTCTAATGCAAATGTTGACATGTATTGCATGTCTTTGCAAACAATGAGAAGAACTTTATGGAAGCTTTTGTAACTCCAGAAGTCCAGTGTGGCAACTCGACTTATTGTTTTTTTTCAGATGCTGTTGGAACATGAACAAGAAATGTTGAAGAAAGAATTTTCCACAGGGGGCTGGAACAACTAATCTGCTTAATACCTGCTGTATACCTGCTCTATAACTGATTTTAACCACACTCCTTTTGTATGAAATAGGTCCTCAGTAAGAAGTACAACTGCACACAATCACACATACTTCAAAGAGTGTATTCACATAAATAACATCAGATGCAAAAGAACACATACCTCAAGAGTGAAATAAGTTAAAGAACAATTTTAAAAGCATCACATTTGGTGTGTGATGACACAGTGAGAACAAACCAATTTCTGAAAAGTGCCTCTGTGTGTGTGCGTGTGTATTTCAAGGCAGACAGAATTACCGGTGGGTTTTGGAGCCGAATGAGCTCTGACTGCCTAAACAGATTAGATGCCACTCTCTAAAAACATTCTTATGTCTGCATAAATAAAACATACTAAGAAAGCGTAAGAGTGGAGAGAGACACATGTCCATCCACATTAAACACCCCACTGCAGATGTGCAGTTGTGTAAAATCACATTTTAATTCACACAGTGGTATGTCACCACTCGTACGCACATGTTGCTCTGCCAGATGGTTCCTTTAGATAATAGATGAAACAAAAAGCAACTGTCTCTGCAAATACTTGACAATGCCAGTGCTGATATGTGTTTTCTCTTCTGTTATCCCATTAGGGCTGGGATATACTTGCTGTTAGCGATGCGTTTACGTACGTACCATGGCTGTCACGTGTTCCTTGTATTCGTTTGCCACGTAGTCCGGTCGCATTGGTGCGAGGTAAAGTGTCACGCACGCAAGTTGCATCGACTTGAACGCTAGAGGCACTCATGTGAATAAGAGCATGAAAATGACAGGTCCCGAGTAATCACAATGGTAGATAGTTTAAAGACCATCTCTTGGACCCTATGAGTAACTACCACCATATATATTATTATTCCTACCTGTTGCACAGTGATAAGCACTCGTGCCTTAACAGTTGGCAACAAATTGGAAGGGCTTTGGGGGTTGATGCCCCAGAAATACAATGAATTGATCAATCACACGGACGTTCTTTCCTTCTTTTTCCAACATAGCAGCAGCAGCAAGGGCTTCGTGCAAAGTGACACCAGCTCCAACCAAAGTCACCTGATCACTGTCAGACTTGCGTACCACCTTGCCTACTCCGACTTCAAACTTCTCATCTGGAGAGAAGTTTGAAGTTGGAGTAGATTGATCTTTTCACTATTTCTGAGTCCAAGTGCCGTGTACTCCCGGTTGCAGTGACCTCTTGTATTGTTTACAGCAAGTATATACACAAACATAGCGAAACGTTGACATGCATGTTTGCATTTACATCAAGTATATCACAGCCCTATCACTGACCATGTTGAGACCAGTAGTCCTTATCGGGACCAAAGTCAAGTCCTAATGTGGCATGATTTCAAAGGTCACAGTCAGGATTTTTGTTTGGGTGTAAACTGAAGTTAGGTTCAGGCTGGGGTTAGACATAAACTAGCTTGTTCTGACCCTTTGCTCGTACAACAAATTTGACTCGTGAGAGTTCATGCATACTTTTGACTAAAGTTCATGAGGTGCGTGCTGATTGGCCACAGGGAGGCCAGAGTCGGAAGAGGGGCTGGCCCAGTGCGTGCACAGTGCTTCCGACTCCAAAACATCAACAGCTTAGTAATAGCGAGTGAACCTGACCGAGCAGCAGCTTACGGAATTCAGCCATTTATGTTTGAACCAGACTCCAAGCCTAAGAGTTAAGATACCGAGATGGTGGCAGAAGCACGTTTACAACAAAAGGAAAACACGAGGCTCATTTGTACTGTACAAGAAGTTAAATTTTTAGGTTCGTCCATTAGCATTAGTGTTAGCATTATCGTTAGCATTAGCATTAGCTGCATCAGCTTAACTCACGGTCAACATCTTTAAACAACTTTTGTTATGGAAACTGCGGTAGGCTGAACAGGTGATTTTACGTGTGGAGGAGGGGCTGGCTTATTCCTGTGATGACAAAATCACAAGAGCTAATTAAAATCACACTTTTTTTGCAAATTTACCATTGTTAGCGGTTCTGCTGAGAAGGGCCCAGATGGAAAAAACACAACGGTCTTTAAAAAATAGGCTTTCAGGATGTAGCGGTTTTCAGCCTTGGCAAAGAAAGAATGGAACTTTTGTTTAATCTCCTGACTAAATTAGACATTTGAGTCCCTCTCAAAGGTGGGTGTTCTGACTGGTAAAAACCCAGTTCTTATGACTTGGTTTTCAACTCCCTGTTCAGGTCTTTGAAGTAAGACATCTGGCCATCAAACAGAATGTTATCCTTCACCTTCCCAAAGGGTAATAAAACATGTAAGGTTTCTCTGTGTCCCACCACAGAAAGGATTCTCTTTGTCTGAAAAGTGAGAAAAGATTCTGTCTTATGATTTTTATGTCATTTAAAAAATATATAATAATAATATATATATATATATATATATATATATATTTATACACGTAAATATACACATGTATTTTATTTTAATAGTGCATATAATCATTATCATTTTGGGGAAGATTTAATCAACAAGCTTGATTTATTTGTGATCTGAAAATTATTATATATTATATTTTCAAGGGATGATATTTGTTTGATTTTAATTGTTTAATTTCTTTTCAATGTGTCATTTTTTGTTTAATAATGTCTAACTTAAGACTTGAATAACTTAGAGACATATAAATATTCTCACATACAAATGCTTCAATTTGACACTTTTACTAAGACATCAGAAAGTAACATAGACCGCCCCTCTGTTATCTGATCTGATCCAAAACCAGCCCACTAGAATGTTTATTTGTCGCAATAATTAGACCAACACCCAGGGGGCGTAACCACACTTTTAAAACTTAGAACAAAGTTTTTCTCTTGGGTTTTTCTCTTGGGTTTTTTGAAGTTCTATATTCTATATTAATAATTCATAATTTTAGGTAATTATTAAAATTTATATTTTCATCCAAACATTTGTAATGTTTAATGATGTTAAATCACAATATGAAAAATAACACTTCGGTCCAACACCAATACACGTGTTTTAAGTTGAAATAGTGCAATTTCTGGGAGATGACTCCTTTAACTTCCTCTTCCACTTCTGCTTCACCAATATATCGGCCGAAATAAACACATTTCTCAGGTTTAAAGGAATGTAAAACTGTGTTTTTCCATTATTGTTTGTAAATACAAAAAACTTCAACTTGGCCCCTCCTTTCAAAATCAGTCAACAGAGCTGTAAATAAGAGACATAATGCCTATTTTTTATTGCTAACAACAACATAATAAAACACATAGAAGCACAAACACACTTCACCACAATCATTTTTCTCTTTTCACTAAATATGGTAAATGGTCTGTATTTATATAGCGCTTTTATCCAAAGCACACACATTCACGCTCTGATGGCGGAAGCTGCCATGCAAGGCACTCAACCACAACCCATCAGAAGCAATTAGGAGCAATTGCTCAGGGACACCTCGACATGAGCTTTCCGGGCCGGGATCAAACCGGCAACCCTTGGGCTACAGGACGACCACTCTACCCACTGAGCCATGCTGCCCCTGAATACATCAGCATCTTCAATAACTTGTCAAAGGGGTAGATTAAAATCCCCTTTAAAGCACTTAGAAAGTGACAAGACCAGACCCTTCAAATCCCAGACAAGCAGCTTGACA
>JBAMHW010000004.1:22700719-22711684 GCA_037177495.1 Rhadinocentrus ornatus
TTATTTATTTATTTATTTATTTATTTATTTATTTATTTATTTATTTATTTATTTATTTATTTATTTATTCATTCATTGCTCCTGTCTCCAGTTTCTGTGTTTTGCCACCCCGAACACCTATTAATCAGATAAAATCCTGGAGTTATTGTAATCACACATAAGAGGTCTGCCCCTGGGGCGTTTTGCCAAGAAATCTGCAAGGAAGGTTCCAGTTGAGAAAAACCCTTTTCTGGCAGTCTTTCTAGCTGATGCTATAGAAGTGTATATAAGTTTTGTGTAATCTAAACTATCTGCCAGAAAGATTGCCTACCTTGATTCTTTGTCATGCAAGCCAGTTACTCTACTCATAACGAATGTACAATTGCCTTCTCCTTCCCATCTTTAGCTAAGGTTGTTAGAAACTGAGATGTCAAAACAACCAGCTATCCCCTGCTGACTGTGTTGTGTGTGTCTCTCTGCCACATTGCTTTGCACTTTACAAGATGAAGTTCACGCAAAATGACTAGCAGAGTGCTATTTGTCAGCATATTTACAGATTTCCAGTAAAAACAGAGCTGGGAAAGCTGCCACCTCCCCCAATGCCCGTTTTACTCTAATTAGTCAGGTCCAATGACCTGATCAGGCAGTAAATTCTACATTAGCACTGCTGAAGTTCATTCGGCAAAGCATTTCATCACAGTTCTCAAATTTCTGAAATTCTGAAATATAATTAATGGAATATAAAATATAAATAGAATTAAGATGCATAATTTTTTAATGATATGTTTGACTCAGTATGCAACCCAACTCCAGACCACGGTCATGGTTAAATCTAACCTTGATCACCATAGTGCATTGCTGGCAAAATTTCCAGCAGCACCAGTAGCCACCCTTCACATGGCTCAGAAGATGTTTGGTGTTTGAATAACCACAGAAGGGCACATTTCATCTACCTGTGGCCATCGTAATCAAATTCAATTTAAATATGCTTGCCTGCAAATTTAATTTTGAGTCTGCATGCAGTTATCTTAACTAAATGAAAGCTTAGGCACCACCTCCAACAGTACGTTCCTTTGGAGAATTTCTACTGGCATTGCTATCCATATACACAAGAGAGTGTCAGTTGTTACTGTTCTGTAGTGACAATGTAGCAAGCTACCAGATAATATCAGAGCAGGGCTGTACATCTCTACCTTTAACAATCTCTTGAAAACTTGTCTGTATTGATGACATCTTCTCTAGCACTCCCAACAACCTTGCTAACACCTATAACAACCTAACGTTCAATGCCTTTGTACTTTGTTTAACGAATACTTTGTCTTTATAAACATACTTACTATTTATGCTTTTTTGGTATTTGCTTACAATTTACTTTGAATAAAAGTTTATTAAATGAATAAAAGTAAATGTATATTTTTGCCAGAATACCTTGATGACAAACTTCTCCTAGGAGCAACTGTTATGTAACACATTCTCCGTAAAGAGACAGTATGCCTATCCTGGTTAGAGGGAGGTTGTTGTGAACAGGCTATACTATATATTTAGTTGATCAAAGGTTGCAGGAATACACACGTTCATCTGTACATCTTTCTTTTCCTTTGGCTGACACTATACATCAGTTTCTCCTCCCACTGAGCAGCTGGGCCACGATTTTGAATTAAGAATAACCCCTGACATAAGACTTGCCGCCTTTTCACAGAGTTTGCAGCAAATCAAACTGATAAGACCTTAGCTTGGTATTAATGGTGCAGAAAATTAAATTAAGGCTAAGTTGGGGCATAAAAATTTCCACATGAAGAGCAGGGTGGGTTGGAGGGATGGGCTATAGGGTAATTTGAAAGAAGAGGGGAGATAAAGATGTAAGAGAGAAATCAAGAGAGAGAAATGTAATAGAAAAATACAGGGAAAACTTAAGAGCAGACGAGGAAGAAAATGCTGATAGGTAATTGGAAGCAAATCAAAAGTGTTGGAGTGGGATACTGGGGAAAAAAAGAGGAGGCCAGAGTGTGGAAGGATGTTTGTAGGAAGATGGTAATTGTCCAGCTGGACTCGAAAAAGAGACCTTTAAAAAACTATTTCATTTTCCATCTACAAACTCATACTGTTAATGGGATTTCTGCTCTCTGCCCCCGCTGTCATAAACACGCACACACACATAATGAGAGGCAAACAAAAATGGTCTCACTTTTTACAAACATATCAATTCTAATCCTCTGTCTCTCTCTGGTACCTGCCAGTCTTTATTCAGACAGCCATTAAACACAAGAACAGTATAAAAGCACACTTGAATGCACAAAAGCTAAATAGGAAAAAAGGGATGTTGTCAAATTGTGCAGCTGTTAGAATCTTGTCTTGCCACCATTATACAGTCAGTTTGTGAGGTCTTACACTTTGTACCAACTAAAATTTCTGAATTTGTTTGCCTTTCAGAAATCTTCGTGTAATCAGACATTAATTAGCTCTACAGATAAAAGAGAAACTACTTTAACACTGCAGCTGTTATAGGCAAAGCAGGCATTTGCATGTATCCGCATATGTTGCACATGTGTGGGAAACAGACAGAGAGAATGATAAAGTTTTACTATTAATAAAAGCCGCATGATGCAAAAACAAATTGCAGATATTGCCGTGTATCTGAGGGTGTTTTTGTATTAGCTCCACAGATTAGCCGATCTGTAAATACCAGAGCGCAGGCATACTGATGATGCCCATAAAAGTGTGTGCATTTGAAGTCAAATATTTGTGTGGACCTGAGATCATTGCATCTCAAGGGAAAGTAAATAAAACATTTTCAGGCCCATTACACAGAACGACCACCATCTGCTTGACCCTGATCGGGTATTTGATTTATGACAGTGACTCAGCAGTTTGGACAGGCAATTCTGTACTTCGTCATGGAAAAGAAAAACACCCCATCACCAAGAAATGTACAAACACCCTCCATCTCATCCTTCACACATAATTTCTACTGTAGTAGCAAAGGGGAAGTACCATGAGAAAGCACAAGGTAAAGATGCTTCATGCCCCAGCCACATAGGCAAAAACAAGAAAACTAAAACTAAATTTATACACTTTGTCTCATCATTACAGGCATATAAAATGCACTTTAGGGCCACCTAACATTCTTTTTATCAGAGCACCTCAATGTACCTTTAGGCAATAACTCCCATTCTACTCTTGTTACACTGGCTGCAAGTGCATTTTACATTTGATTGTAATATATCCTTTTAACTGCCTAATAACTAGGTAAAGCTTGAAAAAGCTCCAGCATTTAACTACTTTAAAAGCCCTCACTGTACATCAAGATGTCAGCTGTCACAGCTGTATTGAAAAAAGAAATATCTAAAATTTTTGTAGCTACGTACTTCTGATGTGTTTAAACTTTCTGCCTTCTTCTTTGTAACTGGTCACTGCTTCTGTTTGCTTTGAAATTTTACAGAAAATCTTTGTAAAACCACACACACACACACTCTACCTGGAAGCAATGGGCCACCTTACAAGGCATTAACCTCACTGCTGAGAGCAATTTGGGTTTTAATGTTTTTCCTGATGATGATCGAGCTCCATTAATACTGCTGTAATTCCCACAGGTCCTGCTGATCATAAATTACTTAAAAGGTATACCAAGGGGTTAATAGTTGTAAATGTAGCATTTAAAACATAACCCCTTCTCCCCTATGCGGCAGAAAATGAACTGTTCAGAAAGAATAAAACAGACGGCAGCTGAACAAAGCAAAAATTATAGGAAAGAGAACATAATGTGTCAATTCTTTTCCAATGGCTATGTTCTTAAGCACAACTAAAGATATTCAAAGGGGTGTCTCCTAAGACAAATACACCAAATCAAACTGTGCATTTGCATTTACATTTACATTTCATATTTTAACACAATGGGGAAATATTGTTTTCACAAACTATAATTTTCCCCTAAAACTGGTCCAGAAGTTTTGGTGCCCACTGATTTAAAATTCCATCCATCCATTTTCTGTACCGCTTGTTCCCAGTAGGGGCCGCGGGGTGAGCTGGAGCCTATCCCATGATTTAAAATTGAAATAAAAAAAAATGTCGGCTTCTTCAGCCTACATAAAGAACTTTTGTTGCAAATTCATAAATGAACATATTTTAGCATTTTAGTTCAATGTTACTGACATACAGTCTCATTTTGTAAAATTAATTTAAGCTGAAATAGTAACAGACTGGACTGTACCTGTAAATTCAAACCCACATTTGACAAATTTATGACCTCCCAATGTATATTTTTTCAGCTGTGAAAGCAGCCAACACCTCTACTCTTCTTTTTAGGGTTGCAATGACATCAGCACATTTTCAATTTGACCTCAAGAAATTTGAACCGGAAAGAAATTTTGTTAATACCGACTCAAAACACCTGTGAGGATGTTGATGGGCTGTGGAGCAGTAAAAATGGGTTTGCTGTGGAAAGTTCAAAATACCAAAGTGGTATTCCCACCGCAGCTCAGTCCAGCGCAGAGATCAACCAACCAACTTTTGTTGGCGCTGTTCAAAATGTCAACATCTGCTGCTATGTGTATGCCTACACAAACACCTGGTCACACGTCGAGCCGAAATTTAATGAAAATCTGTGTAATTTGCTACAGCTATAATGGCTCTCAAGAACCTTTCTGTGAAAGTGACACCCTTTCACAGAAGGCTTAAACTTCTATTATTTTTTGAAGCTGTTATTTTTTAAATTGTTTACTATATGCTGCAAGTTGTTCATACTGTTGTGTCCTCTGTGTATAGTCAAATTTATTAAGTTCTGCTGCTGCTTAAGCCTTCTCATACTTTCCAAGAGAAGTACAGTAGTTTATGGCCTTTTCTTAATAGAAAGAATTGATCCACACAGCATTGGGGGAAGTTGATGGTTGTGGTAGCATAAATGCTATTAAAGCTAAATGAAAGCACAGAGGAAATGCTGATCACTGCCGAAGTGCCACTACACCTCTATAATAAATAAAAAACTAAATGTTCTAAAAGATCAAAAGAAATATGGATACTGTATGAAAACAGGAAGCAAGAAAATGTTTTGATCATTATATGGTTAATTAAAATAAAATCCATATCCATTATTCTGACTGGGCTACAGCTTAAAGGAGTCCCTCTCTGCAGTCAACCCATCAAACCTGCAACACAACTGCTGAGCAGATATACATTGTAAAACAATAATTGTCCTTTCAAACTCTGCAGATGGTGGCTATTATGAAGGAATTTGTACCTCTCCAGTCCTACGGTTTTTTAACTGTCACAGAAAACCTCTACCCGAACCTACTCTGTGCAAAGGGTGCAAAGAGGCAGGCTGACAGTTAAAGCTAAGACTAAAGGTGGATTTATACTCGCACGGCGTCTGCATGCAGTAGGTTACGGCACAGCTGAAGCTGGTGAATTTGCTCTTGCACTCTTTTTGGTGTTGTGTTGCAGTTTCTCCTTCTAATCTGAAGGTGACAGTAGGGGTGGTATTGGCTGGTAAACTCACCAGGTCGGAGTTCTTTTGATGGTTCAATTCAGTTCAGAAGGTATTTTCTGTTTTAAAACAACAACGGCGTCCAGTATGGTTAAGTGTCTTTTCTAGCTTGTAAAAGAATAAGAGGAAATATTTTGATCAGCCTCTCATAAACTTGATCCACTGGTTTTTGTTTTTAAAAATGGTGGATACCACACAAATTCAGTGGGAAGATCCAGATATTCAGCAACGCGTGATCCCGAACTGACCAATCACAAGGGAGTACCACTGCGTAACCGTTTGCGTAGCAGGGGTGCACGTCAGGTCTGGAAGAGGTGTGTTTCGAGCCTCTGCGGAGCTATGCCGAGCACGAGCATAAATCCGCCTTAAGAGGAGAGTATTGATAAGGAAATCATTATCATAAATATTTAATTATTGTTTATAGTTAATTTATACCTTAAAATTGTTTCATTTGTGGATTTACACATTTTTGCTCTAATAGATCCACCTTGAAGATACTCATTTGACAATAATAGCAAGAATGTATTAGAGAATGCATTAGGCTTCCATTCCCAGTTTTCTGTTAATTCAGTCATATTGTGTGCAAAAGCTGTTAACTCCTGTTGATCTTCCCTGTTTCCTGTCAGTGTTATTCTCTGCAGCCTATATTGATAAATATCATTACAGTGTTTACTCACAGTTGCTGAGAACAGTCAGCTGTCCAGTGCAGGATTCTATTCATACTTGGCTGTAAAAACAAACCAGGTGTGTTTCTTAGCTAAAGAAAAATCTGAAACAATGACAATTTTTAAACTGAGTAGGCAGGGGATCAAGATTTGATTGCAAATGGAGGAATTCAGGCATTTTTACATTCCTTACTTCTTCATTTAGCTTTGAACAGAAAAAAAGGGTCTACTTTCTGGTGTTGTCTTCACCCTAGAGGCATTGTTTTAGAATAATTACAGTGCTTTCCTTTCTACATTTCAGTTGTAAGAGAAACAAACCCTAGCTAAATCTACCATTAAAAATGCTGTCTCTTCCAGGCCCTCTGAGACTAGTGTGCTGACACATTAACTTAATTACTTTAGAGAACCACAGCTGCATACAAGCATCAAAATCTGAGCCACAGGACCTGAGTGCCTGTTAAATGTAGCACCAAATGTACCTGTTGACCCAAACTGCAGTATACATCAACAACAGAGATCAGGGTCTTTATGCTTGGTGAAGCTTAGTGGTACAAGCATTAGTCAAACACTGCCTAGGTTAGGAGTTAGCTCTTCTTGTGTGGTTACACATTAACATTTTACAAGCAGCTGTGAAATTAGAAGAAGCTTTGGACCAAGACAGAAACAGATGTGACTCATCAAGCATCATTGCTACATGCAGTGATGCCAGTCAGGAGAGGCAGGTGAGGCAGTGTCTCGTCTGTCATGATTGAAAAGAAAAAATACATAAAATAATTATTAATATTTTCCACTGATGTGTGTTAAAAATACGTTTTTAGTCTGAATTTACACATTTTTTTACTTTTTTTTTTAAAGTAACAATTGCTGAATTTGAGTATTTCCCAGTCAAATACAAGGCAAAAACACCGGGTGAGTCAGTGGCAAGCTGTGCCTCACCTCTGATCCAATGTAAACTGGTTTGCGTGACGTGTGCCGTTTCTGTTCCTCAGCATATCGCCAAGATGAACTTTACAGAAATATTTGTTCTACACCATCACTCCACAGTCTGTGTAATGTCTGTAATGTATGTGTGAGAGAACTATTCCTGCTGATCATACAATAAAGTGTAGGGAAAAGTCAGCAGGTAAGGCGGGCAGTACTCTGCCTCATCTCAAGGGGACACGCTAACGTTTATAAAAGAGGAATGCTGTCGGGATTTGCAGCATTACCAGTAGTTGCATGCTGTTGGATGAATAGTGAAATAAGATGCTCTTCTCAGGTCTTACAGTTGTAAATCTGACTCCAGAGGAGTCAGTGCCTCACCAGCCATGAACCTCACTGCACATCACTGGCCACATGATATCACAAGAGGAATTAGCAACATGCCAAGCAGTGTGTATGGAATCTGGACTGGGATTCTTAAATTGTGGCACTTAGTGGCACTGTCCTGCTTTGCAGTCTATAGAATGCATCCTTGTTTTTCCTACTACTGAAGAAGATCCAGACCCAGACAGGGGACTGGCAGTCAGACTGAACCCCAGGGGATGGCTTCACACTCAGGCCTAACTTGGCTGGGTCATCCCAACCTCTCCCTCCATCACTATTCCCATGAGGCCTCTGGGAGGAATGTCACAGCTTCTAATGTGCACAGATGGTGTGGTGTCACAAGCCAAGAAATGTGTTAATATGCGGTTCTGTTGTTAAATTCCTTCAAAGGCGTATAGTCAACACTGCAGTTCACAGTCTCATAACAACACAAACACAGATTTGCCTTCATTGCCAGACATTTTTCATGGTTAGATCATGGACTGAGGGTCTACATTTTTGGGGTTGCAAAAACTAAATCCCATTTTCTTCCCTGATAATCCCGACCTTGTAAAATTGGAATCATAGTAAACATATTGGTGACCCAGCTGTTTGTTCCCCCAAACAGTAATAGTTCATCCTCCCATTGGCTCAAAATCCAGCCTATGTCAAATTAAAAGCAGCTAAAGAGAAATCTCATCCAAGATAGATCTGGCATGCGTATAGATAACCTGTAGAGGTCCAAGTATACCGCAAAAGAGAGGAGAAAGAAAGAGCTATTTACATCACTGACATTGTGGGTCCCTTCTCAATTGCCAACTACTGATGCAGTGAGCATGAAACACACCAGCAGGCATTACATTTTCATATTTTTTGAAAATTGTATTATAACAGATGCAACTAAAATTATGATCAAGGCCTCACATTTATTCAAAGTAGTCATTAAATCAATCGACTGTTACTTACTACAGTATTAACTGGAGTTGTACATATAACTTTATATATTGTCTTTAATTTTCCTTTATTTGGTCATCATTAAATTCTCAGAAAAATCCTGATGAAAAGGTTTTCTAAGAACTCCTGAAAGTGTATGACTCACACTGCAAATGCATCACAGAGGTCTATAATTGTAAAAAAAATAAAAATAAATAAAAAGCTGTATTTTGATAGATCTGAGATCTGTGCAACAAAACTGGATTTTCTCTTATCGAGGAAAATGGCCTGGCTATTACTAGAACACACACCCAGGTCAACCCAGATAACAGCGATATCCCAGGTATGGTAATCCCACTACATAGTGCAGGCCTCTGGTCTTGTTAGGTTGGTCTCTGTTCCGTTGTGTTTTGTAATGCTCCTTCTTCAGAGTATATGTCTTGTTGCCATCATCCCCATAATATTGCATTTGTCTAAGTTTCTTGTTAGTGCTTGTTACCTTGATTTCCTTTGTCAACTGCATGATTCCTTCAGTTTACAGTGATCCCCTCTTTCCATGTTTCTATGGATGTGTTGTTATCCAGCTCCTTCCCAGTTACCACTTCTATCATGTTTTTTGTTTGGACTATGATTTTTGGACTTGTTGTTGTTGTTTCTTTTGTTTGTTTTGCTTTTTTGGGTTGTTGTTTTTTTGTTGTTGTTTTTTGTTGTTGTTTTTTTGTTTGTTTGTTTGTTTGTTTGGTGTTTTTTTTGGGGGGGGGGCTTTGCCTTTGCTTGGTTTTGCTTTTTTTTGTTTGCCCCCTGCTTTAGTTGTGCATTTGGATCTCGACTCAATCACAAAGCATCATCACTTCATCGCCAGAAATAGAATAGAAATTTTGTGGAAGGAAAACAATGGATAGAAAAATTGTTGCATAACCTCTGGCCTTTGTCTTTTTATCAACATGAATCTAATTTGTGCAACACAATCACTTGAGTGTTTTGCCATTGTCTACTTTCCTTGTTGTAAAGGAGGTTCAATTCCTTATCAAAAGGAATCACATTTCTTTTGCACGTATGAAAGTATCCCAGATTTGGTTTTAAGCTTTTATTTAACAAGTTAATGTTAAACATGAAATAAGCTTATAAGTCCTTTGTCAGTTCTGGACAATGAGCAACCTTTTAACATGACATCTGACCTGTCTTGGCAAAGACATGGGTAAATGTGTGTCAAAGTGGCCCACCAAAACAAAGGTCACAAATACATGAAATTCCAAAGGAGACTCTTTGAAGAAAGCAGAAAAGCCTCATATTGTAGATGGAAATGTTAAGTGAGACGATGTGATTTACATCCAAAAATGAGGTGACAACTGTGAATCACCGGCAGCGGTTTGTGTTTGTCTGTCTGACTGTTTGTTGGTTCTGAATTGAAGTAAGATAAGCAGTATAGTATAAATACCTTGTGTGTTTCTGAGAGTGTGTGTTCCTGTATGCATGTGTTCTACCTGTCCTTGTATCTGTGAGAATCCTGTGAACCTTTCTGTCACTCTACATTTACCTGCCTGCCAGATGTGTACTAACAAGACCCTAGTTCCTTGCAGGCTAATATTCTACCTGCCCATCATGCACACACACCCACACAAAACATTCACAGCATACAAACCAGGCAGTGGCTGGGCTGCTTTCACCGACCTGTGCAGGACCGACTAATCAGAGCAACTCACACATCTCTGTGGCCCAGGACTCAACCTGATGGTTAATGCAGAATGTCAGGAAGTGGCCACACACACTGACAAGGAGGTAAAAATCTTCTCTGTATTCTGCGTGTGTAGCTGTTTTGGTGTCATTACCGGTGTCTGCCTGTTGCCCTGACTTTGCCTCGATCAATTATGCACCTGCGATAAGCCCATGACAGCACTGTGTGTTGGGTGTTGCTGTTGTTGTGTTAGAATCTTGGCTTAGGTACTGTCACAGTGAAAACAGCGTAAATGTCAGATGGTATTTTGTGTGGTCCTGCAAGAAAGAAAGAGGATAAGGAGAACAGGAAAAAAAGCAAGCGTAGATGAATAAGAATGAGAGACAGTGATAACTTAAGTTAAATGGAGTGAAAGTCATGCACGTTCTAGATTAAATGCTACTCCTTCAATACAAAGCAAAGCCTTTTATCAAAGATAAAGTTCAGACATATTTTATGTTGCTAGTGTTTTATGAATTGACTCCTTGAGGGTGAGAATGATAATTATTCCAGTGACCAGTCCTGTGCAGCTTTTATTGCCTCATACTGAAGATTCAAACTTGCATGGAAATCCCTTTAAAGGCCTTGGTTCTCCCTGCCAATCACTAACTCTCTGAAGATCAAACTAAATGAGTAACTGGTGAACTGGTCAAGCATGAAGCAGCTGAAGAGCCAAGAGTTAGAGTACAATTCCACCAATGCTGAACTCCAAACAAGAACAAGAGGGGCAAAAGGGCTCTGATGCCCAAATCAAGGAAATCTTGCTATTAAAAAAAAGTAAATAAATGTGTGTGTGTGTGTGGGGGGGGGGGGGGGGTTTCTTTGAATGCCAAAAAAACTTTAACCACTGTGCCCTTCCTCTCTCCTTTTTTTTAAAAACTCAAAGCTTTTCCCTCCTCACCTCCTTCTTA
>JBAMHW010000004.1:22718088-22738325 GCA_037177495.1 Rhadinocentrus ornatus
TGTGTGTGTGTGTGTGTGTGTGTGTGTGTGTGTGTGTGTGTGTGTGTGTGTGTGTGTGTGTGTGTGTGTGTGTGCATTTGCAAACTAACTCATGTCATATCCAGGAGTCTGAGAACAAACACATGAGGCAGAGCATGTCTGGAGGCAGAGATAAGCAGAGTTAAAACTCAGTAGGCTGAGCAGTTTCTTAGCTGCTGGCTGGACTGAAAACCAATGAAGACAGAAACAATGTGATTAAAGAATTCACTTTACTTTTATTAGCAGTGACAAGAAGAATTTTATATAAAAAACCTTTTAGGCAGCCAAACTGTGAACTTGAAAGCAGTTGCTCTCAAACAGACATAATCGAAAGCTGAAATGTTTTACCTTCAGGAAAAAAGCAGGATGCTGCTCAGAGACTCCAGAATCAGTGATATCTAAGGTTGTGACCAGGTGTGTCACTTCCTATGAGATTTATTGCATTGCCTTTAAACCTCTGTTTTGGGGGGCAAATTCCCTGTTTTCATGCATTTTATTAAAACATGAAAGATTTTAGGTCATGGTGCAACAAGGATTCTGCTAGATATTGTAAAGGCCTTGGTGAAAGTACAAGGGTTTAGTAATCTCTGACATCTACACAGTAAACTAGGGTTCATTGTATTCCCTTTGTTAGTGAGACCACCCCACCAAAGTTCAATTGTTTTAAATATTGCTTTATAAATCTTAAATATAGTTAAATAAAGCACAGACTTTGGACAAAAACAAAGAACTGTCAATGATTCAAGAAATGATTTGTTACTTTAATAACCAATCATGCACCATTTTCTCTGGGATATGAACCATTGCTCATATTTTTATTGTCTATTTAAATCCAGTTTTCTGTGTGGGTGGTTTTCCCTGCCTTCTTCATTGTAAGCTTAATAAAAATTACAGCTATCCTCACATACATTATTTATGTGCAATAAACCCTTCCACCAATAGCCCTTCTTTGAAATATTTATTTCTTTTAAGTTTTTGGAACATTTTAAGTATAATGTTGGTTTTGGTGGATTATTGTACTTCGGCCACACAGAATTCTACCTCTGAAGCAGACATGTCCCTCTCAGTGCCTCTTATCTGTTGGTAGACTTGTGTAAAGGCTGCATGGTGGGATATCTTTTGTGTCACAGTGACAGCCCACACTGACAATATTGTTCACTGGTTTTTCAGCTTAGGTCAGTTTAGCTGGGAAACTAGCAGCAGAAGCCAGACAAAATTATGTGTCATCAAAACAATTGTTCTACTTACTCTTCGGCTAGCTCAACTCAAAGCTGAAAAATGAAAAAAAAAAAAAAAATACATCATTAAACATTCTATTACCTTATTTGTTTCAAGCACAGCAAAGTTATGGAAAAATGTTACTTATTTTTTTGTGTGTGCATATGCGGGTGTTGAACTTTTTTTCCCTCCTCCAGGAAAATGCACTCAAGTCTCAGTCAGGGATGCCTCCATCGCATTCAACTGATTCAGAATCTGGAGTTAGACTCTTTACTGAGGCTGCTTACCTTAAAAGCCGTAAATGGCCTTGCCACAAACACATCAGACTTATTGACCTGGTGTGTCCCCTCCCTTCCACTGACATCTACAGATGCTGCCCTTTTAGCTATCCCCAGATCACAGTTTGTGACAAAGAGGAAATCAGGCTTTTTCCATTAGAGCCCCCACCTTATGAAACTCTTGTACCCGCTGAACTCAGGCACAAAGATCTCTTGATTCCTTCAAATCCCTCCTTAAACTTTGCTTTTAGGGAGGCTCCTTGGTCATGTTTGATGTTTTTTTTATGAAGACACTTGTAAATTTTTATGAAATATACTCTTCCTTTGTTGGTAAGGTAGTTATGTAATTAAAACTTTATTTTTATTTTATTGTTTATGTTTTTTTTTATCTATGTGCATTTAGTAGTTTTACTTGACTTCATTTTTATTGATTTGAATGCTGCCCTTTACAGTAATTTTATTCTGTTATATATTGCTGCATTGTTTTTGTTTCAGGTTGTTTTACTTGATTTAAATTTATTCTGCTGTGTGGAACAACAAATATAATTTCTTACATTTGTTTATAAAGGTGCTCTATAAATAATGTTTTATTCTTATGCTTATTATAAAATGTTTTTAGAAGCATTATAAGGTAGATTATCCAGTTATCATTTTAAAATAAATAAGATTTTTTTTATTTCAAAATGAAGTGGTATGACACTCAAACCCACAACTCAGACATCATTAAAAAGGTTCATACCGCGTGGAATATGTAATGCAGAAGCAGTCATACAGAATCTGGGAACTGAATAAAAATCAAAAGTAAAGCCCAGAGAGAAACCTCAACAAAGCAGATATGCAGTCAGAAATAGGAAGGTTGAAAAAAAATACAACTAGAATTAAAACAATGCAACAAGGCTGAAGAGCTCCAGCAGGTAAAACACAGCAAACAATTTCCATGTCAAGAGGAGAGTGTGGAGGAAATGTGGAAAAGCTCAGATGGTAGTTGTGGAATTTCAGGGTGTGTCCATCCATATGATCTTTCATTTATTCATTTATTTCCTGGCAGAAAAGCACCGTCAGGGTTCTAGGAACTGTTTCATCACGTAGCCATTGTTCATGTAAACACAGATGTGAACTGAAACAAACACACTGAGACCCTTGAGATCAGGTCCTTCCTGTTCAATCCCAACCAAAATTTTAAGTAATTTGTTCATGGTGGGAACATTTTCGTAATGTGTTTATTGTCCTTGTTCTTAATTGTCTTCATACTCACCTGATGATTTTTAGGAACAAAAATAAATAATTATGGAACCAGTTTTAAAATGGTAACCTTAAAAAAAAATTTATTTCAAAACATTAAATTGCCCTCACTTTAAAACTAAAAGCAGCCCATGCTTATCTTTAACTCACGTGCAGCCTCTCCTGTTTTGATTGACAACTCTGTTGGATAATTTCACAATGAAAAGCCGTTTTCATTTTCATGTGTCAGTTTCCAAAGGAGGACAGACTTCAGCTTATTTTTAGAAGATGGATTTTGCTTTTAAGTAAATGACAGGAGACTGTTTTTGTCAGAACTCGCATCTGACAAGTAGATGGAATAAAAGCGAGGCTCTACACCTTTTAAATCAGACACAAGCAGTGTAAAGACAAACCCAAAGGGGCTAAAAAAATGGATTTAAAGAGTATTTGAAACATGAAACATTTGAGATTAAAGGAGTTTGTCTTTCTGCATCTGCAAAACTTCCCTTTCACAAATTTTTTCACACGCACAGACTGATACTGTACATCGTAAGTATAAAGGTGCATACTATACACTGACAATCAACAGCCTGGCTGCACTCAAAGAAATGGAAAACCGATGTAGTATATCTTGTGTAATGTATTAATGTTGAAAATATTAAATAAATTCACTTTTAGAAATAAAAACATGAGAGTTACATTACATCTAAATAAAAAGTAAAAGTTTTGGCAAAACTCAAAACTGTTTAATAACATTTACTCAATACAGAAACTGCATCCAAATGCGGTTTCCATCCATCTGACACATGTGCACTGCCTTAGATCTCTAGACCGGCATATGGCGTCACCGCCAGCAATCGGCTGATAGACAGCAGTGAAAAATGCCATCTGGTTTTATTGATTTGTAAAATGGAACAAAATCATTTAGGGGAAGTAAAAGCTCTATTTACCTCCATACTGTCTACTTTTATCTTGGTCTTGGGCTTCGCGCTGTGGTGGACACAAGCGCAATGGACACGAGCTTGTCGCAACCGAAGAATATGAAAAATCTGAATTTTTCCATATGTCCGCCAGAGAAGCAACTAGACCTGCTGCTTTAACGGCGCAAACAGAAGCATATTGTTTCTTATTTGGGACATTAGTGAAGTCCAAGCGGACCCAATGCAGACTTCTGCCTGGCAAACAAGGCTCATTTCAGGATGAGAATCATCATACCTGTGGACCACCGCTTCGCCATTCATGTGACATTGATTATGAATGCCTCTTAGGTTTGTCATGGGGTTAGTACAATCACAGACAAATTAACTTCCATCATGAAATCCCACTTAAATATTCAAAAAGTACAAAACATATGTATGCAAATGCAGATTGCACATTGCAATTGATTATATTTGGGGTTTGGACTATTGGTAAACGCCTTGAAACATTTTGGACTGTTATTAATATCTGTGAATAGCGTGACAGGACTATCTGAGACAGTTCTTTACAAATACTTTGTTCTGATTCCTTTTTTTAAGGATGTGGATCCTGAACTGCAACAAGTGAACAACTCAACATGGTGGTCTGTGTAATCCAAGCTGAAAGAGCGAAGCCCCCTGATGACCCTGAGGATGTCCACATTATGATAGAGGGGATGGAAGTGCTGCAAGCCGTGAAGGACTTGGCAAATGGTTGCACACTCCTCCTTGGACTCATCTCCTGCTTAATTCTGGAGTACCCAAGTAACCTAAAATACACTTTTGATTTCATTCAGAAGGTGCTGATGGGCATGGATGAACAGAAACTGTCATGGAAGGTACAGGTCCACAAAGACAAATTATTTGAGTAAGGTAAAAGAGTTTACGATGCGCTTGCACCAGTAGGGCCAATGACCAGTTGGACTGCAGTAAAATACAATTAGTGTTTGGGGGTTTTTTTGTATTTTTTTTATTTATTTATTTATTTTTTTTCTAAATGACATTATAAGTTATAGTATTTTCAGTAATTGTGGAAGGTGCTGAAGGCTGCAACAGCCATTTGAGTTTGTATATTGGGTTTAAGTCATGTTGGGTCATTGTTCCCCAACACCTCACTGGTGCACTTTGTTTTTGTGCGTACAGTTTTAGTTTGTTTAAAAATGGCTTTTTGCCACATATTGCCCCTAGACGGATAGAAGCAAACACAAAAATCAGACAGACAGACATTCTTAGCACTTGCGGCCTGTGGTCGACAAATATGGCACATGCCTCATTCTGGCCGGTTGTTAAAATAAAGAAAATGTGAATAACGAGAATTGACTTGAGAGGTATTCGTTGAAGTCCCTCAACACAAATACTACTAATTTATGTTTAATATATTTATTGCAAGCGATCTTAGTAAATGGAAAAAAGTTTTAATTAATGTTTAATAAATTCTTGATGAAAAATTAATTCAACATAATGTTTCGTAAATTTTATTTAATGCTGTTTCATATACAGTGGTCCCTCGCCATATCGCGGTTCATCTTCTACGGAAATACTATTTCAACTATTCTATGTCCAAATTTAACCGTAGGAATCAGCCCACTGTGCTTTGTTTCTTGATTGAACGACATTACAGCCGAGGGTGGGGATGCAGCGCCAGCAGAGAAGCTGTAATATACTTTACGGGGAGGGAAATTATTAAGAAATTCACATTGTTAAATATATGTAGGTTTTTGAGAGTGTATAAAGTGTGTGAAAATGTTAAAAATGTTAATTATAGTTTGGGAAAGGTCTATAAACACTCCAAGGAGGGTTAATTAGGCCTTAACTTGCATTTCAATTGTGAAATATTAATAAGGTCATCATTTCGCGGATTCCTTTAATCGCGGGGTGTTTTCAGAACGTAACCCCCATAATACACGAGGGACCACTGTATTCAACATTACAGTGTTTTGTAAATTCAATGTAATGATTAATAAATTCCAAATAATAATGCTTAATAAATTACCTATAATAGCACTAAGTAAATTAAAAATAACTCTATTATGTAGCACACAATTAAAACAGTTTGCTAAAATTTAATCATCTAATATTCTTCAAATGTAAATAAAATAGTTTTGTGGGACCGGTTGACATTTTCCGATTATTTAAAACTAATGTTCTATTTCTTTGAGTGTATACATGTCTTGATTAATAAGTATCAAACATACATTGTACTACAGCTACTGTACTGTTATAGCTTAAATCTTGCTCTTTAAAAACACACACACTCACATACACACACGATCAATAACAGCATCATGAATTTGACTTCCCTTCTTCTGCACAACACAGTCATATTGTAAATCCATGACTTTAGAGGCCACAACAGTTACTTATACACCTTAACCAACTTTAAACTAAATAATTGCATGCTAATCACTTCTAACCCGTGCTAAACTTCTTGCTCTAACTGGCAAACATGTCTTTAGGTTCATCTTGAATGATTCCTGTTGTAAAGGAATTATTTTTCCTCCTACTCTAACCATCTGCAGTATGGTTTCGCATGTCAACAGCCTCCTGTTTTTAACTCCTCTCATCCTCATTTATGCCTCGCCTTTGTAGTTTTGCCTTCCTCCGTCAGTCTTGCTTTCTGTATTTTAATTAACTATTCACTACTCCCTCGTTAATTGCTTGAATGGAGCGAAACAGGATCTGCGAACAAAGACAAGACTGCAGAGAGACCATAAATTTGCTCATACTGGTTTAGCAGTTCGTTGCCTACACTTAACTGGTATTGTTCTCCCTGAATTAATCTTGACACTTATTCTATGAAGGAGTTGTTGTATTATGTAAGGACACTGTCTCATATAAATTTATTGCTGGAAGCTGTGGGCTGAAAAACGACGCCGCCATCAACCATTATCACCTCACCTGGCTGTGCTGGTAGCTATAGCAGCAAATCTCCCGCTGCAACGTCCAGCCAAAAAGCTGTAAGCCACCCTTCAAAGTGACTAAAGGCTAATTGAAAGACCTGCTGAACAAGATTTTTATGAAATTATGTCAGTACCACTAAAAGAAAAATGTGTAAAAGTATTAGAAAATGACAGTGGAAATATAAATATGATTAATAAAATAACTAAATAAGTTTTTATTTAATTTTATTGGGTTTTTGTATTGCATGTGGCCGTATGAGACCATGGTGCAGCTATGTTCAGTTGCCGGACATTTTGCATTCTATCCTCAGTAGCCAGATTCCCACTGGAGTGTGAAGAAGCAATGTTGATCCATCATGCAAACTGTACAGGCTCAAAAAAGGTGAAATTACCACACTTGTGAAGTTGTAAAATGAGTGATATTGCACAACTATGTTTTATTAAATTATTATTTTTTCAAAATTGCTAAAGACCAGAGTTCTCCAATTGAGCGACGCTAAGAAGCATTTAGCAAATATGGTGTGAAATAATATAAATAATATAAATAAAATAATATATTTATGTTAAAATTAACAGCAGAATCTGGGTCACAAGACCATATAAACATTCTTTATTTCCAACAAACAATACTCTAATGACAACTATATGAATTACTGCACATCAAACTCTATACAGCACCTCTGTGTCAAGCCACCTGCCACCTGCCTGGCTCTACTGTTGCAGAACTTTATGTAAAAGATGTGATATACACATCAAATGAAAACAGAAGACTGCACAAAATCCGACAACAAAGCACTCTACAAAATCATCAGAGATAGAAACCAAAGAACAATAGAAAACTTTCTATTATCTTTGTCATAGTTGAAAAAGCCACAAACTGTTGTATTTGAACGTATCGAACAGCTGGTACAAAACTGTCAAAATGTGATCTCATCTAAACTATCTGCACCAAAATCTTTCTAAATTTGTTTTATGCTTCATTATATCATAGTTAGCCTTTGCAGTGATAATGCTTACATATAGTAGCTACTATGATTTGTTAGAGGTTTAGAGCTACAGGTGGATCGTTCCAGAGGGATATTCATCAGAAAAGTGTTTTTCTTTTCCATTTGGGCTGTGTCCCATCTTCATTTACTCTTCACTAGTAGCACATATCTCAACAAATCTCATAAATGTGACACCAAAAGTACTGAAAAAAGACCTTGAGGTTGTAGGGACATTTTCATTTCATGATTTTGTGCAGTTTTTGAGCAGAGACTTAAACAATAGTGTAGGGTTCAAAAAGGAAGGGGGAGGGGGTGAACAGTGGCGTTACACCACGTTCTTACACCATCTGCCTGTTTTTAACTTTGCTTTCATTTTCAGATGATATTATTGTTAGTAATTTAAAAAATATTGATAATATGATTGAAACAAAAGAGTAGCTGTAATTACTGATAAATATGTTGTTTGCATTACTGTATGTTGCCAAATTTGTTTCTTTTATTAAACAAAAAGGTAATTAAGAAGTTTTAACGTCACAATTTCTGAGACTTTATTGAGACACTGCTATGCTTTTGGTGTGTGTGTGTAAAAGTTTGGCAGCATAAATGTAAATCTTTTACATTTTCTTTAATTACTTCTATGCCTGACTATATATGGTAAAGCTAAACAGGCATCACAGCCTGATAAAACTGTTGATTATTAATGCTTTTGAACCACCTAATTAGTCTGTTAACTGTGATGTGTAAACACAAAAAATGCATTTTTTTCTTATTTTTACACATCTTTCCCTATTGTATTGCACTTATTAACTTGCAAAGCATCTTTAGAAGATGAACTCTTAAAGCTTTGCTGATATTGGTAGATACCAATCCACACTGTGTTTTGCATCAGTAGATAATAGTCTGCCGAAATACTGGATTTATCTCTATAAACAAGTCCAGATTTTTTGTTATGTTCAGATTGAGCATGATATCAAGCCGGGATGTGAATTCAGACTGCACTTTTATGATAACTGCCAATGTTAGTAAGCTAGTCAACCATGGTAATTATATGGCATTGCAGAGAACATAAACAATCAGGAACACGATCTCTCAACATGAAGCTGACCTTTGTCTGCTGAAGTTACATCAAAACACATGAATAGCTTTGGTAAAAATTCTTGCCTGCTTACAACTGCACACAAAGAGAAAAAAAGGAAAGCAGAAGATAAAGAAATGGAGCAGATTTTGATTTTGATTTTTTATTTTTTTTCATGATTTGCCTTGTGTTTTTAGGCACCTTTTCCTTGTCGTCAACTTGATGAGTGTGCCACAACACAAGGTAACTGCATTTGGGAAATCAAGGAAGTTCACCTACTGACATAAATAGACTCAGTTTCTCATTGACACAAATGCATGTATGCACACACACACAGCCACGCACACATGTAAACAGACTTGCTTTTGCACCCTGTTTCTTTCTCCACTTTTTCACTTAAAAAAAGGCAGAGGAGAAAAGATGAGATGTGAATTACACCACATCACCTGCCAAGGTCACTTCAACACAGTGGCTAACTGCCTTCCAGGTAGAGCATTTTTCCATTTAATATGATCTCTTGTGAATTCATTCGCTGCTTAGTGAAGCCTGTTATGAGAGAAAGATTGTTTCTGTTTAAGATTTACATTCCTGCTCTAGCAGATGCTTTTAAAAATGATGGAAAATAATCTAAGTTAGTTCATCCACAGTTCTCAGTCTCAGTCTTTTTAAATGGCAAGTTTAAATACTTTATTATTTGCGTTATTTATTTAAATATTTGAATAAAAGCTTCATTTTATCCCACGCAAATGAGAACATTTTAAATTATTTTTACTGACAAATTCCTCATTATTTAGCCTTTAAATTTTATTTATTGAACTAATATTGCTGGCAGGTTCTTTACCCTTTGATCAAAGCAGCATGATGTTAATTGTTGCCTAATATGAAGGTGTCAACATACTACATACTGCTCTTGAGATTAAAGGTTACATGTAGTAAGTTTTTAATAAGAAAATAAATTAAATTAAGAAAGTTATAAATTTGGAAAATGTTAGCAGCCTTCTATATCTCTTTTAGTCAGCAACTGAGAGTTTTTTGTTGTTATAACAGTTACTGCAACATTTTGGTCACATGAGGGCAAAAGGAAACAACTACAGTATATCTTTTACACATTTTGTAAGCTGAAAAGGACAAGAGTGATCTCTTTCCATGACAAACACAGGTGCACATTTTAATGTTTTATGGGTGAGGCAGGAACTAACAAACCCACCCACACACCCATCCATTATTTATACCCACTTAAGCCAATGCAGGATCATTTTATTCCTTCTTTTTTATGTTTGTTTTTTTCTGAACTTGCTATTTTTCAATAGTTTTTTGTTATTTTATCCTTTGCTTAATTTATCCTTTGCTATCTGACAGCTTTTCACTTTTGGGGATTTCTTTTGATGTTTCTCATCCCAATGTTCTTCTCTGAGCGATTTAGTGCAGTTTCCCACTGTTGAACCCCCAAAATGCAGCTTTTGTGACTAAAGATAACCACTAACATCTTCCTGTCACTGAATAGATCAACCCAGGATGGGGATGAAACTGAATCCTGCATCTGAATTCTTCCTTTCCCTGGTAAGAACATTTAGCTTGGCCAACAGGATGAAACACAGTCTTATAGAGGACAATTATGAAATTGTGAAACTTGGAGCAATGTTGGGAGAAACACGATTTGCTTCTGTAATGTGTCCAGCCAGCATTACACTTGCTAAATCATTGCTAGTAGATGGCAGAATCTCATCTAATATTATTTATTAAATTTGGACACAAGTGGGAATGACGTAAATTTAGGGACGTTTGACAAGAATCTCTCTTATCTTAGCTAAACATTAACCTCTTAAAAATTAAAAACTGGGCTAGAAACATAGTCTAAGGAAATCCCGGCTGGTTTAAATAATTTAACTTGTTTCACTAAAAATAGTTAAATTCTATAGAAATCATTAATTTAAACCTAAACTGTAACATTTCCAACCCAAGCACTGACAAAGAAGCTTGCCTCAAGCAGTATCCAAACCTCTTCATCTATTTATCTAGCATAATTATCTTTTAACCTCATGAAGACCAGTGGTGTTTCCATACACTGTTGCTGTAAAAACAAACCTCTGCTGTAAAACCTTTTCACAAAAACAGACTTTATGCTTGACCTACTCTTCAGTGAAACAACTTACTGTATGATCTCTGAGGTCACAGTCTGTTCTGGAAATGCATACAATTCCCCTTATTTATACATATCATATTCTAATGAGACAAACTATCAACACCCTGGAAAATTTGGAGTTGTTTGCTTGGAAATGTTTCAATTCCAGTTGACATATATTTTTAAATAAAGTTTAATTATCCCTAAGGAGAAATTGGATTATGACTGCTGCTGAATAAGTAAATAATTAAGTACTGATAGGTGAAGAGTAAATTGAGATTACATTAGGTTGTACCATGAAATACGCAACACTACAGAATAAAGCAGAGATGTATGAGAAGATTTTCACTTTTATCCCAAAAGTCTTCTCATCTTATATCAAACTCAAGAGATCTATGGCCAACAAATCAATGTACACACACACACAGCATAAATTGTGAACACATTGGTCACTAAATTAGACCTTTTAATTTTTGGAGCGTATAATATATTTTTAGCTGCAATCTGTCCAAGTCATCCCTGTGGGTTTAGCAGTATCCATCTAAATGAGATTGAGGTGAAGCAAAGAAAATAGCCTCTGAGTTATCTTCATTTACATCCTCTTCATATATCTTCATTAGTAGTAAATGATTGTTTGCAAGATATGGCCAGTCCTTCACAGCAGGAGCTTACAGCTAAATTTCTATTAGCTGTGTAAAACAAGTTAAAAGAGGGAATGGGATAAAATGTACCTACTTTCATAGATAAGTGCTTGAAGGGGGAGCATGCACAAAACATTTTTTGTCATGACTGTCTTTTAGCTGGCATGGGAACACTTTTAAGCCAGTTGCTGCAAATGATGTGATTGTTAACCCCATAAGCCCTGTTTGCTTGTTTTTGACATTTGTCTGATTAAGTGCTTGTGGTTTGAATTGTCTTCTGTATTCCAGAAACTGGTTTTGTTGAGCTTTTAGCTGACATTCTTCACATTCTTCTGGTTACGTGGGTTTCTAACATGTATATTGATACATGCATCGTGCAGCAATTTTCGTACAAATACTGATGCAACCCAGTTGCCCCGATAAATGCATATGTAGTGATTTAAAATTAACGAGTCTGCATGTGATCAGCTTTCATAAGGTGTGTCCCAATTTAGGGTCAGCACACTTCGAAGTAGGCTACGGAGTGTGCTCCGTAGTCTACACACTTTGAACATTCGTGAAATGGGACAGCCTGCCTAGCCAACAAGAAATTCCCATAGCAACAACACAGGACGTTGAATCACTTAAACCTCTGAAATTACTCATAGGACACTTCAGTGGACTCTGTTGTTTTCAAGCCACTACACACTTCATTAACCCCTTAAAAATCCATAAATATAAAATATTACAGAATTTTAATGTCACCATTTAACAAGCGTGTTTTTAATGTACTTGGTTTTTAAACAAAACTTTATTGAAACCCAAACCCCTCTGAGCTCAGTTGCAGATTTGGCACCGTCTTGTGCACAATATATTCTGGGAGAAAAGAGGTTGTGAAGGATGCATCACCAGCAGCCTTTGTTTGAGGCTAAATTGAGTCTGGATTTGAAGGGTGGATTAGGAGGGTCCTTCAAATTCTGTGAATTTGGACATGAAATGCAGATTGGAACGTCCCAATTAAAAACATTCTAAAATCAGAAAGTTCAAGTAAAGGCCAGCCATGTTTCACTCACTGTCAACTTGTGTAAAACATTTTTTCTCTGTGCAACTCCACTGAGCCAGACTAAGATCAGAAAATTAAAGTAAGCGTTATGTTCTTTAGCTATTTAATATATAATTACCCATTGCTGCGTCTATCCAGGTTTGCCTGCAGGCTAGTAGCTGAGTTACTCAAGTCTAAAGCAAATTGAATGTTAATTGTTTGAGCCTAAGAGAAGATAATTTGTGCTGATATGCAAGTTCTCACTGTGTAAACACAGATATTGGGAGTTTTTTAAGCAGTGGAGTATCTTTTAAATAATTTTACTTTTTATTGGTTTAATCATTTGTGTAAGATTTTCTTCTTTCTGCACTTTTTCATTCAATTGTTTGAAACCTGTGTTGTATTTATTGTTTTGTTTTAGTTAAGAATTAAATAAATACTTTAAGTAAAAATAAAAAATGTACACAAT
Source organism: Rhadinocentrus ornatus (assembly GCA_037177495.1). Lineage (NCBI taxonomy): Eukaryota > Metazoa > Chordata > Actinopteri > Atheriniformes > Melanotaeniidae > Rhadinocentrus > Rhadinocentrus ornatus. Next base: position 22,730,994 of record JBAMHW010000004.1, read on the forward strand.
ATATTCTTACTCCAAAACTTTCAGGATTATCTGGCATCACAAAACAACACAGTATAGCACAGGATTAAGGTAAAAAAAGTTGCAGCAATATTTTTCTACACCCCTTTATCAGGAAGCTGCGTTGCCTAAACCTAATGTAGCTTTTCTGCATAAACCTTACCTGAGAAGTAAGGTACAAATGAAAGAGCTCATGAAGGCAGAAGTACACAGTAAATAATGCTATGGGGGTTTAACAAAAAACATGATTTACACTGTACAAATGTGAATGCAAGTGAAAAATAGATTTTAAGACCTTGCAAACCCTCAGAATCTTACAGTATCAGCTCATCATTATCTATTCAAGCACACTAGCCCAAAGAAGATGGGGGGCATATTGTGTGTATCTGGCTCAGGCCAGTCAGATAAAAGAGATGTGAAAGAGACATGACAAAAGAGCAAAGGTGGAGCACCACTCACAGGACACTAGAAAAGATTTTAAATTGCCAGCAAGGCTCAGTTAGAGCATTGCATTTCCTACAAAGTGACAGTGAGAGCCACTTCAGACTAGATTGCTGCGCCTGAGTCTGAGACATTTGATAAACACTGACCTTACTCTGCGATGCCCACTAATGCACCACTTCAGCTTGAATTTTTGATGATCTCAGGTGTGGAAAAGCACACTTCCAAACAGTAACACTAAAGGTGCCCTGAAAGTTATCCTCTATATATTTAAACATCCATGGTGCTGCCTTGCTGAACTGAACACAAGAATAAAGGCAGATGAATACAGATATAGAGAAAATGGGTAATGTAATCATCTTTGACAGTGATTCAAACTGCTTGCTAATGGTGCTTGTGGAGTTCTTCTGGCATGTCAAATTCTGGAAAGACAATTTTGAGAACTGAACAAAATAGTTTCTCTTTCTACTCTTTCTACTCCTTTGGTCTTTGTAACCCCTGTTTTTGGGGTGTGATTAGATTAACTATTGATGCACCTTTGCTGTAGCTTCAAAGAGGACTGATGTTTTGACAACAGAAGGCACAACTTTCAAGGCAAAGACATGGGAAGAAAAGAAAAGAAAGTTCATAAAATTGTCTAAACCTATAATAGCCTCCATCATTCTGTAATGGAAAAAGTTTGGAACCACTAACAGACTTCATAGATCTGGCTGTCTCCATAGCTAAACTGATTAAATGGATGCAGAGCCTTGGCCAGACAGAAATTAAGCATATCAGTGGTAACTCAGAGAAGTTCAGAGAAGAGTTTGGGACCAGAGAGCCTTAAAAAGGAAGACAACCATTGGTGAAAAACATCACCAGCACTACCTTTATTGTAGAGTGAGCAAATTAAAGCCATTTCTCACTAAAAGACACACGACCCTCTCTCATTCTAGAAAAGAAACTAGACATTGTTAAGACAAAAAGATGCAATAGCAGTAGGGGAGCTAAAGCAACACTTACAGTGAGGGGGATACAACTTCATCCCCACCATCTAATAAAAAGTCCCATTTCAAAGTCCCATTAATAACCTTCCCGGGAAATACAATAAAACAGACCATAATTGAGTTCCTAGAGACTGCCAAACAAGACTAATAGCTAACTGTTTGAAAAGGTACACTAGGAAGGCCAAAGCCAGGAGAAGAAATAACTGAGTAAACGGAGAAAGTTATTATTAAGTTTACCATAGAGATGCTTTGTCCCTATACTTCTGTTTGGCATAGGCCTGAAACCCTTCAGTCAGATGATCACAAAATAAGGTTATGGATATCAGTTCCAAAGTTGGGCAATCATCATCACATGATCACAGCAAAAGGGGTTAAACTGCTAAATAGCAACAGCAGATTTCAAGGACAGCAGAAAATAACAATGTGGACCTACAATCAAATAGCAACCATGAAGATGCCAAAAGCAAGTCAGTCATAACCACATCCCTACAAAGAGTGAAGATGGTCCTGAAAAGTCCAATCAAAGTCCAATCCCTTAATAGGTATACCATGGCCACTGTAAGACCCCATTGGTATAGTAAGTTGTCCAAAAGAAAGAAATATCAGCCACTGATATCAAGGTATGGGCCAGAGCCACTACCCAAGATAAAACAATCAAGACCTAGGACGTGCTAACTGAATGTTGCACACTGCTGAAACCCAGTAGAGAAGGAAGTGCAGTAACTATTATGATTAAACCTCTTCATACCATTGTTTCCATCTTCACTCATGGTACTAACAAAACCGCTAGTACCACTGACAGATGGCAGAATTGGTTAATATCAAGACGTCCTATTAATGGCTAAAAAAAGGCTGGTCAAATACAGCCACTGTCCAGAAGGTTTTAGATGTTTACCTCCTTACATCCACTTGGCTCAAATTGTTGATTCAGATCTGTTTAAATTCAATCAGTTGTGTAAGAGTAAGGAAAGATCTATTTCTTCTAGGGCACTGGTCCAGGAGTGATTCACACAAACTTAAAGTGCTAACAAGGACACCGAATGAATACAGAAAATGCAGTAATGTGTGTTGTTTCGAGACATGGTGGCAGGAACGTGTTCTGGGTGATGCACTGTGTTAAGATTGCATGAGCAGATCAAGACAACAAAGTGAGCAAAAAGTTAAAAGAAGGATATACTGCAGTTTTCTTTAACAACTGATGGTGTCATTCTGGACATGCTACTGTAAATAACATGATCTGTACATGGGACTTTGAAATATCAACTGTGAGTTTTTGCCCACATTATCTACCCAGAGAGTTTACATGTGTTATTCTTGTATTGCTTTATAACATACCTAGTACTGCTTCAGATGCCGTTTATGATGTCATTAAATCAGTCATCCTAAACTACAAACACAGCATCCTAATTGTTTCATAGTGATCTCTATAGATTTCAACAATGTCTTCCTCAGCTACACTTTCATTATATCAGCTCCTCCACAGGAGAAAATAAGATGTTGAGTTTATTTTCTGCAAATGTAAAAAATGCGTACAGCCCCAGAGACTTAAAGTACATGGAAGAAATAAATAAATAAAAAATAATAATAATAATCAAAAAGGTAGCCTTTGTGCTGGACACTGATCTGGAACTGCTGGAGTTCATTATACAGAGAAGAATGTTGCATTAGCTGATGATCCTTTATTGATCTAGAAAAGTTCTGATGGGGGGCCAGGCAGAAGCACTGACCAAAAAAAAAGTGTAAAAAGTGAAGAAAAACATGTAAAACAAGCAGCCAATGATCAGTTTTATCAACAAGTGTTTATTTTGGGTGATACTGCTGTAGTACATTTAACACTCCTGCACAAACACTTACACTTCAGTGATAAAAGGGAAAACCTGTTTTTTATCCAGGTCATGAGTTTTATCAATTTCTTCATCAATCTTGGCTGTTTAACTTCATTTGTCAACATCTGGTGGTTTTATGACAGAAATTATCACCATGGAGACAGTTGGTAAGATGTTGATATATGAATTTTGCATTGTGATCAAGAACATGGAGGAGATCATTTAGAACAACATATAGAAGTACATTACATACCGCATTTACTGACCATTGGGCATCTGACGTTTAGAGAAGGTCAGTTGTAACAGTTTGTAACATTGGCCCTTTCTGTTGATACAATACGGTAAAAACGGGCAGATTTCAGGCATAGCTGTAAATGGTGATTAATTATTTTGAAAGTATTTTAATTTGTGATTAATTTTAAAGCTGTGATTAATCATAATCATTTTTATTTGAAAGCTGTGATTAATCTGAATAAAAATTTTAATCATTTGACAGCCATAGTAAATATATAATTTATTAATCCCACCTGGGAAATTCCTTCTCTGCATCTTATCAATCCTAGTTACACTATGAGCAGTTAAACAGCCTTGCTTTGGGCACCATAGTGGTTCACCTCAGTTGCCAGCCCAGGGACTTGAACCTATGTCCTCCAGACCCAAGCCCACCTCTGTACCACTTCCACATCCTCTACACAACATAGTAACAAAACAACTGGGGGAATTTAGTGAGAGGTTTCTTCAAGCAAGCTGCAAGACAGAATAGTAGGAGGTCATTCCTACCAACAGTCAACGCCCTCAGTAACAAGACCAACTGTGAATTGATAACTAACTGTTTCTGATTTAACCCTACTATAACATTACGATTTCCCTCATGGGATAAATTAAGAATTTTAATTTCATTTGGACAACCTAAGCCTGGTATACAAGTGCAGACAGACATGGTTTCCATGGCATGCCATAACCAAGTTGCTGGAATAATGTACTAATGTACAGAGTGGGTTTGAGATCCCAAAGTCAAAATGGGAGTAATCTCCCTTTTATTTCATTTCCTTTTTTTTTTTCTTTTTTTTTTTGTTAGAAAAGAAAAACAAAGAAACACCAGTACTAAAATGGGAGCTACCTTTAATGGTTTTAAAGAATGATGGAACCAAGATCCTATGGGACTTTGTGTCTGATAAGCTGGTGATTGGCTTGCCTGCCTAGTAATCAACAAAAAAGTCGGTAGCAATAACTACAACCATTATATGATTCAAGCTGGTAATTTCTATCTAAAATTTAACATTTGTATATTTATATACCTAAACAATTCAATAACCTATGTACAACCACGCTATAAGTGAGCTAACAGATTATGCACATATGTATGTTTACTTAGTAAAACTCCTGTTCATTGTCAGATTGTGTATAATGTGTAGCCACAGTAAGACTTGCAGGAGTTCTATATGCCAGTTCTGCAGGGCTGAAACTATGTTTTGGCAATCCCTTGTCCTTACAGTCCTTTCCCACTTCCTTTCCTTTTTGCATTCATCTGAAAAAAAAAACAGGCAAATGGCGTTTTTCTTCCCAAACTTATCGCCACCAGACACAGACTGTTGTTTCACAATGGCAGAGAATAAACAGTTGGATGACGATAAGATTTGTCCTCCCCATTGCGTTGGCGTTATTGTTGCAGACAAATGGCAGAGTTAACATTTGAATGCATCCATCTCCCTCACCTCCTTCCATCCTTTTTCCATTCCCTCTTGTATTTGTATTAAAGGAAATAGGAAAGACGAATGAAAATAAGCAAAGGGGAAGCAGAACAGCACAGGCTAACACCTTTTCAAAAAGATGTAGTCCTATATGTAGCAACCCATTCACTTTCATGCACATAGTCACACACAAAGAACTATAAAGAAGAAGAAAAAAGCAAAGCAAAACACGAATGTGTGGGGCTGCGGAATTAAATGTTTTACCATTAATTACAGCCTTAGTCTCTTTTCCATATTTCAATTAAATATTTTATGTCTATGTATTCCTCTTCATTAAAGAGAGTAGCTCTATTTAATCTTGGTGTGTACCAGCTGAAAGGAAGGTAAAAGTGTTCCTATTGCATGACAAGAACATCTGTATATGATGCATTCATTGATGTGGCTTGTGAATTTTTTCTTACTATTCTTTTAAGTTAACTTTTTAACTTGGAATGAAAAGGGCACTACCTTAACCTTTCTTGTCTCTTCACAGGTCTTCTTATACCTGGATTATCCATCCAACTATTTGTTTTTTGTTCTCATCCACTACCTCCATCTCCTTCTCCCCATTCATCCGCCTTCTACTCTCCTCTTCTAAAGTTCTTCATCTGGGGTTTCCACACTCAGCTCAGGTCCATGATCCCATTCTGCCAAACCATCATTCACAAGATGCCCCAGATGAGTCTGATCAGAGGGCTTCCTACTCTTCCATGTCCTCATTCTCAGTACTTCCTTGTATTATCTAATACTTTAACTGCCCGTTAAATCATTTGTGTTGCACTGTTGTGATGTGATTATTGGCAGGTAAAGACAGATACACAGGAATTTTAAAAAGGAGAAAAATGACCCTGTTTGGATTACAGTATAGTTGCTACAAATAATGCTAACCGTATATAGAAACAGTCAAATGTTTGCCCATTTGTTTTGAATGAGAATGGGAGAGTGTTCAAACCTTTCTCTGGTCCTGTATGGCCACACATATGTAATGTCACACCCTTCAATTCCATATGACTCTCTTGTGCCACTTTTCACTGTAAATACAGATTTTATGACGTGTACGTGAAACACTTAAAAGTCCTTATTCATTAAAATCTTTGGAAACCAGCATGTTTGATCAGAAAATATTCCCTTTTGTTTTTTCTTTTTTTTTTTTGTATGTTGTTTTTTATGTAACTTTGGTAGAAAAAAAATTATTTCTTACAGCATTCACTCTAGGACAGCTGCTAGTGCCACAGTCCTGCATGTTTTCAGTGTTTCCCTTCTACAAAACACCCAATTCAAATTCAATGGATCCCACAGCCTATGATGTTCTGCACAAGGAGGACCAGAACTGGACATCCCGGGACACAGAATGGACACTAAATCAGGTTTTATGCCTGAAACTCAAAGGCCTAATGCAAAAGCCTCAAAGTTTTGCTTTCCGCAACACAGCTGTTTAATGACTTCTTTTATGAGTCTATAGGATTACACATCTGTATTATGCTGTATATTTGAAAATCAGAGACAAACTGAGGGAAGGAGTTAACTCAATTGGCTTTACTTCACTCCATTTTCAGTCTGGCATGAGCTAACCATTTGTTTGGAGGTGCTAGAATAAGTTTGTTTGACTTTTCTCTTGACTAGCTACACTATTGAAGGATTGTTTGAGATATCCTCTAATCCTGTAAATAATAATTGAAATTCCTTGATCTACAACTCACAATCTTGTGGTTTTTCAGACTGCATCACAGGTCAGCAGAGTTAGCAAATAGTCATTCTTCATTTTTTTTCATCATTTTGCATCTTTGACTTTGTTCATCTAAACTACCAACCCAATTATTTTTCTTTCTTCCTTCTCTACGAAAGATTTAAAAATTGGTCTTAATCCCTCTTATAATAACTTTATTTTGTTTTAGTAAGTAAAAACTTACTGTTAACCAAGCGGTGGTCAGTTGGATACAGATGTGAATGCCTCAGGGTTTCAGTGTTCGTCTCTGAGCCAAACACAGAAGAAGATACTATCACTTCTTCCCATGTGGACAAAGTTTAGCAGGAAAAAAAGTACAGTTTTAAAACTCGTCTTAAAAACCAATTTTGTTTTTTGGCTTTCAATCTCAGCGGGCATTTTTTAATCTTATTTGCTTTAATTGGTTTTAATGTGTTGGTTTCTAACTGTTCTTATGGTTGCTATTGTCATTAGTTTTTAGTTTTTATTTGTTGATATTTGTATTTTAATTTTACTTGTGTGGCGCACTTTGTTCAGTTGTGGTTGTTATAAAGTGCTTTATAAATAAAGTTGGTATGGTATGGTATGGTATGGTATGGTATGGTATGGTATGGTATGGTATGGTATGGTATGGTATGGTATGGTAT
>JBAMHW010000004.1:22749763-22775544 GCA_037177495.1 Rhadinocentrus ornatus
ATAGATAGATAGATAGATAGATAGATAGATAGATAGATAGATAGATAGATAGATAGATAGATAGATAGATAGATAGTCCTATCACAAAGTCCTATCACAAAGTCCTATCACAAGTCCAGCTCGATCTAGGATCAAGGATCGCTAGATGGCAGTGAGCTTGTCAAAGCGTGTTGCTTTCTTGTGTTGGTCCTTGTTTTTAATTCTTTTTAATAACTATGAGTTTTAAATCCAAATTGGGATGCTTAGAGGGCTACTTTACTATATATATATCCAACATTTGAGATAAGAGCTCTTTGTTATTTGTGATGGTGTACTGAATGAAAATGGGAATACTGCAGGGAGTAGTGAGGAATACTAAGCCTTGTGGGGCTTCAGGCAGAAGAGAACTCTGAACTAAATGTTTGCATTTGCATGTTGATGTACTTACTGCTGGTATGTGAACATGGTAATAATTACTACGTAGTATTTATTTGGTTTATGTTCTGGTTTTAAATCTTATTTATGTTTTAGTCTCGTGCCATTTCCTTTTGCATCTTTTATACTTTTGCTTCTAATCAGTAATTATCTCGTCAGCTTGTTTGATTTTCTGCCTCATCAACATTTGGATGGACTGGAAGGCTTTGAAGACATCATAGAGACTTGAAAACTACTCTTCAAGACCATGTTAAAGGATTACTTAAAACTAGCTTCAATGGAACAAAAGAAACATAAAGAAGTAAGGAATAATTAATACTACATTCCATCCATTTTCTCTGCCTGCTTTATCACATTTTGGATTTTGGGAGAGCTGAAACCTGTCATCAAAGCAGAGGCAAGGTGCACGTTACAGGCTGCTTCTGTTTCTTTACTTCTATCATTGCTACCTCTTAAATTAGTTAAAGTTTTTTTTCTGTGCAGTCACTGTTTTCTTCCTTAATTTGGGAAATCCTTCCTGCATCATGGTCAGCACTAAATGTTAATTAGAAATTCTTCCTAAGAACCACCTTGCTCTGGTATATTGCCATTCGTGCTGTCATCAGTTTAATGACATGCTAGGATATAACCAGGTTGTTTCCAATCTGATTAAAATTAACTGTTTGGAAACAGTTCAATGAGACTATCCATGCTCATCATGCCTTTATTACTTAAGTTGTTGACAGTCAAGGTCAGCTCACATCTCACCTGACCGTGAGCCTGTCAAAGAAAATATTATATAACTTTAGAAATTGCATGTGACAGCTACTGTAAACGTAGAGGAAAATTCTCAAGAAATATCCCTGGCAATCTCCTGATTATCTCATCACAAGTCCAGCTGGCAGACAGAGCTGCTTTTCCATCACTGAGAATTACCTCAGTGTTTGCATCCTACATTAGACGAGTGTAATAGTCTGCATGGGCTGCAGGAACGTGTAAGAGGTATACTATCTAGTTCAGATGGAATTATTTTATGAAGGAATCAGATACAACTGTATTGTTGTGGCAGCTGCATCCGATAAAAGCATGCAATTTAACATGTCAACACAACAACCTTGAAAATGTTATGGTGAAGTGTACTCTTGTAAACACAATCTAAAGATAAAACCCATATCCCTTCCCCTTGTCATTGTTGCATTCCTCATCATTCCATCCATCTAACTACTGACTAAAACTCCATTTTTTATGTTTCTCCTTCTTCAGGAGATTTTAAGTAAATCACAGCCAACAATTCTCTGGTGTATCATTAGTCCAGGTGTTTTCTCTGGTTTCAATTATTTGAAAGTTTATAAAGGAACAGGACACACTTATCACAGTCTGGTCAAGGTCAAGTAAGTCTGAGATTATTCTCAGAAACAGAATACTTCACATTTGTGGACATAAAACAGGACAGAGCTGGAAAAACAGCGTGCCAGCTCAGCAAACCTCACCTGGATAAATACAGCTTTAAAAAAAGATAGGGTGTCTGTCAGAGAGATGGATGGCAGGGTTAGGTGTTTGGGGCACAGAGACGGTTGGAAGGGCAAGTCATTGACTGCCCCTGGAAGAAGACAGCTGGAGAAATGAACTGGACTTACTTTTGCCACCAGTGAGTAGAGCTCAATGGTCTACATCACCGCTGGGGTTTGCCACACACACAAACACGCATCAATGCAAGAACATGCAGGTTTTCACTTTAATTTCAATTGGTCCTGCCCATGTGGATTTGAGATTGATTTAACAAGAGACCTGCAGTATACTTGATCATTTTCATAACACTAATAAGTTGTTGTTTTTTTTTTGTTTTTGTTTTTCATTACTGTTAGCAGTGTTTATTACTGCATGGGTTTGTGTAAAGCAAATCAAGGCTTCCCTCTGGGAAGCTGAAAAGTAAAAAAATCCTGTGATTGCACAGGGAAAGCCATAACTTTAAATGACTTTTCCCCACTTCAAGCGGAACCTCTATGAAAGGGTGCATTCTCGAAAAGGAATTTTTTTGATAATGTGCAACACAACCTAGACAGCCAAGTTTGGCCAATCAAATCCTTTGATTCTGTTTATGTCCCACACTAAAAGTACCATGACAGGTATTGGCGAACTGGGCCTAGGCCCTTTGCTCTGGCAGCCCTGGATGGCCCAGGATCGGGCCCCGTCGGGTTTTCTTTGCCGCCTTTAGGGTGGCTCTTCATGATGGGGTGCCTGGGCCACTCTAGTCTGCGTCTAGCCTCCTTAGAGGTGTGGTCACATTTACACAATCACACTGTTCTCTGATCTTTTCTCATTCCTCATACTCTGCATGCTGACACTGAGTTGTCTAGTGGGTTTGTAGACTAAGAGATACTTTTGTTTAGTTTTTTTTGTGTGTGTGTGCTAGTGTGTGTCTTTGATACTTTTGTTTGTTCTTGTCATGATACATCTTGTTGTTGCTGTCTTAATAATTTTTTTTTACAAACTCCTGAAGATTGTCAGCTTAGTTTACTTGTAAAAGCTGTAATAAATTCTCTGGTGTGTTTATTAACAGGTGTAGCAGTTGGTTGTCTGGTGTTAGGTTGGATTGAAGGGTTGCTGCTTTTATCTAAATGGTAAATGGTCTGTATTTATAAACCTGAAACGATAGCCAAAGCGCTTTACATTATACTTTACATTCACACACACACACTGATGGCAGAAGCTGCCATGCAAGGAGCAATTTGGGGTTTGGTGTCTTGCTCAGGGACACCTCGACATAAGTTCATGAGCTCATTAGGATTGAAACGGAAACCCTCGGGCGAAAAGACGATCACTCTACCCACTGAGCCATGCCGCCCATGAGGAATTCATGAGCGGCATGGCTCATTTTATCTACTGCATCTTTGTCTCCACTTCCCTTTTGTTTTTGTTTTTTTCTGCTTTCATTTTTACTTCACTTTGTGTGTTTCTGTCCTCTCCAGTCAGGTCCAGCAAGACTACATAAATTCCATAGGTCCAAATAAATAAGACAAAACAAAACATTTAAATAAATATGGAAATAAAAAATAACATTATCAATAAATACCCATAAAGGTCCCCCTTTTTTTTTTTTTTTTTTTTTTTTTTTTCAGCTGCACTTTTGATGACTTTTGTGAAAGCTTGAATCTCTTCAGACAGCAGAATAGTGGAGTCCATAGGCATTCATTAGGTGGAAGTACTACAGCATTTAACTCTTTATATGTGAAAAAAGGTCAGCATGGCAGCAGTTGGAACCAGAACCAGAAGTGTTGTAGGCAACTTTACCAAAAAATCTGAGGCCTGCAATAATGATTAAAAAATGAGAGAAATGAAATGATTGATATAAAATTTAAAGGTAAATGTTATTTATTCCTCATCTAATGAAAATGGCAAAGCAGCAGCTGCAATAGTCTCACAGCCCTCACATTCATCAGATATGACTTTTTTTTAATTTATATTTATATTTATAGGGGACCATGTACAATTTGCATTGTACCAGAGTTAACCTTGGGCTATTTTACACTACACTCTGCAGTCCTCTGGCACGGACTTCTGATCATACAAAAACATTGGCACAAATTTGTTTTAAGAAAATGAAAATTACCTTTATTTCTTTAATTTTGATTTCTTTATGAATAAATTATTATCAACTAACAATCTTAAAAGAAAAAGAAAAATTTGATATAAAAAACAAAAAATAATGCTATAAAACAATTTCTGATTTATCATGCAATATTATAGTTGACAGCTGCTGTAAATATTCCACTAGTACTGTAAACAACAAAAATGATGTGACATTTTCTGATAGTGTGATAAAAAAATATTTTGCTGTATGTATGAAGAGGAAAGCTCTAAGAGAAACATCAAAATTGCCAAAAAGAGGGGGGGGGGAAAGAAGAAGATTCAGGTTGTTGATTTGGCATCAATCATACCAACATCGCAGGAGGAGATTGTAGAAGATAAATACGGCATCTCCAGGGAAGACTGCATGTGTTTGCATCCTTATAATGATTAAACTGAGCTCTGCATTCTTCCTCCTCCACTTCAGCCCAGTGACAGCTGGTGGCTTTATTTGGCTCATCACTTGTATCAATGACTAATGCTTCCTTTTGAGCTAAAATAGCCTGTTTAAAGTCCTGTCTTCAGACAAAAGTTTTGTTCAGATATTTTGAGTTTCTCTGTCATGTCATGTTCTGTTTAAAAATAAATTAATTTATCGCCAGGAAAACAGAATCAGTCATTACTGTGTACCTATAGTGGAATCCATAATCATTGACAAATTAACTATCATTTATTCTAATTTGCATAACTTAATTTGAATGCAGTTGAGTAATTATCGAGATGGTTTAATTAGAGATGTCTGAGAACCTGTAAAATTACTATGAATCTGAAAGCTTTTGAGAAAAGCATTGCCTATTACTATTTAATAAGAAGATAACACACTAGTTTAAATTGGCAATGACTTCTGTGTGTCTGTGTTTCTCTGCTTAATGGTTCAATGTTTTGTTTCTCTTCTGCCAATTTTACAGTTTTCCATAGTTTTATCTTTACAATTTCTTTTCGTTGCAGCCTTTAGTTCATATTTCTGGTTTCCTATTTCTCGTATACTGAAACTAAAATTTAATTATGCCATGAGGGCTGACGGTCATGATTTTAGTTTCAGATTTTATTGGTTTTTGTAAAATCGAAAACATGGATAAAGCTTTCTGTATTAAGACACAAAGCCAAAGCTGTTCATTCTAATATATTATAGAATCATACTGACCTGTTGCGAATTAACCTAATTAGTACATATCCATTGCTTTTTTTTCTTTTAATCTGTTTTAATAAATATCTTTGATATGTTTATTGTGACATATTGTGAATGTTTTATGAAATTTGCTAATCCTTTTGTTATTTGTTGCTCGTTTTGTATTTTGAAGATGGGTTTTTCCTGACAAAATTAAATGTTGTTTTTCCAAACACTTAAAAAGTAGAAACATTTCAATGGAACATTGCTAATCTAATGTAGGATAAAACAGCAAAGTTTACATGGCAGAGACACCCTGTCTTTACTCTTTCACTTCATTATTTTTGTTGTTTTTTCCGGTTTCAACTACTTGACAAAGGTTGGAGAAAAATTAAGAATGACTTGAAAAAGATGGTTTTCTTTTACTTTTTTTTTTTTTTTTGTGATGTTAAGGCAACTACTTGTATAGTACTTAGATTTAAAAAGATCAGAGCTAAGTAAGACCATTTTACCAAACTTAAGCAGTTGTCGGAAGCTTAACTCATCCCAACGGCTCACCTATACATTACAGTCATTATGTATGTATGGTTTGTGCTCATGAAAATAAAATATTAATTAACAATTATATGTGCTTCATAAGAACTATGACCAATTTTAATTTAATTTTTATTTAGATGTAAAAACCAAGTCTATTATTAAACAAAATTTATAGAAATTGTGAAGCTATTTATGCATAAATAAAAATCATTTATTCCATAGCTGTCCATCAAAATTGAGATCCGCCTCAAATATCCAATTGTTGCAGCTTGATTTAACAATTTTCCTAATTTATTTTTTGTTTGGTACAACACTTTCTATAAAAACCTTATGTGACCAAGATCAATGAAACAATACAGAGTAATCCTAGTACTTTGCTAGTATTTCTCTTGTGGTAGAAGCATTTTTACCTTTGTATATTTAAGTATTTTGTTTATACCAAATGGGGTAATCTAAGATGTTTTTTTTCATGAGGAATCTTGAACATTTCATGACAACCTATTAAACACAATTATATCATGTATGAAATTTGTCATAACTGTAGATAACTGTTACATTCTTTCATGGAATGTTGAGATACAACATTGATAAATCAGGAAAGTTGTGTTGCCTTGGGTACAATTCGAACAAAATCCACTGCAATCTTTCCCCCTCCTATCACCCTATCCAGTTATGCCTCAGCTCTTTATCAAGATTAGTGTAACATGAGGATGGTGATCTGATTATAAACCAATTTACTCTGTCTATAAAATGAATCTTCAAGGCTCTGCAAAAGTATTTTCTTCCTTATATAACATTTACAGTGCATCTTCAAAAACATTCAAATGGATGTGGCCACAGGCGTATTCCAACCTGACTACTTCATGACATAAATGTAACAGTTTCCATTAGGCTTTTATCCACCATCAACAGTGAAAATAATAACTGCACAAAGTTTAATAAGCCAGAAAATTAAACAAGTCCTCACTGAAATGTGACTTTTTTACTTTTATTTTGCTGATGTGGTGCTGCTCAATCTTCATTATGGCTCGTATAGTCTTCTTACTTCAGTTGTCGTATTGCTAATCCATCCACTAATGTAGTCAATAGCCACCCAGTTACAAACAATAACACCCAATTTTCATGTTCTGGTCAGCACCATCATCATTTCACCAGTGTCACATCTGTGCCTCCCAGTGTTTTTTGTCTCTGGCATCCCTGTGTAGAAGTACTGGAGCAGAGAGGATGGGGAAATTAAAACCACACAGGTGTATCTCTATTATGGCTCAATACTATGTACCAGTGATCTAAATTTGTTTTTCTAAGCCTATTAAAAAGACAGTATTGTGCTATTCAGTGTCTAAAAATGACAACAGAATATATATTTTGCTAAAAGCATATGCTTTATTTAGAAATAAAATAAAATAAAGACCAATCCATCCTCTCTATTCTGGAATTTACCACCAGGAGGCAGCATTTTGTAATAGGTGAGATCATTTTATTTTAATATTAATACTGAAGTGGTTTCTTCTCTTATATTTTTCCTATACTTATCTGTTTTGATGAGTATTCATGGCAACGAAAGAATGGTTTGTTAGTCGAATGAAGAAATTAAGCTCTCCAAACCCATTGTCAATACCCAAATACTTGATAATAAAACATACTATTAAAACCTAGTCTAATGATGCTGAAGATACTCTATAAGTAGGCTTTGAGGCAGGCAGACTGGTTTGCCCTCTGTGAACCACATGGAGATAGCTTCACCATAATTGAGTGTGATTGCATCACCTTCTGTTGGGACAGCATCATCCCCACAAGAACAGTGAGGTGTTTCCCCAATAGCAAGCTGTAGATTACCAGTGACCTGAAACACTGCTTAAGCCTTCAGGAATGGAGACTGGGAGTTATTGAAGATGACACTAAAATGCTTAAAACAAATACAGGAGTACAGGAAAAAAATTAGGGAGCGATGTGTGGTCATAGGTAACAAAGATCACAGACTTGAAAGTAAAGGGGAATTGGACTGATGGATGTTTGGACAGAGAAAATAAGCTGTATATGTTCTTCAATAGGCTTAGTTCTGAACATTATCCCATGATGACATACAAAGTTTACCCTTTTAGCCAGTAGTGAAGTCAAGTTGATGGTAAGTTGAGAGCAACGTTGAAAAGCACTTATTAAGAACAGCTTTTATAATGTTCTACAGTTACTGTTAAGTTATTTTGAAAACAAAACTGTGTAGGGTGTGGGAGAAGTCATCATGCCTAAATTTTCGCCAACAATACACTGGTTTCACACTATGTTAACCTCCATGCATTGCGCACTCTAGCATAACAAACTGATGACACAAAGTCTGGACAGTCCTGCTGTGAAATGGCCAATGAAGGTGAAAGAAAGGGGAGCTGCAGATGCAGGGTGTGCATGCTTCATGGACTAGATACTGGCTGCAGAAGATTAAACATACCTATGCAAGTTATGTTTGCCTGTACTTAAAAAACAAATTAGATTGTCAGCCTCATCAACTTTTAATTTGAAGATACATGTGGAGTTGAAGCAAGACCCCCTGCCAACAGCCCCAAACAGCACAAATCACACTGCCTGCAGCCTTCAGGGGTATGACTTCCCTGCACCAGATTATTTGGTTAGTTATTGGTATAAATAAAGGTATAAATAAAGGTATAAATAAAGGTATACAGTATACATACTGGTATAAGGAAAAGGCTGTACATAGGGCTGCAGCTAATGACTATTATGATAGTTGATTAGTCATCAATTATCCGGCCAATCGAATTATGTATCTCATAATTATTAAATGGATCTTATTTCACTTATATATATATATATATATATATATATATATACATACATACATATTTATACCTTTCACTGTGCTATAATTCGAGTTACTCACACCCTCTAGACATGCATGTATGCACACACATTATCTTGTATTGAGAACTTGTGAATGTTTATGTTTGTCTATTCATTCTTGTGCTTCAAGATGTGTTTACACAGTTGTAGTTCATTTGTCTTTGAGAGAATTTTATTAATTTTATTAATTAATTAATTTTGCTTGATTTTGTGCACAGGGATGACATCAGATGACATCAGATTTTTTTTTTTTTTTTTACCAATTTCCTGTAGATGTACATCTATGTTGAAGCAAAACAAACAAACATACATATCTCTGTCTCTCAGGAGTTCTCCAATAAACAGTTCCTAGTGGATTTACATGGCCTGACACAACACACATACACACACATATTACGGCTTGCGGGCCACATCCGGCCCTTTGTGCATCCCTGTCCGGCCCGCGTGAGGTCAATCATAAATTAAATTATAAATTATAAAATATCTATTTTGTGCGTGCAGTACAATTGTGCTCCTTTTATTTTGAAAAGCTTTTCGCTACTTCTGTATTGACGTATGTGCGCGATGCGAGCTTTGAGTTCAGGTGAACAGCGACAAGTGGTGCTAGCCAGGTTACCCTGCGGGTGTCAACTCAAACTTAAAATAAAAAAGTAAAACAAAAAAAAAAAAGTGTTTTTAACAAGGCACGAACCGACAAGTACTTCTTCACAGAAATCAAAGGTAAAGATGTGTGCTTGATTTGTGGTACACAGGTCGCCTGCTCAGAGGATTCTAGTCCTCTTTGGATCTACTTATGAATGTGAACAGACATTCTCAGTGATAAAGTTTAACAAATCCAAACACAGATCCTCCATCACTGATGACCACTTCTCAGATGTCCTTTGCATAGCCACCTCAGACATTCAGCCAGATTTCAATGCCCTTGTTCAAGCCCAGAACAGACCGAATTATTCTCACTGAAAAGGTCAAACTAGGAGGGAAAAGTTGTTTTATTTTTGCATTTCTATAAACCTGTTAAGTTGTTTGTTGTTTTTCATTGTCTGTGGAGATTAACAAGTAAAATTTAAATTGCACTAATTCAGTGATTGTTTTCTTATTTGACCTATGCACCACAAGTTCACATACATAATAGTTTTATTTTTCTGATTACCAGTACCAGCTAATCACAAAATATAATTTAGTGAATTTTAAAATGGAAGAAAGTTTTTGGTTTGGCCCTCTGACACAATTCAGGGTTCTCATGTGGCCCCTAGTAAAAAATAATTGCCCACCCCTGACATAGAGTATATCATATCATATATCTCAGCTACATGTCGAGGCAACACAAGTGATCAATCATTGTTCTCCAGTAGTCTACCCCACTGTAATCATCCAATTACCAGCTCACGAAACCATGAATCAACCAATCCAAAAAGGCCAGGGCTAGTCAAAATATTGCTCTGCCCTTGCTCTGAGAAAAGAAGTTGTAAAAAAAACCAAAAAATAAAAACACAAACTCAAGTTTGATTTAAAAAAAAAAAAAAAAAAAAGCCAGCGCCATTTTTGTACCTCTGGAGCCATGTAGCACCTCAACCCCTCTCCTTAGAACTACACAGTCGGTTGTCAAATAAATAAATAACAACAAGCCTCCTCCTGCAGAACCGGTTTGCTTCACCACTGCAGGATAATAAATCTACATCTAATGACCAGTATGAAATCTCCCTACGCAACAGGGTATGACCAAAGAACAACTCAGAAGGTTACAACATGTACCACACATTCGGTTAATTTCATAGACAATTTCAATTTCTCCTAGGATTGCAGGCACTTTTTTATTTTTTTGCTGCCTGAACAGGTCAGTTCATTAAATTTTGCATTTAACCTGTTTTATTTTCTAAATAGACATTCTATTCCCTCGGACAAGGATAACAGACAAGCGAGACCAAAACAACATGAAAAGACAGCGCCTAGAGGAAACCTTGACAAAAAACACCTCAGCCCCCTCTTGGAGAGACGTCAAAAGCGAAGAGATCGGTGAGCTCTGACACAATCGTCACACGCCCCTCCATGAAGGAATTAAATTTGACTTCTGTCTCCACAGCCTGATAACAGCACAGCACCTGATTGATTTTTGCTGGGTCAAGGCTGCAACTATGTGGGTCCTTGTGGCTCTCACCAGGATAAGCTGTGGCCCAATATTTAGTTTCCTTGTTTCCCTGTTTAAATAGGCAACAAAAAATGATACATTGGGGAAAATACCACAGAAATTTTTATACTCTCCCTCACGCCCCTGTGTAGCCTTCAGTTGATGAGCTAATGGATCATTCCAATGTTAAATCTACAAGCATTTTTGATGTCATTGCTCCCACCAAGGTGAATGTTATCGCTGCCAAAAACAGAGCTCCGTGGAAAAATGTAATGCTGGTAAGAGCTGAAAAACGAGAATTCGAAAAGATGAATACAGGTGGTGGAAAACAAAGTTGCAAGTTCACAATGTAATAACGAGAGAGGATTTAAAATCTGGAGCTGAGAAATTCAAGACTAGTTTTTTCTGACATCATTGCTAAGAACAGCAATAGTGCTCTTTCCTTGTTTATTTACTGCTGACAGACTACCTCATCCTCTTGTGTCAGTAAGCCCAGAATTTTTCTACAACCGGGCCTGTAATGACTTTGCTTCTGTCTTTACTGACAAAATTCAGAAAATCAGACAGTCAGTGCTTCCATGCCAGGGGCAGGACATATGTCACTGTGTCCACTCAGAGACACGAATACATGACACACTTTTCTCCAATCAATCTTAAAAACCTGGATGAGATCATTGGCCATCTAAAAAACACAACTTGCTGTCTTGACGTCCTGCCAACAGGGCTTTTCAAAAATGTTTCAGGATGCATGGCCTTAGACATCTTACAGGTTGTAAACATGTCTCTGCTTTAGGTGTCTTTCCTCAGACCCTAAAACAGCCATCATCAAGCCACTACTGAAAAAGAAAACTTAGACTTGTCATTCAAGAGCAGCTACAGGCTGATATCAAACCTGCCCTTTCTTAGTAAAAAAAAATAAAAGCTTTAAAAAGCTTTTTCACCAGCTTCCTAAAACACTAAATAACTGTTTTTATGGCTACCAGTTTTCAGCCACACCACAGCACTGAGACTGCTCTAGTTAAGGTCTTTAATGACATCCATTTGAGCACAGATAGCCAAAAGATTTCAGTCCGTGTACAGTGCTGCATTTGACATGGTCGACCATAACATCTTACTAGACCGGCTGAAAAACTGAAAAGGACTTTCTGGAACTGCTATTAATTGGTTTTAAGTCCTATTTAAAAGACAGGGACTACTTTTGGTCCATAGGTAACTATAAATCTAAGTGAAATAAAATAATCTGTGAAGTTCCCCAAGGCTCCATCCTGGGACCACTGCTGTTGAACATTTACATGCTACCGCTGTTTTTCAAATTATGAAAAACAACAAAATCTTTGCAGGAATGTCACAGAAACTTGGAAAAAAAACATCACCAAACAAGTAAGGACCCATTGATGCTCCCTTCTCCTGATCTTTATTCTTCTTCCGCTTTTTTGTTTCCTTCTTGATTCTCTTCTTCTTTGATTTGTTTGTGTCCCTATTCACATGTCAGCTATTCTGCTAGCACTGCCTCAGCTATTTCTGGTGATATTGCTCCATCTTCTAAGCGACGGATAGCTAAGTTCCCTGAAAATAGACCAAATAACGCGTGTAACCAATGGAGCACACAGACGAAGCTGTCTGTCTGCGTATCCAGCTTCTGTGTCGAGCATAAATGGGTCTAAAGAGTCCTGTATTATTAATAAATAAATATATAAGTATATCATAAGTGTGACCTTTTTTTTTTTTCTTTTTTTTTTAGCCAGAGAACCAATAAAAAAACTCATGCATAAACGAGTAGAACAAACTCCACACAGAAAGGCCACTGTTCGAACCTCTCCCCAGTGGAGGGTGGAGACTTTTTTGGGCCAGGCAGTTTATTGTATAATCATTTGGAAACCTGGATGTCTGAAATTCAGCATTTACAGACACATTTCATGCTACAAGTGAAATAATTTTGCCACAACAGTCTTAAACCAGTCTGATAAATGGAATATTTCAAGATCAAGTGAATAGCTGGTGTGCATCAATTAGAACAGTTTAAATAAAAACTCACCTTGTTGAGGTTTTTTCTCTCATACATGTGCTCATTGGTGAGAGCAAAATAGAGTCTGGCTCTTATAAGAAAAAGACAGTAGTCAGGTTGTGGTTACCTTGGATTAAGATTCATCTTTCTACTTTTTTTTTTTTTTAAGAGAATTGTGTGACAAAGGGTGTGTTTTGTTTTTTTTGCAAATTTGTATCTCATATAAACTCTGGAATGAAAAAAAAAAAACTATAATAGATCAGATAAACTAAAATAGATCAGATTAAAATTAAACCCCACCAGATTCAAAAAATGTAATGGACACTACAGTCAAACAAATTATTATTAATTCATCATTCATCTATATGTTAAAATCACTTTAACATGTCTCTTTGAAGTCATTCTGCTGTAAGTCTAGTGATATATTTCATTAGTTTACACAAGAGCAGCATCATCAAGTACTCTCAGAGCCATTAATGCTGACATGCTGGCGTCATATCGGTTCATTCAGGCAGCTCTCACAGGTGCTTTATGGTATGAGAAAATTATGCTTTAAGATGTGGTGAATGATGCTTTAGTCTATGCTGAGCGTTTCTTTATTTAGTGCGATGTTTTATCTGTGGTCAGGGCCTTCACTATCTTTCACTCAAATTCTGTGGGATTACAGATGGTATATTAATATGCATTTTATGCTGACTACCAGCCATGTGCTAAGACATAGTTAGAGAGAGCCAGACATTTAATGACTTAGCTGATGGCTTCCTGCTACAACTGGTTTTGCTGGGGCTTGAGGAACTAGAGGGGGTGAGCAATTAAATTCAATCCCTGACTATATTTCAGTCAGGTGCAAGATAATTACTGTAACATGTCTACTACATATTGCATAATACATTAATTTCCATCAAAGGATTGGCAGGAAAATTGATTCAAATACAGGAAAATGTAGAAACATATATTTGTGTTTTTCTGACTTTAAACACTTCCAAACAGAAAACTACATATTGGAAGCAAATATAAACGAATGACAACAAAGTCATATTTGATCCCAAGTGTATAGAATAAATATCTGCATATCTTAACACAGTTTTCTGTAGTTATTACATTCAACCTCATTTTAACGTCCTAATTACATTAGATATGTTAAAGTCTTTAACAAAAATGTTCCAACAGCTGAATTAAAAAAAAAAAAAAACTACCATTATTAGGTTATTTTCTGGTATTCTAATATTTCATGACTATAATTGCTGTATATATTTAGGTATTTAAAAGTACCATAAGGAAAAAATAGAGAAGGTATAAAATCTTCTTAGGATCTGGAAGTACTCATGTTAAAATTAAATTATTTAACAGATGTTAAATGGTTAAGCTTGTGGTGTGGCACTGTGGCCCCAACGTGGCATCGCAAAGAGTCACCAGTTCAAATTTAATCATTTTTCATATTACATATTGGAAGTTTATCTTGCAGGCTGCCAAGAGTTTTAAGCTTGCTTTTTAGAGAACAGTTCTCATACAACTATCTGGATTAACAAAAAGCAGATCACATGCACACACAACCGTGTGGTTTAAAGCAAGTATTTTATATAATTTATATGTATCCCCTAAACTTCCACACAATAGATCATGTATGGGAGTATAAAGGAACATTACAAGGTTAATAGTGAAGCTTGATATAAGGAGGGTTTTTGGTTCTGTGTACAGTAGTACTATAATTGAGTTTGAAACCCTTAACTCGATATGCGATTTCCAGTTTCCAGAAATTTAATTTCAGTTAATCTTTTAATTTCAATATTATTTATCCAGAGATTTTTGCTGGTGACACTTTGACAATGCCAAAAATGACAACGTTTGTTTTACTTGCATACATCGTTAGTTTATTTTCATCAAACCATCTCTTCAACATTGTCAGTTCCCTTTCAACAGTATCCAAGAGTCCCTGAAGGTTCTCTTCACAACTAAATGAATTTACATCTGCAGATAATATGGTTTTCAAGTTTGTTATTATTTCACATTCTTTATGTATCACTAAGTTAAGCAACAAGATTACATCAGTCCTTTTCTGGGTCAAACTAAAGTATTTATTCTGCATTCCAGTCGTCCTCGGAATTAGTTTTCCAAAGTAATTTTTTGCTGAAAATGGTGAAGCTAAGCTAATTTTTCTGAAGGGAGAACTTGTAAGTTTCAGAGGTCCCAGAGATGCCAGGTTTAAAGATGGTTTTGCCCGGTACCACCAGTAGTCCATTGTTGTCGTTACTGAATTTCCTTCTAATATGTTTTGTATTTACTAAATTTCTAGTGTAAATATGAATGAGCTGTTGTCAATAATTATGTTAATTGTTCATGAAATGTCAATATGTGTGATTAATCAATCATTTTCACCAAAATTGTTTTATCAATGTACACATTTTTACAAATAACGTGATATTTTGTTTTATATGACATGATTGTAGATGCTCACAATTGAACTACTTTACCAGCATGTATTTTTTCTGAGCTGGTGCCGCTGGAATGCCAATTACCTGGTAACCTACTCTCAGGCACGCTGGATACAAGACAACTGGAAAACACCTTTCGACCCCCGCTGGCAGTCATGTACATAACCGACAGGGTAAAATGTAATTGAAGGTCATATTTTGGTACATATACAAATTACCTGTGTGGTCATTTTTCAGAGGATGACAGTCTGGAAAAACTGCATTTCACCAATACTGCTAGTCTACAGGGAGTGTTTTAAGGCGGGTACACACTACAGGATAATCAGGATGATTTTTGTCCTGATCTTCCCATTTCGATCAAAGCCAACAAAGGTCCAATTGTCTGGTGTTTGCAAACAACATTGTTACCAATTTTTCTGTGGTGTAGGGTGTGTGTTAAGAGTAATTTTGTCCAGTCTAATCAGCTCTGAAGCCCTGGGAAAAAAAGTCGTAAGTATTCAACATGTTTAATATTTGCATCTAAAAATCTTGTAGTGTGTGGGGTGCTCTGAAAGAAGTTAAAAAACAAGGATTAAAAACTGTTAAAGTGTACATGCTATTTGGTTAAAATTGTTATGGTTGAGAGATTAATTAGGTCATGTCATGTATAAATTGCTGTGAAATGCATGTCTAGAGAGTATATACTGTATGTAATATTAAAAGCATTTGTTAAATAATGGAATTGTGACAGAAAAAAATAATGTTGGAATTGTAGTGCTGGTTTGTGGGGTTAATATTTTTGTAATCGTGCATTGTGATAATATGGCTATGAAGACAGTATGTGCAGTGAAATACTAAACTGTAAACTCTAAACATTCGATGTGGATATCTGCACTGTGCATGTGTTACAGATGATTGTCTTTTACAGTAAATGTGAAAAATATTAAACAAGTATTTTTCATTATTATAATTTTTTCTTTAAAAGTTAAATGCATTCTGAGTCAATTATACAGTGGCAGCAACAATGTCTGACACACTGATGCTTCCAGAGGTACATGAACTCCTGTGGGCGGTAATTAAGATGTTGGGGTGATGTGCTGCCATTGTTGAGAGACTTCCAAAAGATAGTCCAAGAGTTTAATTTTTCAGTCAAGATAAAACTTGCTTGAGTCTTCTAATTTTCACCTGTAAACACAAGATAACAAAAAAATAATTGCAATGCTTTATTTCCAACTAGCATTTTTTTAGCCTGGTCTTGGCAACCCCTTGCAAGAACAGTGCTACATTATTTAAAATCTGGATATGATCTCACTGCCCTGCAAAGATACAGATCTCACTATATTTAAAGAATGCATCAATTGTCAAGTTTTGTCTTTATTTGTCTTTTATTTAATTTTTTTAAGATCCACAATTGTGTGTTTAGCATCCTGTAATACAGATAAGGAAGAAATTTCTCAATTTAGAATTACCATTTCCATGCAAACCCAAAGGAGAATACTTTAATCCAAATTATTTCATTCAGAATTCATTCAGTTTTGCAGTGGCAGCTCCTCGATTATGGAACTTACTTCCACTGCAAACCCATTTCTTCTCTTTGGCCTGTAACGCAGCAGGAAAGCTGATTATGTCATTATTTTATTATTTTTTTTTTATATATATATTTTATCTTGTTTTTATTATTTTAGTTGTGGTCTTATTTTGCATTGTTTAGGTTTTTACATTTATTTTATGCATTTTTAAATGTTTATGTATTCTTTCTCTTCGTACTGTTCAGCACTTACTTGCTGTTTAAAAGTGCTTTATAAATAAAGTTGGCTTGGCTTGAATTTGTCTCTACACCAAATTATTTACCCAAAAACGCTCCCTTTAGAAATTAAGTAAATTATTTAAATAAATTAAAAAATTAATTAACACTACCTGTAGAAATTTATTAAATAAATTAATTACAAATTAAATGTATCTAACAGCCAATCAAGTTCTGCACAATGACAAATTAATTTGAGTCCGGTGTGTTGAAGCAGGGGTATATGGAATTGGATTGCGGACCTCGTGGGACCAAATTGAATAATCCTGCCATAGGGCATGGTCAAGGCAGGCAAGGGTCAAGGACAAGAAGGCAGAATTCCACAGGAACAAGCAAAAGTATGAATCTGTTGGGGAGAAAAGTCCACAAAACCACTGTAGCAAAAAAAACTACTGCAAAGAACACTGGATTGCTGGACACACAGCATCAGACCAGCTGGCACTGGAGCGTGAGCGGAAGATAAGTTAAATGCCATGGTAAACAGGTGAGCAGCACCCTCATGTAACATAAACATTTAACTTTAGTCAAAAAACCATTAAAAACACAAATCCATTTGTTTTTTCACTTGTATCTTATATCACTGTTTTATTCAGGTTTTTATCAGTAAAGCCATTTGTGACATTAGTAAGTCATTTTAAATAATTATTAAAACTAATATGCTAATGTCAAATTATGTCCTTAATTAAAAGTTACAGTCGGCAAACAAAGCAACATTAACTGATTTATTGCCACTTGCAGAAATCTCCTAAGATTAACAATGGATCACATAGAACTGTGAAAAAGTTAAAACATGGAAATAAATTAAAAAAAGAGTATAAAAAGGATGAGCACTGAGGCAGAGACATAGTTTGATATCAAAGAGTAAATTACCCTCTGAGGTTTTATACCAAGAAACTTCCCAACATTCAGTAGAATAACCAAGCCTCAAATAGGAGTGACGGCACATTTTAAAACTACACAGAAAGTTCAGATGCCTTCGACCAGCTAATACTAGAAACTTTAAAGATTAGGCAAATACTTAAGTAGATGGAGGGAAAATAGATAGGAAGATAAAAGATGTGGGAAGGAGTAGAGAAGATGGGAGACAGAATAAGAAGAAAGCAGCAACAAAAGGTAAGATAGTGCAAAGGTTGGAGGAGGAGGTAAATGTGTCTCCGGAGCTGTCAGGGTAAGACCTGCAGGAGAGCAGCTCTGTCATCATTCTGCAGGCAAAAAGAGGAGGGTGAAGAGCCAAGGAGTAAGACACCAAAAAGAAAGAATTTATAAAAGCAGAAAGTAAGCAAGCAAGTCTAAATAAAAATAAGAACCGCAAAGGACAAATAATGCATCTTGTTTCCAAATTGCCTTATTTCTGTGTGTAGGAATGATAACTTGTATTACCTCAAGGCTTGTTGCTGTAATACAATTTTACACGCTCCCACCCACACATACATAAACTCATATAAAAACATGCTCTAGGTGAGCGGTAGAGGAACTGGGGAAGCAGTACAGTTTATTGGGTCATTGTAGATTCCTCGCTGGATGATATATACTTTAATTTGTAAAGTGCTGGGGGGACAGTCAATAGAAAACCTGTTTTCTCCCCAGAGAGGAAAAGCAGGGTGAATAAAAGGGAAAAATGAGAGGAAAATCAGGAAAAGAGAGGCAGGGAAATAAGACGAAAAAGATGGGTTAAATCAGAAGTTCCCAAACTGGGGGGCCCAGAGCCATGACAGGGGGGCACAGCAAGGCTAAATAAAACTTATAGTTTACACTGCCAGCAAAACATGGACAAATTTATGAAAGTAACAATGAGCAAACAATGATGAATCAAGAACAGAGATTTCAACTACAAAAAAAAACTGGTTTAAACAATGTCACACTATAGCAGATGAGTTGATCATTCCTTCTGCCACTGACATGGTTTTCACTGTAGTTAACAAAAAAACAGCCAATAAACTAAAGAATATTTCATGGCACATTTCTTCATACGTTTCTTTTCAGCTTTGGGGTGCATTTGGTACTGGGATCAGGGGGGCTTGACAATATTGTTGTCAATGAAAAGGGGGCCCTGCAAAAAAACGTTTGGTAACCACTGGTAAATTGAGATAGAGAAAGTAATTTTATGATAGGAGGGAAGTGGTTTAACAGTAAGTACAATATGAGGCATAGGTGGTCTATAAGGATGGGAAAGAGAGGAAGAAATGAGGAATTGGAGCCTTGACAGTCAAAAATATGTTCATTAACTGTAACTTTAATCTGGTATAAGGCTAAATTAAGATTTGTCATTGTTTTACAGGCAAACATGACTATGCCATGACATTGAGGCAGTAAATAGTGTCAGGTTGAGTGCTTTAGATTATTCTTGTTTGAGCTGTCAAGGTAAAATACGTCAAAAAATAAATTTCCCCAAAACTTAAAGCTAGAATTGGTCTTTTAGATAGTTAAATGGAAAAAAAAA
Source organism: Rhadinocentrus ornatus (assembly GCA_037177495.1). Classification (NCBI taxonomy): domain Eukaryota; kingdom Metazoa; phylum Chordata; class Actinopteri; order Atheriniformes; family Melanotaeniidae; genus Rhadinocentrus; species Rhadinocentrus ornatus. Next base: position 22,769,064 of record JBAMHW010000004.1, read on the forward strand.
TATACATAAAAATCCTTTGAAGGTTGTTTTGGGCAAAAAGCATCACAAGATCAAGAAACTGTCAGATGAACAGAAGCAAAACTACCAACATGGATTTTGTGTTTTTAGTTTTGTTGAGATGTTGAGATTTAAGGTTTTCTGTGTTAGCTTAGTTTAGTTGATTTAGGATTGGCCGCTTCCTTTCCCTTTTCCAGCTGGTGCTGGCTCATCAGCCCTATTTAACACTGATTCGGTGCAAGTGTGTGTTCATCACAGTTTGCCTACTTTGGGTTTGAAGGTCTATTCTGTAGATCTTTGAGAACTTTGTGGGGGTTTATTTGTTTTTTTCCCACTTAAATACTGTGGAGTTTGTTGTAAGCCCTGGGCGTCCCTTTTTGTTTAATTCTCCACTTTTGTGTTTGGCTTATAGAGCCTTTGGGTGTCGTTGAAAACTATTTTCTTTATTACACCTTATATTCTGTCTTGTTGTGGATAATCTACCTGTAAATGGATGCTTTTAATTAAGGATTTGTTTCTAGGTTTAATGTTCACAACCCCTTTTTGCCCTAGCAAGTTAACAGTTATATCTTTTTTCAACGTCGGTAAATTAAAGAAGGAAATGAATGCACAAAATGGATATATATTTTTGTCAAAGGCTACTCCCTTATTTTATTTCATATTTGACCACAGAAATCACAGTTCGTATTACTGGATGACTAACATAAAAATTTTGATTGAAATTTGGGGTTGAACACGGTTTCCTTTCTATCTAGACAATGGTCCAGCGTTCTTACACTAAAGGAGATATATAAAAGAAAGAAGTGGGGCTCTTTTTTTCTCAGTATTTCAGAGACTTCAAAAAGCTCTTATTAAAGATGCCACCCGGTTATTTTGTCAGTTAGGAGAAAATCAAACCCCTGTCCTAGCTTGCTTAGTATATATTACTCCCTGGTTTCCTTTGTTCAGTACAAGGTCCTTGTTTGCTACCTCAGTGTCATTGTCTAGGCCAGATCAGGCCCATTTTGCTTTGCAACTGTTTGGATTTCATGCACGTGCATGTCACTGAAGGAAATAAAAAGTATTTAGTCCTACATTTGGGTCCTCCTTAAGCCATAGTGAAATGTACAAAAAATCATCAACCTTAAAGTTACTGTGGTCCTGTTCTATGGAACAAGCTGCCTGCTGACCAGGTCAACCACTAATATGGCTCCATTCAACTTAAAACTTTATTATACTCACAGGCTTTGTGCTAAATTGGTTTTTATGTGTATTTTTGTATTCATGTGTGTATGTATGTAAATGTACATCAGAGACTATGTACATATGCATATACTTGTGAAATTATACTTGGCATTTATTTATACATATACTTATGTAAAGCACATTGCATTTACATGTAATGAAATGTGAGGGAAGGCAATAGGAAGGGAGAAAGAGAAGAAGCAGGAAATTAAGAATATGCAAGTGAAGTATAATAGAGTGGTGTATATTAAAGAGGAGAAAATAAGATGAAGGGGTATGGAGTTAAGAACAAAACTGGAGGACAAAACAAGAGTTAAAGATGTGACAAGGCTGTATCAGAGATATCTTAGCAGGGGATGAAGGTGCTGGGTAAAGAGAGGGTGGGACAAGGGGAGAAACATCTGAAGAAGAGATGGAAAAAAAAGAGGAATACGAGGGGAATCTCAAGCGCCGCTCTCCTGGGTTCAGCCTGTTGTCATGGTAACAGCAACCAGGCAAGACGAGCGGCAGACAGGCAGATTCCACTCTTTCTTGATCTCAGTGTTTCTTTATGTCTCTCACCCAGACATTAGTGAACAGCTGATCTTAGTCCCTGGTTGCTTCTTTCTTTTTCCCTTCTGATGAAAAATGTATTGACAACAAGGAGACCACTGGCTACTTCACACAAACACCTCAGCAGTGTGTGCATCTTTGTTTTTCTGTTTCCTCTGGAGTTTTGAATTTGTTCTTTAGTTTGGTAAACACCACACTCTTACCTTTTCTTCTCTGAACATAGAGCAAGAGTTTCGCAAGGGACTCCAAACAAAAGGCCTTCATGGAGGCACTACCCCACACCCGCCAACAATGCTTTGTGCTGGTCAGCAGCATTATCTGCTGGGGCTTTGTAACAATCTGTTAAAAAAAGGTTAAATGAAGCTTATAATCATCTCACTGAGGATAGAAAAAAGATTTTTTTACGTTACAATGTATCTGAATATGACAATCCATAACCCAAAAAGTAAAATACTTATGCTGAGTTATAATAAAAGTGAATGAGACTGTAAAGTCTGTGTTTAAATGAACGCCATCGTGTGTTATTGACTTAAACCATATTGTTTTAAATGCCTATCTTGACAAGGTAGATTGTAATGTATAAAACTGCAACATAGTACTGAGGATACACGCATACATGAGTAGTCATCTGAATAACGCCATTCCCCAGCCCCTCCAACCTTTAAGTCTGGACTATATTACCCGTTAAATTTGAAGCAACATTCATTTTATTGGGCTCAGCAAAGTAAGCACTGTCGCCTCAAAGCAACATCAACTGGGAACTTTCTGTGTTGAGTTTGCCCACTCTCCAGCTGCTCTGACTCCCTCCCACCATCCGAAAACATGCATGATAGGTCAATTGCTGTTTCTAAATTGACCCGAGGAATGATATTTCAATAACATATTTTCTGTTTTTTATGACTAGCTATAAAGGAATAAACCTCTAAATTATTTAGATTATTTCATTAACTTCCACTAGAATAAAACAACCAAAATAATTTCCACAAGAATTTAATTGTTATTATCTATATCTGTGCACATCTGTTTATTTATTCATGTGGATTTGTTATTATTTATTTATTATTTATTATGTCTGCTTGCAGGCACTATAGTTTGAGCTCAGAACTTAGGCAGCACTGGTACCCTGCTTTGCAAAAAGCTCTCGAAGTTCATTTCATTATAGTTGTTGAATTAGAATGGCTGAGTGGCTCATATACCGAAGAAAAAAAATCTTTCACCACAGTGTTGCCAAGAGAAATGCATCACATGCAGCCCTATACGCACTCTTGCAGGTGCTTAAAGTAAAGCAGCTCAGCAGAAATGAATGGAAACCTCATAAAAGTGTCTTCAACACAGTAACAAATTGCACAGCAACCCTAAAATATGCAACAACAGCAGAGCTCTTCTAACAGCGTAGTATTATGATTAGTATCCCGATTTTAATCAAAATGAATAAGCAACATCTTATGAAGAACAGCTCTAAAGCTTGATTCAAGTTGTGTTTGTACTTTCTTTTTATGACTTTGTTTAGAAACTGATTATTCATTGGGCCTCTGCGCAGATCACGGTGGTCCTAAACTACAATTCAGAAAAAAAAGTAAATGTCTTTTGGAAAGCTATAAACCACACCTGTTCAGCCTTGAAACACAATCTTTAAAAGCTGCATCTGAAAGTACCACATTTTCTGAATTTACTAATGGTTAATTTTTGCCTATTAACAATTCTTTGTAATGATATGCCAAGAGCTTAAAGTGCATTTAAATGGCACATGTAAAGTGCCCAAGGTAGCGAGCTATTACTATGTGTCGCCCTGAGATCATGTTGGGTGCAGAACAAGAAACAAGCTGTGCTTTTGTCCTTGGTAAATAATAGGCTCTTGCTTATCAACAGGTCTGTCTCATGCTAATTTATGTGGTAATTTAATTAATTATTTTCTTTTCTTGTATGCAACACTTTCTTTTTTTAAACACTTGTTTGCCATGTTTCAGACTGCCGGCTTCATACAGTATCTACAATCGAACTGGTCGTTAACAGAGCCAAGTTAAATATCAGAAGCCTTCCAATTACGTTGTCTGTGGGGAGTTAGGATAATGCAGATTGTTGCATTAATGCAACATATTTCATATGCTGGGTGACTCACTACCTGCCTGCTGTCATGACCTCAGTTGTCACAGCCCGCAGGACAGAACTTTCCCTGCTGATCTTCACTCACTCAGTCAGTGCAACACTTGCTCGTAGGAGCTACTTTTTAAGAAGAAAACAACAGCTGGGAAGGCTGTGGTTGCCACTGCTTAGCAAAAGTTACATCAGTTTGTTTCATGCCATTAAGGCGCAACTTTTTTGTTTTTTTGTTGTTTTTTTGTCAGATGGTCTGAAATGGCTTTTTTGCTGTTTCTGGACCAAGACCTGTGTAAATTGTCTTCTTGTATTAATTATTATCTGACCTACCTAAGCAGCTTATCCAGGGTAGACAATTTCCTCAACTATGAGTCATGTTTTATGACCTTGTTCTGATTTCAAAATAATGATGCGGTTTAACAAAGAGACTGCTTGGCTTTGTGAAGCAATCTCCTGGTCAAAATGCGTCATTATTTTAAAATCATAACAAGTTTGACCAAGAGACTGCTTCACAAAATCAGTTTATCTTGTTTTAGCTTTTTTTTTTTTTTTTGTCCTTTGTAAACAGATATACCAAGCTGGTTGTGAATTTACTCAAATCTGGATGTGTGTTTGAAATATGCATATCGTTTGATTATATATGTGACATAGTTAAATAGGTTCAGGTTAAATCCTGCCAAATGGGGGTGAACAATTCCACCTGCTGTTGAAAAAAGTACCTGCATCTCTTAGTATAATGGCGGCAGCAAAGAGTTATGGGAAATTCTCAAAGCAGAGGATTCCATGAGGTAAGGTGCAGATTAATGTCTGTGGACAATATTATTATAAAGTCACTGAAAAGTGAATCTAAGTGAAGTTGGCTTTCTTCTGGTTTTATGTTATGTGGTTCAGATTTCCATGAGAGAGCATGTGCTGTTGTCCACGAGTGATGCCATTCCTCTTTGTCTTACTGATGCAGAGGATTTCCATGAGATGCTAAATAAAGCTGATGTTATCCACACCTGACCAGCTCCAAGAGAGTTATTCGCGTAGTCAGAGAAGACATCACACATCGGTCACATATATAACATTCTCAGAATATGAAATCAGATGTTGAAGCCATGAAAGGGCTAAAATGACTGATTAAATTAGCCCCTTCTCTGTACAGAAAATTTTAAAATCTGGGATTTTAGTTCATTTCTCTCTTAAAATTGCTCAATTTAGATTTTTTTTCCCATCCAATGTTTGATAATTCTGAATTTATGGTTCCATTAATGGCAACAAGCAGTCCTGGGAAGTAAGGCACAAACCATTGTACTACCTCCACCATGTTTCACAGATGGAAACAGGATCTTTGCTTGAATGCAGTGGTTTTTTTCTTTATTCTTTCATTCCTTTTACCTGTTACTCATAGTAGCTTGCATCATTTTGTGACATATATAAGTAAAGTAAAACTTGGAGTACATATTCTGGGGTTTATGTGTTACTTATATTGCCTTGTATTAAAAGAGATATAACATGTCCTTTCTATGTCAGTTAGTTTTATTGTTTTCATGACTACAGTAACATTTCAGTTAAAATGAAGAACAAACAATAAGACAAAGAAAACTGTATTGCTATGAATGGCTGACAAATTACCATGACCTGTATTTTTATGATGATTTGAATTATTTTCTTCTTGACTAATTACTTAAAAGATCTCCCATACAAATAGTGTAGTTGTGTGGGTCAGATGACTAATGGCTTCCATGCTGAAAAAGATCAAATGTGCGAAAATACTAATCTGTAGAATTTGAAATCTAAAGACTCCATCAGACTGTGCAGATGTGGCTCTCTTGTTTTCATTTCTGCTAATAAATAAAAAGTGCTGGCTTCCTTTAAGTAGCTCATGTAACATTTTGCAGAAGAAATCACTATTTGGAGTTTTAAAATTACAAGTTATACCTTGATATATATGTGATTTTGAAAAAAATTGGATCAAACATGTGAAACCAATAGAATAGCCCTTTACCAGAGACTGAAAACTTTGTACAGAGATTCAAATCCAAAGATTTTTAAAGCCACAGCAAATGGAATAACTGATGTTGGAATTGGTCAACAATCATATAGGCTTCTTGGGAAGAGTATAGTAGTTTGAGCTGTGAACAAGTAACCTGTGAGATAAGGTTTTGTTTTCTGTAATAAAGAGACTGTTTATTAAAGTATTTCCCAACTGGATGGACAGGAAGCAGGGTGGCCAAAAGCCTTTATAATTCTAACTAGTAGGCATCTTTGATCATTCATTAGAACATTTTACCAGAAGCAAGACAATGCAATGTATCTTGACCAACCAGTCCATGGGACATGAGTATACTGAACAAAATAAGATGGGCTTGGCTAAAATGCTCTATGATACTAACATCTGTGGGTCTGGAACAGAGTAAGTGCCTGCTGCAGAAGGGAATAAATGTCAAGAGAGATTAACTTGGACGAGAGATGGGGAAGAGATTGAGGATGCAAAGCAATCTAGAGTCATGGCAGGGACTTTATGTAAGTGTAGAATAGTCATTTTTTTGTGGAATGTGTATGTGCGTGTAGGTGTGTGTGTTTACTTACAGATTCACATGGCTGTTTGGTAAGAAGCTATGTGTGT
>JBAMHW010000004.1:22776041-22788438 GCA_037177495.1 Rhadinocentrus ornatus
TGCTGGTTTATGCTGGGAACCAAGGTCGAGCTGTGGATGAGATGAAAGGACGTGATTGTACCAGGAGGAGATCGGACTTACCCATGCTTCTTATTCTCCATGTCTTATCTTCAGTGGAAAAATACTGTTACCTGATACTTTTGTAATTCTGAAGTGTGTAATGTACAGGGGAAGGACTTCGTGAACCCCCCCTGTAAATGTCTTGTAACGTGTGAAAAACCCCACTGTGTGTATCATACTCTTATGGTGCATTCACTCCTTGCAAGTAAATTTGTGTACATGAGATAATGGATATATATATTAATGCATCCACAAAGCCTGCAAGATTTCCAACTTTTCCCTTAATGCATGATCCCCTGCTGTGTGTGTGCCTTATTTAAGCAGGGGAGGAAAATCCAGTGATTAATTTATTAATCAAGAGGTCCTCAAACATGGCAAGGTTTTTGCAATGAAGCATTTCATGGGAATTCTTTTGCAACAGTAAACTGTACATTTTTCATCCACAAGAGTAAGAGTAGTAATCTTTACTACATTTGTCCTTCGTCATCCATTTTTCTGAGCAAGTGCATCTGCTTTGTCTGAACCAGAGAGGAAAAAGACATGTTGCTACATGCAAATGATGAAGTTAGTTTGCTTGCCCTAAAATTACCCACAGCCTGTTATGTGAAATTATTGGCTCCTTGATATCCTGGCAATGTTGTGAATTTCTGAGTTTTGATATTGCTTATGACACTGCAGCTCCAATAAGAAATTGAAATTGATTATTTATATATATATATATATATATATATATGAATAATTAAATAAAATTTTGAATGAATGTAAAAATCTAGTGCACAGCTATTTGGAGTCCATGTTTTATCATTTTCAGAGGCTACTAATGTTCAAGCAACCTTTAGTTATTTGAGTATTTCAGTGTGCTTATATTAAGGTTGGGGGTCTTCAAACTGTGCCACAAACAAAACGTCAAGGAGCGCAATGTGCAAGTGAAACTCATTTTTGAAATGTAGGCTTTAGCTGCTGAGCCATGAGGGGCAGGCTCCCTGCACCCTGAGGTGTCCTTTATAATTGGGGCAGTCTCAGATCTAATGTCAGCATCTGGCATGGGATGTGCTTTGCTCCTCGAGTCACTGACAGAGCATCTTGCATTAGGGGAAAACAGCTTTTCTGAGTTTCCAAACCATTTTTTTTTTTTTTTTTTTTGTCTTTAAACCAAGGATTTTTGTATATTTATGTTTGTGACATTTATCTTTTGATAAATTGGCCAGTCTTTGAATGATAAGAATCAAAAGACAAAGTTGGCCAAATAAATGCTAGCAGAATTATGGTATTGTTAAGCAGTAACAAAGACGTACACACATGGAAAATTTGCATACCATTATTTCTGGTAAATCTTTCCCACTTAGGAATGCTGTTTGAGATTGTCAATAAAAACACATTTAGAGAGGTAATTATTACATGTAAATAGAACATGAGCACTATTTTTATTAAAGAAGCACTGCTGAACTGCAGATTTTCTCAACAAGGGGCCTTATAATGACAGTTAATTTGGCATCCATCTTACTGGCATCCATGTACTCTAAGCTCTGTCCAGTCCAATAAAGTGATGCAGCGTCCTGGAAGCAAGAGTTGCAAAGTGTGGTTTGTCAGCCTTCCGATGCTGCTGGGCAATGTTAGCTCCAAGAATGTACATCATGAATGTCCCTGTTCCATCAAAACCAGTCAGAAACACTTGAAAGGCAGACAGTAACTATAGGTACCTTATCCACGTGTATGTCTGGCAAAGTTTGACACCAGACTTGAGAGGAACCTGTCAAACAGTACTGATAATGAGTATTACTTTAGCAGAATTGTAAGTACTTAAAAAAATGTCAATTTTTATACTTCACCATACCAGGATGTTTTGCAAATAGGACTATATATGCAAAATTAAAATATACCCATCAGTGTGTCCTCAAAACTGATTTTTAAACTGGTGCACTAATAATCATTTAGCTCATTTATCCCCTACTTGCTTGCTTTCCTTTGTTATGACTTCAAATCCTCCGAGCATGTGAGCTTTTAGCTCATAATATCAACTACTACATACATGTGTCAAATATCAAAAGTATCAGACAAGTAGTTGCATAATAACAGCAGAAGTTGTGGAACCATTTTAAATGTCATTTGGCACCGTATTTGTTGAAAAAAATTGCCCTGCACTTAATCTAAGAGTGTAAGATGATGTAAGGTGTAAAAGGTGTAAAAAAATATATACATATATTTTTATCCTCAGTTATTGTCAAATCACAGGTAATACAGGATGAAAGCCTTACCTAAAACTAGCCTTTACTCTTTGGTAATTACTGTTGGCTCTGATGTCCATAAAAGTCCATTTTCTTCATTGCATTGATTTTTTTATTGAAATCTGGTGATATCTGTATAAAAGAACCCAGCATTAACAGAGACAACATACTGTCAAATATAAATGTAAAACTTGACCTTTTAAATTGAATTGGCAGTAGAAAATATTTTATCTTAGCTCTGTGACCAAATTTAATCTCTTTATCTGCAAGATATCAATGCTACAGACATCAGAGTTGGCCTCAAATTACTACATGGCTTGTAGAGATAAGACTGCTCTGCTGGCATGACAATGGACTTTGACCAGCTGGTCATCCTTTGAGCCGTTAAGTGCTGAAAGGAACGACCAGTTCCTCTTTTCAGAACGTAAGCATAATTTAAAGGGGAAAAAATGGTGACACTTTATAATAAGTACACACTATGAAGTATTCGTTAAGCATTAATAAATACTGAATTTATCATTTACAAAGCATATTTCTGACAGGAATACTCATTAGTATGTGGTTTATGAGCACAGTCTTAGATATTTTACTCATCATTGATAAGCACATTATTTATGAGTTAGTAAATCCTGAATTCGTCCTTTTTAACAGCATATTTCTGATAATACTCGTTAATAAATACTTTATAGACAAATGTATTAATATTTTACTCTTCATTAATGAGCTCATCTACAGTGTGTTTAATGATTTTCATGCTGTGAATTATGGATTAAGCATTTTAAAAAAGTAATATTGCATAACTTCCAAACCAGTTATGAGCTTTTTATTTATGTTTGCACACACAGTGTTTAGACATGTACTAATGGTTAGTAAATATTTTATAAAAACTCACAAATTTCTTTTCTAAGTAATGTCCAATAAGCAGTTATTAATACAGGAATCCATTATTGCAGGTAGTTACGAAGCATTTACTACTCATTAATTAAGTATATAGCGTGAGCTCATCTAAAGTGTGCACTGTATATGCCTTATTAAGCATTTACAAATGAGATTTAAAGGTTGGCAATGTCTAAAGACTCAGCAAAGGATCTGTTGTTCTAACAAAGGAAAGACACAGCACATGGGAATAACAAACAAACTAATATTTATTACAATTTCTCACAATAAAGAACACGGCTTGGTGAAAACTTGCCAACATCAACAATGGATCAAAAGTTTCAAGTACTAAATACAAAAAAGGTGCAAAGTACAAATACAATGTTTGATTTAAAAAATATTTTTCAATTTCAAAAAGTGAAAAAAGACGGACCAGCTCACACCCTCTTCAGGGTCTTGGAGAGGGCACAGGAGTTTGCTCAACCAGTCTACATGTGCTTTGTGGACTTGGAGAAGGTGTTCGACCGTGTGCCCCGGGGACTCCTGTGGGGGGTACTCTGGGAGTATGGGGTGCCGGACCCACTTATATGAGCTGTTCGATCCCTGTACGACTGGTGTCAGAGCTTGGTCCACACAGCCGGCAGTTAATCAAAATCGTTTCTACAGAGGGTTGGACTTCGCCAAGGCTGCCCTTTGTCACCGATTCTGTTCATAACTTCAATGGACAGAATTTCTAGGCGCAGCCGAGGCATTGAGGGGATCCGGTTTGGTGACCTCAGGATTGGGTCTCTGGTCTTTGCAGATGATGTGGTTCTGTTGGCTTCATCAGGCCATGAACTTCAGAGTGTGAAGCGGCTGGGATGAGAATTAGCACCTCCAAATCTGAGACCATAGTTCTCAGCCGGAAAACGGTGGAGTGCTTTCTCCAGGTTGGGAATGAGGTCCTGCCTCAAGTGGAGGAGTTCACGTATCTCGGGGTCTTGTTAACGAGTGAGGGAAGGATGGAGCAGGAGGTTGACAGGCGGATTGGTGCCGCGTCTGCAGTGATGCAGACTTTGCATTGGTCTGTCGTGGTGAAGAAGGAGCTGAGCCAAAAGGCAAAGCTCTCGATTTACTGGTTGATCTACTTTCCTACCCTCACCTATGGTCACGAGCTGTGGGTAGTGACCAAAAGAACGAGATTGCGAATACAAGCGGCCAAAATGAGTTTTCTCCACAGGGTGGCCGGGCTCTCCCTTAGAGATGGTGAGAAGCTCGGTGATCCGGGAGGGGCTCTGAGTGGAGTCTCTGCCCCTCCGCATCGAGAGGAGCCAGGATGAGGTGACTCGGGCATCTGGTCAGGATGCCTCCTGGATGCCTCCCTGGTGAGATTTTCCGGGCACGTCCCACTGGACGGAGGCCACGAGGAAGACACAGGACACAATGGACAGACTACATCTCTCGGCTGGCCTGAGAATGCCTCGGGATCCCTCTGGATGGGCTGGTGAATGTGGCCGGGGAGAGGGAAGTCTGGGTTTCCCTGCTTAGGCAGCTGCCCCCGCAACCCGACTCTGGATAAGCGGCAGAAAATGGATGGATGGGCTTGAGGACACAAACTATAACAAAATGGATTGGCACTTTCATCAATGAAAAATATAAAAAAAGAAAAAAGTTTTGACAGCAACAAGTTCCACGCAGGCATAATTTAGTTGTGTGGACAGGCTTGCAAGTGGTGAAAAATCACAATCAGACTTAATTTGTGTGTTTGTATAAAGGATGAAGGCACACACACTTAATCTACCCTGGAAGATGTATCATATGTATTTTCATGAATTAATGCAACAAAATGTCAACACCGGAGATGATGAGCCGACAAATGGTTATCCGTTACATTTGTAAAGCTAAACAAGATGCTTGGTAAACTGTGCAGAGCAACTATCACTGGTGAAAACACAACAAAAATGAAGCATACCAGCTATCTTGAAATCCATGCAAAACTAAGCATTCGAAAGCTAACCTTAATATGTAATGAGCTACAGGTGCTTTTGGAGGACTGTGAACTCAAAGATGTAAAATATAAAGGTTGAACTTGTCTGGAAAAGCCATTAATTGATTAATCAAATTGTCATCCCTGAAATGCACAGCAGCAGTCCCACAAGGTTCCATACTTATACCACTGAAATCCACGACTGACTCAGTAAATCTTGTCTATTACTAAACACAAAGAAAAACAGTATGCAATATGTTTGGCAAACAACCCATAAAAACCTCTTGTTCAAATGGTTTTTTTTAAAGGTGAAAAGCAGTGATTGGTCATTAAATTTAAATAGCTTGGTATAATTCTAGACTCTTCTCTTACATTCAAAACACATAAAAAAATATATAAAACACAATCAAATCCTCCCTGCAGAATTTTAAACAAATCAGACCATTGCTGACTGTCAGTGTGGCCAGAATGCAATGTCCCTGCATGCCATGATTTTTGCTCATATTCTTTTACTGTTTCACAAGCTGGTCTCTCATGGTTGTTGTACTCAAACCTGTAGATTCATTGTACAAAAACAAAATCTTTGAGAAAAAAGTTATTCATATCACTGCTGTGATATCCTCACAGGATTGTACAATTGTATTTATCCTCAGAAAATGCAAGTTTTTATCTTTTGAGAATTATAAGGCATTTAAACATAAACATATACAAAATATTATATGGACTTGCAACACCACCAATGAAGAAATTATGTCAAACTAAAATCACTCACTGGAAGGACCACTAAAGCCACCACAAGAAAAGACTGTGAGGACCCCTACAGATGCACCACTTATCGACAATCTGTGCTGATAGTGTAGGGTAGTAACATCTGGAACAATATGCCATCTGTAAAAAGAGAAAGCGCCACATAAACCACTTTTAAATCCCATCTCAAAAACGGCCTCATTACCAACCAAACCTGTTCTCACAGCCACTACTGTACTGAAGAGGTACTGAAGAAGGGAAGAGGTAAAAAATGGACTAAAAATATGGACCTCACCAGGAGTAATAACAGCATGTAACAGCCTCAGTGCAAGCAAAAGAATCATATAGTTTTTCAGCAAACTAACACACTTCCCAATAGACCCTTTCATGGCCTACGTAATCAGTGATGTCACTACTGTATCCGGAGGCAAAAGAAGAAGAAAGCACGTAAAAAACACTGTAGAAACGAGCTATCTCAAGTGTTATTACACCTAAAAAATGTCGTCTTGTTGTGTGTTTGGGTGCTAGAATAAGAGGAAAAACATTCCTGGCAGTAAATTAAAGTTTTTTAGGATACCAGTTCAGAAAAAAATTAATGGCTGAATGCAATAAGACTAAAGGACAGGACGGAGACAATAATTAAAAATTCTTGTGTTTGCAGCGCACACTATATATCAGGTAAGATAAATGTAATGTTAAGTGATTGTTATTGAGTCCAAATTTAAAAAAATTGTACATTAAAAAGGAAAATGTTGGATATATAATGTTGCCTTTATCAGCACATTAGCAAGCGCATAAATGCTAAACTTTAGACCACAGCACACAAAGATTGGGATGTAAATGGATGTATTTTATTATTTGAATGTGGCTATTTAATATGTAGCTGTGAGTATCCAGTGATTTATATGGTTTGAGTTTCTTTTTGCTGTACACACATGGTGTCTCGATTAGGTACATGTAGATGTCTGGCCACTCCACCATCACCAGTCCCAAGAGATCTTCATGCCACTCCTGTAAGATGTATGGATCAGTCAGCCTGCTTCCATCTAATTTTATAAAATAGCTGTCACAGTCCCGTAAAGTGAGTGTCTGTACACATTCCCAGAGTTCTGAGATTGAACCACTTGCTTGAAAACCCTTCATTTATTAAAATGGCAATGAAAATTGTTAGCTGCCACTTGATAACATAGCTTCTAGCCTCCGCTTTTGCCTCCAGGCTAAGCTCCGCCCACCAAAAACTTCACAATGTTTGCAAACTTTGAAACGGTCTATTGGACAGCTTTTCTAATTCATCAACAATTAGCACCTCAGGTAAGAGCACTTACAAATGCCTACCAGAGTTTAACGGGACACATTTCAACATCAACTCTTGGGAAGCTTTTTTGTGAATCGGGTCTTTGTGGTCACACTGCTGTTCAGAAGCTGTTAAGAGAGTAAGAGAGCTACATGGATGAGAACAGAGGACAGCCACAAGACCAGTGAATATGTGAAGTGTGGCCTGATGAGAATGTGATTTCAGCTGCTGTGTTTTTGTGTAAAGGTGGACAGATTGTGTAAGTATGTGGGATTACCACCACAATGTAGAGGTGGGTGGTGGGGGGGGGGGGGCGCACAAAAGCAAACAAAAACTAGAAATCTTAAATTTGTGGAAAAAGTGGACTTAGTGGTTAATTTTTAAACTTTTGGTTGGTAATGCATGCACATATTGAAAGTGTTTTTTATGTTTTGTTTTATGTTTTTTATTATTTATTTTTTCTTCAACTACATTTATATTTGTGTCATCTTGAGAGCTGTTGCCAGCAGTACAATGTAACCTTAGCTTCCCTGGTCGAGCACCACTCGTGTAGAAGCTGCCAGAGCAAAACATGAGCGGAGAGGCTAATCCTTGGAAATCCAACAGAGTCTGAGTGTTTTGTAAGACTCTTCTGCCTCTGGATTAATTTGAGGTGAAATTAAATCTGAAATTGGCTTGGTTATTGTATATTGCCTCTCTCTGAGTGGTAAATGGAAAAAAGGAGAGTGTACAGAGAGCACAAATACACAAAAAATGCATCTTGATCCATTTTTTCCAGTTGTCTTTTAACATGCAGAAACAGGCCAGACTGACATGACATATGCAGGAGTTTTAGTGGTAAATTAAACTGACCTTTGTGAAGATGAGTACAGGAAGTAAAGGAGCAAATCTGGACAAAGAGCTTGATGAATTCACGAAGGGTTGAGTAGTATAATAAATTTATTATCCCTTTTCTTTCTCTTATTTTCTCTACACTCATTTATGCCCATTTATGGTAAGATCTTACCCATCTTACTTAAGCTTTTTCCTTTTGTTGCCACTTTTCTGTTTCCCTGTTTACCTCTCGCTTCATTCTTTTTTTAACCTTTACGACTCCCTCCTTTGTGTTGTTTTCCATTTTTCTGCATGGCTGTTTCTGTCACTCTGCACCTTGTTGCTACCCCTCCCCACCCTTATTTCCACCACACTAGCCTAAAAAATCTCTAGAAATCTACTCCTTCCATTTTCCAGCCGTCACTGGTGATCAGACTCTAAATCTATCCAATCCACCATTCACACAGGAATTCACGGTGACCATTTGATAATGTTGAAAAGCTTTTTTCAACACTGAAACACAACCACATGGACTTCCATTTCCATTCCCTCTGCCTTTAAATATAGCTCTCTTTTTCTTTATTAATTAGTGGTTGTTTGTTGGCGGGCTGCTGCCTCTTGGTGGCTGCTGGCGGTAAACTTGATGTAATTCACAGCTGGAGTTTAGTGCTTCATGGGGCTTTCATGATGGGAGGAGAATTCTTCCCAGGCCTTCCACCATCTGTTTCTGGGGCTTATCAGCATTTCCCAACTGAACCCCATCTCCCTGCCTCAACCTTCACCTTCATCAGCCCCTTTTATTTCTTCTTCTTCTTCTTCTTTTTCAACCCTCCCACACGTGACACATCTTATGATGTTTGCATTGTAGATGTCTAAAATATTTTTTTACTTCTTTTAGAAAGTCAAAGTAAAGCACCAAAGCTAAGTACTGTTGATTTGCATCCCATCTTATGTATCTTACTAAAAAGAGAAGATTTGTTAATGACTATAAGTGAACAGTCCTTTCAAGAGACTGTGTCCTATTTCAGAAGCACAATCAAACTGAGAAAGTTATTTTTATTATCTTGTCAAACTATTTGTCATTTTTTTCTCATCACAGTGCGTGTCTGTGGTGATTAAAGGTGTGCATTCTTTTCGTTTGTCTGATTCTGAATTTCATGACAGCCTCTGTCTGTCTTTTGATCTCATACATCGTCCTCCTACATCACTTCCTGCTTTCTTTCTTTCTTTTTTTTGTTCGTAGCAAGCAGAATCTTCACATGTTCATCACATAAAAAGAACTGATGATTTTCATTTGATCCCTGTTGTACTGCATATACCATAAATGGCTTAACCTATTAAAACCCGATTCTACATATATAACAGTGTTTAAAGGGTAACTCTTGTCTTCATGCGTCAAACAAGTTGAATCTAATATGGTCTATTTACGTGCTGCTGCGCAACTGAGAAGCTGCATGAAACACATCATGGGAGCTCTTTTACTATTTCTTAATATCTGTAATGCTTTTAATGTTTTATGTAAAGCACTTTGAATTGTCATGTACATGAAATGGGCTATACAAATAAACTGCCATGCCCTGCCTATAAACAGACCCAATAAAATCATGTTGTTTACAGTGGGTCCCAGTTTGATACCTGTTTTTTTTTAAAAGTCAGCAATTTATGGAAACAGTGTTTAGTAAATGTTTTTTTCTTCTTCTGAACACATGCAGTGGAGTCAATCTGATGGAGTAAGAATTATGTTAATCCAAAGTAACAAGCTAACATTTACGTCTTTGTGGTGATAAGCTCATTGCTAATATAGATAACATTTAGCTTCTATATTACAGTGGCAAACCTCTCCAGGTTTTAAAGTGGATGAAGGCGGATGTAGTGGATCCTGGATTTTTATACCTCAGACGTTGTAGTGTGTTGCTCTTATATTAGATGCTTTTATTAAGTTTTCAATACCCAAAAGTTACAACAGGACTACAGCAACTGATGCAGTCCTTGTTTTGATTACACATGTGGATGCGTCTGGAGAAATGACAGCAAACAATACAAACAGCAGAACGGAGATTGGACAGAGAAAAGGTCATGAAAAGAGACATAAAAAATAAATATTGTTCTTGAGTCTTAAAGTCACTGGAAATGCAACTTAAGTGTGGCTCAAGTCCAAGCCCCAGTCTTAAGTCCCTGTCTCTGGCTTGTATATCGCTCCACTACATAGAGGAGAGGAAAAACAGAGCAGATATGGAGGGGAAAGAGACATGCAGCAGCTGGATGGTAAGGAACAGAACACCTGATGCAGAAAGCAGAAGATGGAGGTGGATGAAATAAAACCTAAAGGGTGAAGATTTAAAAAAAGATGCTAGTAAAAGAATGCAAAAAAACTGAATCAGCCAGATATAAACCACTGCTTCTCATTTGCAGTGATAGACAATGTTACAAATAGTTGACATTTGCACCAATAAAGCTGCCTAGAAGAGGCCAGAAAGCAGAACTGACAAGCTGAATACAACAGCAGAACACGATCTGTGTAAAGAAGTCTGTAATGGTTTAATGCTTCTGGAGGTTTGATTTTCATAAGGGAAAAATCATATTGAAATTAGATTTTCTGTTCTTTTCACTTCTCCGCATTGTGTACACCACCACAGTACATGTAGAGAAAAGTAGATAATATATATCTACTTAAAAAAAAATAGAAAATATTTCACACAATAAATTTCTCATTTTACAAAATATACAGTGTTTACAGGCAGTTTTCACATTGACAAATCTACATTGTTTTCTATTATATTTTTGGAAAATAAAATATTTTAAAAGGTGAACTAAAATTCACTAAAGAGATGATGGACGGGGTCCATGCTACCCCCCAGGCCAATATGTTTCTGTCCCCTATAAAACCCCCTTCCAGAGCAGCTAAAGGAAGGGCACCCAGCCACCATGCCAGATTCATGTTTCGGCTGTATGATGTGTGCAGGGTCCAGGCTGCGTGGATAACAACAGTCAAAATGTTTCCTAGTGCAAGCTAGGGGATCCCCCTGTGTAATAGAAGGTTAAAAAATATCTGTACTGTTTGGGAACAGAAGGAGAAAAGTAGCTCGGTCAGAACACAGAGAGCTGCTTTCTAAAAGGTTTCCAAGTAGAGTTAACATACCCTGTGAGCCACAACGTGTCCCCAAACATAGGATAAACAATTCCAAACCCATTAAGTTGGCTTTATTAAATGTTAGGTCATTAGCAGGGAAAACATTTTTTGTTAATGATCTTGTCACAGAACACAACCTTGATTTTATGTTTTTAACCAAAACCTGGTTAAACCACGATAATAGTGCAGCTGCTCTTATCGAACAAGTAGTTTTATCAGTGAGATCAGACTGAACAGGGGGGAAGGGGGGGGGGGGGGGTGCAGTTTTCTTTAATGAATCATTTCAATGTAAGCAGTTGTCTTTTGGAAATTTTACTTCTTTTAAATATGGCACACTCTGGATTTACTAATTTTGAAGGGTTTGGACTTTTCTTAAATTACTGTATGTGATGTGGACCTGTCTGATCATTCCTGTGTTTTCTTTGAGAGTACAATTCCTGTTCCCACAAATGACTCAATGGAGGTGATCACAAAACAGTATATTACTGAAAACATGAGTGGGATGTTTAACCAGGTCTTCTCTTTTACACCTGCCCTATCAGGGGGTTAAGCCAATGAGCTTGTCGCTAGTTTTAATGCTAAAATGTTAAGTATTATGGATGCTATTGCTACTATTAAGGTGAAGGTTGTCTCTCGGAGGAAAAAGTCTCCATGGAGAAATTCCACACTGGTGAAAAATGGAAAAAGACAGTGTAAGAAAGTTGAGTGCAGATGGAGAAAAACCAATCTACAGGTTTATTATGACATGTGTGAAGAGAAACTTCATTCTTATAATCTACAACTGAGGAACGCAAGGAAGTTCTATTTCTCTGACATTATTAGCAAAAACTATCATAATGCTCAGGACTTATTTACTATTGCGACAGATTAAAAAATCCTCCTGTGTCAATAGCGCCTAAACTTTGTTCCACCAAGGCCTGCAATGAGGTCGCCAAATTATTTACAGAAAAAATCCTGAATATCATACAAACAGTTGGTTCATCAAGTTCAGGAAATATACTGTGTCCATTGAAAACGAGTTTAAACACCATGACACAGTTTAATCCCATTAACAGCAAAGATCTAGGCGATATCATCTGTGAGTTGAACTCCTCCTCTTGCTGCTTGGATATCCTGCTCACAGGCCTTTTCAAAAAGGTCTCAAGAACTCTGGCGCCAGATCTCTCACAGATTGTTAACTTATCTTTAATTTCCGGTCTCTTCCCAGAAAATTTCTAAAAACAGCTGTAATCAAACCCCTGCTAAAAAGGGACAATCTAGACAAGACACAAATGAGCAACTACAGA
>JBAMHW010000004.1:22788538-22799552 GCA_037177495.1 Rhadinocentrus ornatus
CAGAAATCTGGGTGTATTAATGGACTCAGACCTTAACTTTGAGAAACACATTAAGGGAATTACAAAATCAGCCTACTGTCACCATAAAAATATATCAAGGGTAAAAGATCTGATGTCTCAGCAAGACTTGGAAAAACTAGTCCATGCTTTCATCTTTAGTCAACTTGATTATTGTAACAGTGTCTTCACAGGTCTACCTAAAAAATCAATTAGGCACCTGCAGCTGATTCAGAATTCAGCTGCTCGAGTCCTCACTAAAACCAATAAAGTGGACCACATCAGTGCAGTTCTAAAGTCATTACACTGCCTGCGTGTTCGCCAGAGAATAAACTTTAAAGTTCTGCTGTTGGTCTATAAAGCTCTGAGTGGTTAAGGACCAAAATACATCAGTGACCTTTTAACCCAGTATGATCCTACCAGAATCCTCAGGTCATCTGGGTCATGTTTCCTATCAGTTCCCAGAGTCAGAACCAGACATGTAGAAGTTGCATTCAGCTTCTATGCTCCACGTGTCTGGAACAAACTCCCAGAAAGCCTCAGATCAGCTGAAACACTCAGTTTATTTAAATCAAGGTTGAAGACCCACCTGTTTTCAGCTGCATTTCAATAGTTCTCACTAGGAGTCCAGATCTGCAGCTGGTCCTTTTAGGCTAAAATCTTAACTTATTTCTTTATCTTTCATTTTTATGTAATCAATTTTATCTTTTTAAATCTTTGTTTTTCTAATACACTTGTATTTTTTTTCTCACAAATTTCTACTGACTTTCAGTGTAATAGCAGTCAGTATTTGTTAGTGCTAGTGGTTCAGATATGGGGCACTAGGTGGTAAAAGAATAAACTTAGACGCTAACTGGCTTACAATAAAAATGGATGTGACATCGTGATTTGGCAGATAATCTTACTATAGCATATATTATTTAAAAACAAGTAATTCTGTAATTATATTAATCAAACATTTGCAGTGATGGAATTCATGGGAAATGTTTGCATTGTATACATTTTGTGTGTTTATTCTGGACTATAATCCACCTGCGTGTCACTCTCTCCATTGCCTCTTCCATCATTTTATTCTTCCTAGGCATCAGTTCCTCTTTGCTGTCTTTTAAAAGACTCCATCGATTTAATGTGATGGACAGAGGATACGAGAGACCCCGTTCCTCTGACGGCTGTAACACTCTGCCTCCAATTGACTTTGTCCTCTACTTACACAGTTAGTCCTGTTTATGGACAGCAGAGGCCATAAATCTATTATACTAGAGGCACAGTGAAGCACAGGGGAGGTGAATACAAGAACATAGTTTCCACACTCTGAAACAAGCAAAGACTGCCTTGCAAATATGTAAGATGTTCTTACACAGTTTATGTTAAAAAGATTCAATTTGTTAAAGGTGTGATGGAGTGTTGTACCCTTTTCCAGATTAATAACCATACATCGTGTTAATTGCTATCTTGCTTACTTGTAGAAAATTTCAATAACAACAAGAACTCGCTCTATGATTCTTTTGTTTATGCAGAGGTAAAAAATTTTTAAAAAAGCATGTTTCCAGCCTAAAACATTTCTCTCTTCTTCATTAACATATTTATTAGTATCAAGGGATTCATTTGGAAGATTCCATTAAAAATAAATGAAGAACTAAAAAAGAATTGACACCATCATTTATGTGTTGTTTGAAGAGAACCTGTTAAATGATGGTCAAAGGGAATAAGTTGCTTGTTCTACAAATAGAATTTGATCATTTGGAATTTTAAGAAAAGACATTTGCAGTCACATAGCTAAAAAATACACACTTTTAGTTTTGATTTTCCAGTGATGATTTTTATTCTTAAAGATACAGCACACCTGGTGTTGAACTTGGTAAACTTTGATAAGTACACAGTAAGTACACAGAAACTAAAAAATAAGGCACATACTGAGAAATTAAACAGCCTAGTCTGAGACTGTTGCCAACAATGCAGCAAATTCCTCGACTGATGATTGTGCCTGGTTATTTAAACTTTTTTACCTTCCTTTTTTTTCTTTTTGTTTGCGTTCAGGACATATTTTGGCCCAGTCGTGCAAAGCATGACTCTAATCTTAAAGATGTTTTCCCTAATAAAAAGATCATCATCTAAATAATCAAACCAACAAATTCATGCATGCACATATGGTTTCACTAAGCATCACTGGGACCTGAAACTAGGTTAAGACTTAACTAATTATTTTCTAGAGCATGCACAAATGTAATTTCTATTCGAGTCAGCCAACTAGAGTGGCTGTAATCTACTTGGAGCGCTAAAGTTCTTCCTTAAGATTGTGCTTTGATGGATTTAAAAGTGATCAAATCACCATACGATACCTCTAATTATATACTTGTGCTGATTTTTGTAGACATCTACACCTATGTTCTTGGTTTTGATCATGTAATTTGTTAGGCATATACTCAAACAGAGAACTGTTTTTCTGAGTTAAAGAAGTAACACAGTTGTTTTTTCCTGCATAGATGTTCTTCAGTTGACGTGTAACAAAAACTTGCCTATTTTAGACCAAAAAGATTATGATCCTGAGATTTTATGGAGTTCCAGATGAGATGTGAAAGCCAGAATCCGATGAGATTGAGAAGATGTCAAGACTGATGTCAAATGCCATCTTGTTTTGTAGTAAATGATCATTTTATCCTTCACACTCCTGTCCCAACATCTATGGCATCACAATGGCAAACTTAGCTTATGGACTAGCCATGTTTCTGATGCCATTTTTGATGCACATTTTTAAGATTCGGAAAAAGTGATAAGTATGGGAAATATGGGGTTAGAACACCGACAGCTCTTATTGATGCCGAAATTAAGATTTGGCTTTGAAAAATTAAGATTGAACATGAAGCAGAAGCATTATCGAATCATATGTATTGGAAACATCTATTGAATTTCTTAAAGATTCGATATTGAGCAAAATTCACTTTCTAAAGATTTTCTAACAGTCTTATGTGTCCTCATAGCTTGTCTATGAGGCCCATAAATTACAAAATCACCTCTCTCACTTGCTTGCTCCACTTTCTAGCAAATGTGTGCTCAATCATCACGAAGGGAAAAAAACATTCCCCCCGGCAGTAGATACTGTCATTGACCCGACCCCCAGGCTAGATGAGCTTACCCTTTAAAATCACATAGTGGGCGCCAGCGAAAGCCAGATCTTTACCCACTGAGGGGTGAGGAAAGGTACCCCTCATAAACATTTAAGGGTTCAGACACAGAAACAGCCCGTTCTCAGTAGGGCTCACTAAAGCCACTTTTGCAATGGCTGAAATTAAGGACGAAGGCTGAATTTGGGGTAATACACTTTGAAAACAATGTTGTTGGACCTCTGACACTGAGATGTTGAAAAAATGTATAATATGGGACCTTTAACATTTGTATTTCAATCTTTCAGATCAAATTTTTTTTGTTTTAATGCATCTTTTTGAGTATCTCATGTTGTAATATAATGGGGTTTTTTCAGCATCAGTATTTGCTGTCAGTGTTCTAGCCCCATAGAAAACCTCCTCTAAGGTAAATGAGGAATGGGTGAATGAAAACATCATTACAAAATAAGCTAGCAGTCAGAAATAGTTTATACTGTAAACGTTGCAGTTATTAGCTAACATGGCTATCTTTTGTAATAACTTAACTAAAATAATACCAAGAATTTTTTCATGTCCTTGTGCATTTATATTTTTGATCTCTTCATTGTCAAAGCTATGCATTCATTTCTGTATGCATTTGTGCGTCATTGTGTAAAAGGGAGCGTTGTCTTTCAAGTGCCTTGGGAGCAGCTCTTTGATTATTGGTCTTCAACATTGCTGCAGATGATTATGCCTGCCTTGCTCTGCAGCCTGTGCTCTCGGGAGGGAAATGGGGGTGTTCTGTGTTAAAAGGAGAGTAGAACACAGCAGTAATGGCTGACTTTCAACAGGAGATTGTACAGGAACATTTGCTGAGGGCAGCCTTCCCTAAAACTTTCCCTCCCTCTTCTCCTGGTACTATCATGTCAGCTGCTGCCTGAAAAACACACTCATCTCGGACAGCATCATATTTCCAAACCAGTTGCTTAATTCTGTCTAAAATATTTTTTTTCTAACTTGTAAAGACAAATATTTAGGAAAACAGATGCCTTCAACTACTCACCAGTTTTCAGTTGTTACTCTTCACAGAAGTCATACCAGCAGGCGACCGTGCGCTTCTTTCAGACGTATTTTTCAAGAGGTTTCCCTCGTGTTTCATATTTTATTTCAGCTGATTTGTCAGCGGGGTGGGGGTAGTTGTCCTCCTTCTAGTCAGAAAAAATAGACCAAAGTAAAACCAGTTTCTCAACGTGATTTAATCAACAGAACCGTAGCATTCTAACGCAGAAATATCTCTCAGATTATAATTATTTTCTATCAATACGCCGCCCCACTCCATGGATAAATCAGATGAAATACATGTTCTTAAACGCAGAGTAATGTTACAGCATGGGATCTTCTTGCAGTCCACTGTCCTGCTTTTTCTCCCTTCATCAGATGATCTTTGAGTCTGCAAGTCACCAAAAACCGATTTCATACAATAACATTGGCTATTAGCAGTAGCTTGGTACTAAATACATGGAGGGCACGCTTGTAACTTATTGGCATAAAAAATAATAATTATGTATCGATCTGTTCCTCATCACCTGACGGGACACTCGAACTTCACATTTATGAATCTTCGCGGCTTCTGTAGTCGTAATAACGCTCTTCAATGGTGAGGCTCCAATATAGCGCTACTCGGTTGCTTGTAATATATTAGCACACCACTAGATGGGAGTATTTCTTACACACTGCGGCTTTAAGTAAAAATAATTCAAACGCTCTTAATTAAGAAAAAATTAAAAAAACGCCTGGTTCGTAAACACTGCTGTAAATTTGCCATTTGTACTTTCTGTCTGTTCCACATTTACACCAAACATTTGAGTATGCTGTATTGAAGTCAAACAGTCATTCCTTTACTCCATATGTTCTTTCGCAGGGACGGTGAGACCCAGATGCTTTCAAATGCGTGTTTATACTTATCACATCTCCATTCACACCAAACAAGCAAACTACAGGCAGCCAGCAGCATCATGCCATCTCTCTGCAGGAGCTCTGCACATGGCCCTGCCCTTTTACTCCCCCACTAACATCGGATTGTATGCATATCATTGTGAAATTTGTATTCTGAACCTGATCTGTCCAGCTTGATGAAATTTTCCTGCAAATATATGATTTTTTTCTTCTTCAAGAAATAGAACAAATTTCAGGCATATCAGTTGTAATCTTCTTCAAACTCTAAATGGTTTGTTATTTAAATTAAATGCAAAAAATACATCAATAAATTCAACTGAGACATAACAGTGAGTGGAAGCATATTTTATTTTTAGGCGTGGCCTTCAATTGTGGACAAGACTAAGTAAACAGAGAGGCAGAGGGAGGAGAAGGTGGGGAAGAAGACAGGTGGAGGGGTGGAGGAGGAAGGCAAGGAGTGAGAAAGGGAGGGAGGAAGATTGAGAGCTTTGGCTAAGGAGGGAGCTGTATGTCAAGTCTGTTCATTGTGTGCAGACTTCATACTGTAGGTGCAAGGACAATATCTCCTTCATAGTAGCAAACATACAGAGCAGCATTTGGGCTTTAAAAGCTTGAACTAATTCAGTGGTAAGTATTTTTTAAGTTCTGCAAGGTGGCTTGTTTATAGCTTTCATGATCATCAACTTTTAATGATTGTGAAGAAATAGGAAAATAAATTAAAGATACATTTAACTCAAAGCAATTGTCCACAGAAATGTGACTAAACTAAAGAGACTAACGTAAAATATTTGTCTTTAAAATCCCAAATTTTCAATAAAAATTTATTTGAATATAAAAATAGAAATATGAATGTTCCTTGTCATTAGTGCTTCAGTCTCACAAAAACATAAGAACATAATAATGATCCAAAATAATCAAATCATTCAGTAGTAAAGACACTAGTCACATTTTACTGCATAGTATTTCAAACATAGTAAATGAAAGGAAAGTAATGATTTTCTGTACTTCATATTCAAAGTTCTTTTTAATTCCCATGTTCATAAGTGTCCAAGTGTTAACTCCACTAAGGAGGCAAGCTGTGACTTAGCAGCTGTAGAAAACCAGGTTTTTGCCATTGTGTTTTCTGCTGTGCATTGCTTCAGGCCCATTTCCTCCTGCTTCTGGTTTTCTGCATCTCAAACTGTTCCATTTGATTAAATTGATTGGGGTTTTTTCTGCATTCAGGCAATATCCAGAAGGATCTCATCCTGAAGCTTTGTCAGCTTTGTCTCAAATATATGGATGTCATCGTCTTTGTACTCATGGACACCAGCTGGTGAGAGGATACAGGATGCAGTGGACGGTCTTAAACCTGTAGAAGGCAGAGTAATGAGTTATATCTTAGAGGCCACTGTTTGTGAAGTCTGGCAGACTTTATCCAAAAGTGCCAAGGTCAACCCTAAAGGACTTAATGTTTTTAGCAAAGCCTTCATTCATTTGGCTTTACCCCACACACGTTTAGTGTGTGTTACACCCTGCCATAGTAAGGAGGGAACTGTTGTGTTTTATGTGCAAATATAAAAGTGATTACATGAAAATATTACATCTCAAAGAACTGAATGATGTAAAAAGCACCATTGCCAATTATCCAAATAATTTATGATGTTAAAGAAACGTGGTACAGGTGAACCATGCTTGTATCCACAGCAAAGCCTTGCCAATTAGTCCCACTAAAATAAAGACACAGGAGTTGCAATATTTTTTAAGAATTGTTACGTTCTTAACATGTACCATAAAATATCATATTTTATTGAACTAATGTGGCTTTTTCAAACTGTTCTTCCAGAATTAATGTTCCATATCAGAACAATAAATCCATCCATCCATCCATTTTTACTGCTTGTCCAGGAGTAACAGGTATATTAAAGATTGTACATTGATTGCAGGAGTAGTTATGAGATTACTTTAGCCATTGGCTGTCTATCTGCCCCTGTGTAAGGAGTCTGTTGATCTAAATATGGCCTAAGGGTACATCTTACAATTGAGGACATAAAGCTGATTAATATATGAAAACTTGCCACCACAGACACAATGGTTACATAACCTTACAAAGAGACAGAAGGACTGGTGCACCTATTATCTAGGTGTGTTCCACTGACCTGATTATGAGCAGCCTTTGCAACACAAACTGGATCTTTTGCAATGACATGTTACTTAAACACAGTTTACACAAAAGAAATTCCTTCATGGTTCTGTTTGTGCCCAGATACAAGCTATGCATTTCAATGCAAGTGTGCTACATTATAGCCTTTTCGGCTCAAAGTAGAAAAATAAATCAAGAGATTAACTATTTTGGCACAGTGTTTCTGTATTTGGTACTAGTATTCTGGATCCACTGCTCTGCATCCTTTACATGTTTCACTTCTTCAACATACCTGGTTGAAATGAATGGTTCATTTACAGGTGAAGAACTTGATGGTGACCTGTTAAAGAGGTCCATCCATTTGAATCAGTTGTGTTTTAACAGGGAAAATCTAAAACATGGGACAGTGAGTCATGTGAAGCAGGATTTAGAAACAAAGTTTTAGCATTTCCTTTCACAAAGCTTTTGGGGATCATAGACAGCTGCCCAAAACATGTAAGTTCAGTTGTGTTCAAAAGTGAGAATGTGCCATTGCTTTATTCAGAAATTCAGTATGTTGCAAAACCCTCACACAATAAAGTAGGTGAAATTGTTAAAAGTTAAAATATAAGGAAGGTTTTAACTAGTCCAATTCAGTTGTGGTTTATTTATTCTTATTACTTAATTTAAAAAAAATAAATAAATAAAAACAGCAACCTTATATAACAAATTAGTGTTGCCAAACAGAAGTGAAAGGAAGTTGAACAGCTCACAGAAATGGTCTGGACCTCCTATGAGGAAGCAAATGTAAAACCATGTAACTTTTGCTCTGCAATGCACACATCTGAAGCTTTCATTGATGTCAAAGACACTAAACACACTGATTGGAGCATGAATACGTTGCTCGTATCTATTCATTTACAAATGAATGGAAGGAAAAACAAACCTGGAGGGATCTTCTTCCTTAGAGAAGCTTCCTTTCACTTCTATGCTGTTCATCTTGTTCTCAAATATCCCATAGCTCAAAGTCACCTGTAGAGAAAACACATGCACGCAAAACAGAAAGAAGATGGGAGACTCAATACATTTTTTGTTTGATTGATTGTTTGTTTGTTTAGTTGTGTGACAATACCTGCTGTGGTATGCTCCTTTGTCTTATAAGTAGCAGGTTTTCTAGGTGGGAATGAAATAAAGGACAATGGACCATAGAGATGCCCACTCTCTTTTCCACGATGAAGCCCACTGTACAGTCATCAGGGAGGCGGATTCTTGCTGATGTACGCTCGAACTGAGAGCCGCTGAAATACATACAAACACACAAATGCTTGATATTTTATTTTTTACTCTTTTGAATGCATTACAGTGTTGCACAGAGATTCACAGATTGTGACTTTTAATGATATTCTTTTAAGGGAAAACTTGTCAAAAAGTTTTAAAACTGTCTAACTTTTAACCTGAGGGACATTATTGGCGTATTTGCATGTTATGGCCCATTATCCATTCATTAACTGCACTTTAATGCTGACCTTTTCCAAAGAACACCATAAATATTTGAATTGATTTCCTACCATCCAGCCTTGGGCAGCCATTAGCTCTTTGAGAGTAGAATAAATACAGCCTTGCAGAGGGTTGAAATGTGCCTTATGCTGGTGTTTCATACCTTTCAGCATTACTCAGCTTTCTTTTTTATCAAAGTTATATTGCTGATAAATGCCGCTGGAGGGGAAAAAATAGACACATTTCCAGTTCGTCTCTACTTGTACCTTCATTGTGCATTTTTGCTACAGAATAATAAAACAAAATTCAAAGCAACAAGTCATAAAATTCTCATTTTTTAGAAATGCAAATCTTTTGGTCCTTCTGGAACTCAAAATCCATAGCCTGAGCTGCATCACTGGGCAGCTATTGTACAAGTCCTAAAATGAGTTTTAAGATGCTCAGTGTGAGATATTGCCTGCTGTATTTCAAACAAGCTTCAAGTCAATTTCCAATGTTGGGACTGAAAAGAAGTAGCTGGCTGGGGATATCAATCTAAATACTGTGAGTTTAATTAAATAAGCAACTTTGACGTCTAGACCTTGAAAGTAAATACAACTCAAAGCACAGGGCTCAAACCTGCAAAAGCAGGTTTAATCGTATCTAATAACAGCTAATTACCTCCCCCCCACCCCCCTCTAATAGTCATGCTGACATTTGGTTCCTATGATATCAAAAGTATATTAAAACTCACAAGCCTGTTCATCTGCATTACCTGGCCCATGGAGACATTTTTTCTGCCAGCCTTTTACTCAGACAGAAGCCAGCTCCTCCTGTAGCGAACCAGAACCGAACTTCCTTCTGATAGACAACACACACAGTTATAAATAAATTTAATAATAAATTTAATGTGCATACAAATACACATAAATATAACATAACTGCACTGAACACTGTTGATGCAAACGAGGTTTCAATAAAGCAAAGACACAACAAAGGGAAATCTTAACTCCTGCTACAACACTGTGCAGTAATGCTCTACATGTAACAGTCAGTCAGGGCCAGCCCAGGGCATAGGCGACCTAGGCGGTCGCCTAGGGCACCATCTGTTGGAAGGGGCGCCAAATTGCTATCAAAAAAAAAAAAAAATGTATTTATTTTTTATATTTTTACGCTTATTTGATTTCCATTTCATTTCCTCGTAAATAATAACTAGACCAAACAAATTATAAAAATTAAAAGAAGCTACAATATTCTGTGATGATGACGGAATGACCTGCTGCAGCTCCTGCTGCGGGCTGGTAAGTGAGAGAGTGGGGGGAGAAGAGCGGCGCATCCAGATTTTTTTTTCTGGTGCATCCAGGTTCGGAATTACACTGATGGAAAACATCACCTTGTCATGTGTTGCCAACAAGAAAATCATTTTAAAAGTTCATTATGAAAAGACAATCCAACAAACGTAGGAAAGAGGGAAAACAAGCCCAAAGTAGAGGTATGTCTGAATTACTGAACATTAAGGCAGCGTGGGTTAACTTTATTTTGACATCAACAGTGGGCTAACGCTAACTAAGATAGATGCTATTGTACCATAACAACAATATGTCAACATAATAATAATTAAAGTATCACCTATATAATGCAATAAAAATCATGCATATCATAATGTCCAAATGACATAAAGTAGAGGCTACAGCTATTGATTGCTACTGCTATAAAAATTAAAGTAATGTGTTAAACTTGCATTGTAGAAGCTGTTAGAGAGGAGGCCTCAGCCTCGTTGTCCTCACCGGAAGCTTTCAGTAAAATTCAAGTAAAGATAATTCAACAAAAAATAACGACTGCAGTACTATTACATTTTATAATGTTTTCTTTTATTATCTAAAAATTAAATAATATTTAGATCTGTAGCAGCAGATCTAAATGAAGAACACTGAATGCAGAAATGTCATAAAGATAATTGAATACAGACAGATTGCCTTCTCTGTGTCTCTCTGAGTGGTGGGCCTGGTGGCGGGAAGGGCATGTGGAAATTATCTTAATAACGAAACAACTTTGTGTTACAACTTACATATGAAACATGCTTCAAAACTTTTATTTGACTGCTTGATTGGTTTTTTTGTTTTACACAGTAGCATTATTTTGGTGTTTTTTTTATCATGGTTGTAGCGGTTTTTACATAGTTTGATGTGTTTTCTGATTGCACCATTTTAAGATTTGCACTTGTGCCATTTCTTGCCCTGGACTTTTGCACTAAATGTTATATATTTTTAACTTCATGTTATTTATTTTGTACTGTTTATCATTTTTGTAGCAGTTTGTTTAGTTTAGAGAGATAAATAAATAAATAAATAAATAAATAAATAAATAAATAAATAAATAAATAAATAAATAAATAAATAAATAA
>JBAMHW010000004.1:22814730-22827037 GCA_037177495.1 Rhadinocentrus ornatus
TGAACCAACGCTACTTCATTTCCATCCCCTATGAAGAATGCAAAAAGAGGAGGTGCTATAGGAACTACACAGTGCCTAACCCACCTGGCCTGTTTGATGGCCACGTCTGGCCCATGTATTTGAAACACAAGAACATTTAAGTGGTCTCCTGGAAAATTTATCTATCTCAATATCTCGAAACTCATTTTTTGATGTTGGCTGCATTTGTTCAGTTAATTTACAGTGGCTTAACTGTCTTTGAACTAAACAAAGGCAAGTGTGTAATGAGTTTAAACCCTGATTAATTAAAGAAAAATTGAAGAGTTAAAATTTGGGGGTATTGTTTTAGACTGTCATTTAAAATATGAGGCTTGTGTTACAGAAGTACTTAAAACCATCAAAATCAATCCCAACTGTTACCGTTTCCGCCTTTCCAATAAAAGTTATTCCACTTTACATGCATGCAAAGATTTTTTCACATTTCTCATATTGTGTATTTGGGGTCACAAGCAAGTCAGTTGGCAGTGACACCTGTTATGTTATAAAAACCATATAAACAAGCTTTAATCGTTTTAGATTTAAAAATGGCAACGGTGTAATTTATTGAAAAAAATTTATTTGTGTATTGTTGAGCTAAACTAAAGCCATGAAGCCAGGAAGTTAAAGTGCAGAATGCCTAAATCAGATTTCCTGGTAACGCACAACACAAACCAGCTTAATTAAGTGGAAACACCTGTAAATCATCAAAGCAATTGGGTTAAATTCTCCTGGGGTCATTGCTATGTGTACAAAATGTAGTACCAATCGATCTATGAAATGCACTGACTCTTAGAAAGCTGTATGAAGTCCAATTCTGTACTTTCTTCTGGTCCTGTGCTGCTGTCCTGGGAGACTAAAGTCAAGAAGACAAAGAGCTTGATACAATTAATTCATCTCAGACCCTGATCGCCACTTTTGTGTTTTTGTCCTTTCTCAGCATTCTCACCTTACACCAATCCCTCCATCCCTCCTCCTTTCTCTTTTTCTTCCTCCAACACTGACCAGCTGCTTTTCTTTTCTTTACTACTCACCAAGGTAGCAAGTACAAGCCCTTTCCACCCCACCCCTCCTGGTCCCGCAGGTAAACCAGAGACGCTCAGGGCACACTGTGGCCAGGAAAGACCCAGGATCACCTTACGGCCTAGCTGAAAAGTCTCCTTTCTAAAGCAGCAAGTACATCACAGCTCCACTTTGAACAAAGAGCCAGGGAGAGTCAAGGGACCAGACCCCCTTTCAGGGCTTTGTCTGTCTGCCTGATTTAAGCTCTGAGGCAGACTCAGACTTGGACTGCACTCAAGAACTGGGATTGGAAATACCCAAGAGAGGAAATCATAAAATCAATGACTGCAACTTTGAAAAACAGTATGTAACCTTTAAAAAACAAAGAGCAAGCTCACTGGAAATAAACCTTTACGGCAAACTTCTTACTTTGTGGCTGATTAACTGCTGCCGAAAAAAAATCTGAGAATTTTAACATCCCACCATGATTATGTATATATATACGTGGATGTGTGTGTGTGTGTGTGTGTGTGTGTACACAAAAATTCTCTAAATTTTCAAACTCATATCATAAGTTGTATACATTTTTGTACATTGTTGAAGTTATTGACTGGTTTTGGGAAGTTACTCAAACAAAGTGGATGTGTATCCAATATATAGCCGTGTAGATTGAAACTAACCTGTGATGTTTTCTCCTTAGAGACAAGGAGGGGCCGGAGACCAGATGATAAAGAGTCTAAAGTGTGCTGAGTAAGGAATCAGACATAAAACACAGCGAGCCTTGATTAAAAGAGTCAAGATACCTAAGAAGAAATAACTGAATGGAAGATATGATAAGGATGAATGGTGTCATCATAGTCTAAAACACAGATGTTGCAGTAAAGTTAAAGCAAAATTTATTTTAATAATAAAATCTGAGACTAATTCCTTCTTTTTTTAAAGCACTCAACATACAAGGGAAAGGGAACAAACTGTCCACCCAGAAACCCAAATATTCATATGAGGGTTTTTTTTGGTTTGTTTTTGTTTTTCAGTATTATTTCCAGATAAGGTAACAATAGATAATGATGGATTAGATTTCTATAGCACGTATTGAGGCAGCTTTTAGAGTAACAAACTCCTTAACTAACCTTTTTAGGGCCTAATCACCAATTTTCCAGTCATTGGACAACCCGCTCTACCACCTGAGCCACTGCCATCCCAAACACAGTTCAGAAGATGTGAACTGAGACTTGGAAAAGACAACAATCTTGTGGGTTTTGTTGTTTGTTTTTTTTGCCAGTTACAGGTTACACAGGGACATGCAGCTGTTTAATCTGTAAATTTTCAGTACCCATACTAGGAGTATGTTTGCTTTCTAATTTCCTGTCTATGCAGTTCCCTTTGTTTGCTCATTTGAATGTTTAAACTCTTGTAGGCTATGTCTGCATTTGGCTCCACTTCTGAATCTCTGAATTAAAGCTGTGGAAAATACAAGAAATAGATCAGAACAAAATAATGAAAATGTTGGAATATTATCTTTAAACATTTTTATCATGGTTAGGGATTCAGTTGTGTCTTACTTTTTTTTTTTTTTCCACTATATTTGATTTTGTACCACACCATTGTGTATCTGTCTTATAGCTGCTGGTCAACAGATGGCAATATAAACTTTCTGTAGCCTAATCTCTGCTTGTACAAGACTAAGCCAGTTTTAGTATTTTCAGAATCAGAAAACTTTAAAAATCCCTGGAGGGATATTGAATTGTCATAGCAGCAGCAACATGACCAAGGTGCAAAAAATAAATAAATAAAAATTTAAGACTAAAATAAAGGGTTACACATTTTTCTATACTTTTTTCTAATTTGTACAATAATGTCATTATTGTATTGAGTTATAAAAACAGTCTTTATTTATGTTACAAGACCATTCAAAGTATTTGCATAAAACATTTGAAACATTAAAAAGTACATTATAAACAAACTTTAAAAAACAAAGAAACACCCTGAAATAGAGTACGATAAAATGAAAGAAATTATTGTTACAGAGTGAGGGATTAATAGCTGTTTTGATAAAAGGTGACAAATAAAATTTTCTAACCTTAATTAAAGAGTGTTCAGCAGATCTGCAGTTTTCTGGAAGTTTGTTCCACATGTGAGGAGCTGAACGCTGCCTTTCCACATTTTGTTCTGACTCTGGGAACAGAAAGTAGAATTGACCCTGATGACCTGAGGGATCTGCCAGGTTCAAAATGAACCAGAAGATCTTAAATTTATTTTTGCCTTAAACCATTTAGTGCCTTGTAAACTAACAGCAGGATTTTGAAGTTAATCCTTTGATAGGCAGTTGTAAAGATCTGAGGACTGGAGTTATATGATCCATTTTCTTGAGGACTCGAGCATCAGCATTCTGGACTCAGACTCGGTTTGCTTACAAACACAGGTCTCAGTCCGCTTTAAGTTAATCAAATAAGGAAGCGGACTACAAGATAAAGGTCATTGCAGGTAGACACAACCAAAAATAAGTGTGTGTGGAACCATAGGCGGCTCTGGATGGGGGGAAATCGCTCGTGGACAGATGTGGAAGATTTCAGGAAAAGTTCTGATAGAATTCTAAACAACAGAAGACCACTAGGATCTGATGCAGTTCTATATTTAGCTGTTATGTGGTAGAAGCCGAAACTGTCCTACATTAACCAATAGATACACGCGTTTTCTTCTTTGTTGTGTGTCTCATCTTCTTCTTAAGTAATTCTTGGGATCTCTGGCGGGGAGTAGAACATGGTCTTTAATAGGTCTGGTTTATTTGAGGAATGCAGCATAAACGTCATCTTGGCCTGAAAGATAATTGCACCCCCAACTGAACTGATAACACCGAGTCTAGTAGACTATTCTTGTGTGTATGCACCCTTATGAAGACCTGTAAGTACAGTAGTCTGGTCTACTAAAGAAAAATGCATACAAGTTTTTATAAATGTGGCTGAGATGTCAGTCTTTTAATCCTCCATATGTTCTTTAAGTGATAATAGGCTGCCTCCATAACTGCTTTAATGTGATGCTCAAATTCAGGACTGAGTCCATGACTACTCCCAGATTTCTGGCTTTGTTGTTAGTTTTTAGCTGAGTATTGACTTTTAATCTTTCTTTCTTGGCTCCAAAAACAGTTATTCCAGTTTTGTGTTCTTCTAACTCAGAGACGTTCTGGCACATTAAGTTATATCAGTGCCTTTAATCAGTGTTTGGATCGGTCTATAGTCTTCTGGTGAGAAGCATGTAGATGTTGAACAACAGTGGCCTAAGATGGATCTGTGATATAAATTCTTTCCTCATATCTCCCTATATCAGTCATATATATCAGGCCTATATCAGTCTATCTTGTTGAAGGCTACCAGTGGGCTTGTTCTTAGGGCACTTATCCCTTTAATGTCCAGTTTTTGCCACACTTGAAAAATGTGTCATCTCTGTTTCGTCCCCCAGCTTGCGTCTTGGATCTGTTTTCTGTTGCTTCTCTGTGCTTCTGCTTTCCAAGCCTCAAAGCATTTTCTGTGTTTTTAACATTCTTCCTAATCTGTCACACACACTCCTTTTTATTTCTCAGTTTATTCTCTCTCTCAGTCAATTACTCATTCAACTTTTTCAATTCATTCACACTTAACAAACCACCCACTGGAAATCCATATTTCTGTGTCCAGAGGGTCACACACTCAGCATTTCATGGCCATGTCTCGCTCTCACACAATTCACAATGTAATTCTGAGGAGGTTTGGTTTGATCTCTGTCTGTTTTTTCTTATTTAGTCACTTATGGGTCAGTGTGCACACTCTTTAAACTGTAAACGTCTTTAAAGAGTCTCACTGCCTGCCCCAATCAGTTCAAGCCTTCCTGTTTGATTACTTTCAGAGAATACCTGTTTCTGATTATTCTCAGAAACTAACTGTCTCTGGTTACTTCCAGAAACTAAACCTTCTCCAGTTGCTCCTGAAGATGCTGAACCTTTCCTAATGCCTGACGTCTGAGACTAACAACCAGGTTTCACGTAAAATAACCATGAGGTCTTGTTCAAAATTATGTGCTGGGGCCACGGAAATTAGAGCAATGTTGAGTCAATGGTGGAGCTTATGGTGGTGTCTACACAACTTTTCTGGTCCTGGAACAATGAAAAAAGGCTCAAATTACATTTTCTAATGCAAAAAATAAATAAATAAATAAATAAAAATTTAATATCTTTATTGTAATTTCACAAAATGAACCGTATAAAAGTTTTGCTCTCTAATATTGTTGTTTTTAGTGAGCGTCATTTTTTCAAAAATGATTTTTACCAGATCATTTTCAATGAAAACTGACCTAAATTTTGATTGTGGGCAGCCTAAAGCACACCTGTGCAATTATCATGCTGTCTACTTAGTATCTTGACATACCACACCTCTGAGGTGGATGAATTGTCTCGATTGAGGAGAAGTGCTCACTAACACAGATTTTGACAGAGCTACAACCCTGTTGGTACGGTATCATGACAGCAAGAGGTGGATTTCAAGGCGCAAATTATCTCATCCATCCTTTTAGGACTTGATGGAGAAGAGTGTGTCATGGTGTTTATCTGCTCTGAGTGGACACAGTCATGACATAATCCTACCCGCCATGGAAGCAATGACTGACTGCCTGATTTTCTGAATTATGTCAGATCTCTTAGTGAACCTCCAACTTTGTTTTTGCCACCTGCATTCAGCATTTTAATATATACTGATTATTATAGCTGAAGTGGCCATTTAATGTGAAAAGTCTAGATTTTTTTTTTAACTTTACATTCTCTTTACAGAATACAAACAGTTTTGGCAGAAAATATTATCACCCATGTAGACAGACATGATGCTGTATGAATGCTACATAATGATCAAGAATGATAGCATGATGTAGAAAATCATATAGAAGTGCATTACATGCTGCATTACCTTGCAGTTGGGCATCAGAGGTTTACCCAGGAAAAGGACAGTTTACACGAAATATTTGTCAAAATTTTACTGTCTGTTCTTGGGGTAGTACCCGGGGGGTCAGTGGCTGGTGTCCCCATAGACATATATAAGTAGACGCCTCATAACACGCTGGAGTGTCAAGCAGTGTCGCCGCCATATTGGATGGGTGTCTACAATCCAGGTTAGCTTTAGAACCAACCGGAGTCAAGACAGTGCCAACAACTATGCCAGTATTTTGTGCAGCCTACGGTTACAATAACCAGCGCAATATTGAAAGCCGATCGCGTGGCATTACCTTTCACAAGCAAGATTGAACAAAAATTTTTGTTATTTGACCATTTATAATATGCTAATGGAAGAAACTGGTACTGGATGTTATCTACAAGTCTACAAAGTCATTTAGCACAAAGATAGCACACCCCTCCACCAAACCAAGAGGTCTTTTAGAATAGTGAATGGTTTCCACAAAAAGTCTATGATGTCATAAATTCATAAGATGTTCTGTTCTCCTGTTTGTTTGTTCTGACTCTTCTGTTCAATTTTTTTCAGGTCATACAGGACAGTTGTCAAAAATTATATGTATGTGGATATGATGTTGCAGTGTGCAAAACTAGAGGCAGGAGGTAATGTCAGTCTCTCCTGCGTTAGGTAATATATATCTTGCATTACACTGTTTAATCTAATATATGATGTCTGTGTATTTTGGAATCTTCTTGTGTTCAGTGTTGGTCATAGAGGTATTAAATGGTATGTATGGCATGTTCTTGTTTTCAAGCTTTCAAAGTTCAGTTTTGATATTGTTCTTAATTGATGGATATAAATAATTTATTTGAAGAAGCAAATCCTGACACTGATTTACACTCTCAACACGCACCTGGTAATTTTACACCCAGTTTATTTGTAGTGCACTTAAATCATTTACCAATCAGGACTATATCGGAGCAAAACATGTATTACTGCTGCTCTGTCACCACTGTTACATGAAATAAGCATTTGTAGAAAAATCAAATAACGCCTTTAAATAACTAAAAATACTAAGTGCTCTTGAAATGTCTTGTTTTGATATCATCATATTGTGAAATTTTTTTCTTTTAAAGGTATTTGTCAGTCATCTGCTTTGTCATCGACATTGACACATTGTTGATAGTGATTCCTGACCTGCTCCAAGTTCAGGGTTTTATCTGCACGTATGGCTTCAGTCAAGATCACTTGGAGCTTTTGTTCAACCACCATTTCATGCTTTTGTCCTTTGTTGCCTCTGTATTTCTTAAAGTAAGGCTGCACTACATTGAAAATTAACTACCCTGGAGTTACAGAGTGCCAGCACGTGCAAGATGCTGTGCAAAACTTTTTCAAGAGTTTTAGCTCTTGTGTGTGTGTGTGCGTGTAACAGAGATAATTCAAATGATCACATTTGTTTATTAAAGTGTCAATTAATGTATACTGTGATTAATATTTTACCATGTCTTTTTAAAGAGCGCAAAAATTCTTTCAGCATGAAAGCAGGTATTTTTAATGTGTAACAGTGACCTGGTTTATAACTACATCTCTGCTGTTTGTAACAAACCAAACCATGAGAAAATTGGACACACATCCAACATGGCGGCCGCGTTGATCGTCAGCGTGAGTCTACAAGGCGTGTCAAAGCCCCGCCCCACCCCACTTCCGTGCTATCCTCTGGCCCCACTCCTTCATCACGTTCACAACATGTATAACCAGTTATTTCTGACCCCACAGGGGCTTTATATTTCAGTTCTGTAAACTTCCATGACACCATTTTATCTTTTAAATCAAATAGATTACTATAGTAATTCTGATTGAAGAAAACACAAAGTTAAAAATTCAGCAGTGGTTTATCTTTACTCATATCTTTTTAGTTATTCTATATGCTTGGAGATCACAAAAAAACAAACAAATAAATAACAATATGTGATTCTGTGTTGGTACGAGCTGATCTTTTACAGCCAATACCTGCCTGGAAGATAGTATTGAGGGCGAAGAAACATGATAAGCATGATGGGACGCATGACATTGCGGAAGGACTATTTTTGTATATCTCACAACTCGGAATTAGGATCAAGAGACACTCAACAGGCTGCTCAGAAGTCATCCGGCAACCCAGGAGATCCCACCGAGATGGCGCAGGCTAATATCTCTGTGACTGAGAGCCAGTTCAGGTGTCCAATCTGCCTGGACATCCTGAGAGACCCGGTGTCCATCCCTTGCGGACACACCTACTGCATGGTGTGCATCAACAACTTCTGGGACCAGACTGAGTCAGGCCAGTTTAGCTGCCCCCAGTGCCGGGAGGCTTTTAGACCTCGACCGGTGCTGCGGAAGAACACGGTGCTCACGGAGGTTGTCGACAAACTCAAGCTACACGAGATGGTCCGGGCGCCGGAGCTGTACTTTGAAGGAGGAGGTGGGGAAGTGCCGTGCGACTTCTGCCCGGCGGAGAGCAAACTGAGGGCGGATAAGTCTTGTCTTGTCTGTCTGGCGTCTTTCTGTGGTCTCCACCTTCTGCCGCACCGTGAGGTTGGCACTTTGCGACGGCACAAGTTGGTGGCTGCGGTGTTACATCTGGCGGAAAAGTTGTGCGCTCAGCACCGACTGGGTCTTGAGCCCGCGGGTAGTGGCTCCGAGGCGGAAACCGAGTTTCCATGGAGCGGGCACTGCCTGCTGTGCGAAGCTGACCAGGAGGAAGTGCGAAATGTGGATGGACAGAGAGCCAAGAAACAAGTATGCTACTGGCTGAGATTGCTTAAATAAATTTACAGTAGCATTTACAGTAGTGCAAAGGTTTATGTTAACCCTTTGTCTTCTTTATTTTTAAGAAGGCCCAAGTCCTTGTCTTTAGGTGTTTTTGAAGGCGGCATTGGCTGCTTTTCATTAATTTTCCGCCCAGTCATTGTACCTGCCATTCTAAACCTAGTATTAGTTAGTTAGTTAGTTAGACAGTCAGTCAGTCTTTGTTTTGTTTTTTTAGCTATTACACTGACCAATCAACAGGCAAACTGAAAACAATTATACCTCATAAAAATAAGCACTTTAATCAGTCGGTGTCAATCTTAACATCTTGGAGAAAGGGTGTCCAAAGTCAGGTCTTGAGGGCTGCTGTCCTGCAGGATTTAGATGTTTTCCTGCTGCAGCACACCTGAATCAGAATGAAGGGTAAAAATGTTTTAGCAGAATTTGACAACAAGCTGTTGAGGAGAACCATTTAATTTGAATCAGGTGTGTTGGATCAGGGAGACATCTAAAACCTGCAGGGTTGCGGCTCTCGAGGACAGGTGTTACACCAAAATCTGTGACCTATCACATTCTGTGACTGCAGGGGGCGATGGTGAGTTTTTTTTCTCTCTGTATGACCGTCTGCAAAGACGAGAGAAGAAGAGCATGTACGTAAACTACGGAAGGATGAAGTAGCCGACTACCTCTGACTTCGTTAATTTGACTCTCATCTAACTGATTGTGTTTCAGGAGCAATATTCAACAGAAAGAGGCGCTTGCCATAGTATCCTATAGGAAGCTGTAACTGTACGGCATCTAGAACATGTAGAACATGGATTTATTTATGTTTTAAGCTGAGCAGTATTTGATAGACTGGCACATTGTATGCTGTCTCAATCTGGGTACAGATTGAGTGTGAGCAGTGTCAGCGGTGGTCCCACAACAACCGAAATCTGGATGGTAGCTAGTCATTCAACTGTGTCACTTGCAAAAAGGGATGTTTTTGCAGACATCCCCCTGCAACACTGTCCTGGTTATACCAGTTATAAATGACTTGACAGCTTTAAGTTCTCGAAATATTTTCTGAATGTTCTTCGAACTATTGAAATGTGTTTGTGTGATTATAAAGGGTAACATTTCTTTTGTGTATTTTTTCTAAGGAATGACGATATTTAAGTGTGTTTATTATTATGCACATACAGTAATGATGGCAATCAGAAATGGTGACCCGGGTTATACTGGCTCTGTGAGGCTCATATAAAATGTTAGATGGGTCCAGACTGCAGTGGGGGAGATGGAGGAGTCCCTGAAAACTCTTTTATAAAAGTCTGGGTTTATTGTAATGCACATTTAGTAAAGTCACACATATCTGTTAAACTGCTAATATTAAATTTCCATTGATATGGAGAAATGTGTAACGTATTTAGCTTTAATTTTTTTTATTTTTTTTAATGGCGAGGTATACATATCTTGAGACAGCACATCAGCATACAATGTGCCAGTCTATCAAACACTGCTCAGCTTAAAACATAAATAAATCCATGTTCTACATGTTCTTGATGCCGTACAGTTACAGCTTCCTATAGGATACTATGGCAAGTGCCTCTTTCTGTTGAGTATTGCTCCTGAAACACAATCAGTTAGATGAGAGTCGAATTAATGAAGTCAGAGGTAGTCGGCTACATCATCCTTCCGTAGTTTACGTAAATGCTCTTCTTCTCTCGTCTTTGAAGACGGTCATACAGAAAAAGCAACTCGCCATCGTCACCTCTAGTCACAGAATCTGATAGGTCACAGATTTTAGTGTAACACCGGAGTGGGACCCCTCTGTCTTGGTGTTTACCTGGTGGCTGACCTCAGTGTTTAAAATGTAGAAATGCAATGGATTGTACAGATTGCTGCTTTTTTAAATGGAGCTTTAAAGAGCACCAAAATCCAATCAAAACAGGCAAGAGACCTGAGAGGAAATGAAGACATGAATGACTTAAAAAATTTGTAGAACAGAAATTAAGGGTTTACGATGGATGGATGGATAGATGGATAGATAGATAAGATAGATAGATTTTTCTTCTTTGTTGTGTGTCTCGTCTTCTACTTCAGTAATTATTTGTGCAGCGCCGCCTCTGGTGGGGAGTGGAACACATTTAAAAGGCACATTCATTTGACTAGTGCGGCATGAACGCAATCTTGATCTGGAAGAATATTGTACTCCCCAACTGAACCAGGTCCTGAATCGGACCAAGTCTAACAGGCTTTCCTGGTGTGAATGCACCCTAAAACAGGATCTCTTAGAAAATGAAAATCTTGATGAGAAATGGACATTGCCCAGAATGATTCCTTGAGGAACTCCACATGAACGCAATTGGCATTTTAACATTTTCCCAGATAGATGGGCAGCAACATTTGCGTCTTAAAGATAATTGCTGATGTCTTTTCTTCTTGGCATTGTATTAACATACACCTGAATGATCAGACCAGGAAATTTTGACACTTCTGCTTTTATATAGGTGCTCAAACTTGCTGTTGATGAGTTAATGCAGTGCATTTGATAACGGCACCTGGCTGTGACTTAACCTCTTCTTATGCAAGCAATAACGGTGGATGTAGTACTTACACACTGCTACTATATTTTGGCTTTGTTAAATAGATGATGACACACTGTAATATGTCATGTGTTGTTATTAATCAAAGGTTATATTTACCAAATTTTTTTAGACCTGGTAAAGAGTATACAATTTTTTAAATTATATTTTAATACTTAGACATTACAACTGATAGGAGGTGTTCTTTCTTTTTTACGTGACTACATTAACACACTCTGTTTATCTATCTTTTAGCTGAAGCTCCAGGAGTTTCAGAGAATGGTCCAAGGGAGGATACGGACTGGAGAGCGAGATTTGGAAGAGTTTCAACAAAACTTGAAGTCCCTCAAGGTGACACACACACACACACACACGCAAGAAGGCAGGGTTTCTATGAACAAGGTAAGTCATCAGGGACAGAGGATTTCCAAGAAATGAACTGACTCCTTGTATCAGGTTGAGTCCCTAGATATAAGACATGCCTGAAACATCACCTGTTCAACTGATGGCTCTGAGAAATCAACTAGCACACACTAGTTTACCTGAGAAAACATTGTTATTTGACACCTTCATCCTATTTAACAGAATCACTGTTTAGGGTAACTTGACTATATTTGTGTGACATGATGCACCGTCAGTGAATTACCTTAAACTACATTTCTAAATGTACTTCTTTTTTTTTTTTAACCTGTTGGTACCAGGCGACCTTTAGATAAGATGTGACCGATGCATATGTATTTTAACCAGTCTACCTTTCCAGTACCTATACATGTTATATGCCTTTAGAAAGCTAAGAGTCTTGACATTTATATTATGTCTACCATTCCAGGCTGCAATCATAACTGTAGATTCAGTAAACACTTATTTATGACTAGTCGCCAATACAATTTAGGCAGATGCATAGGTGGAATTTCATGTGTTTTTCTGAATTTTGTTGAAAATGACATCTTGTATGGATGGATGGATGGATGGATGGATGGATGGATGGATGGATGGATGGATGGATGGATGGATGGATGTATGTATGTA
>JBAMHW010000004.1:22843599-22876666 GCA_037177495.1 Rhadinocentrus ornatus
GTAACCAATGACCGCGTCCGTGTATGTGTTCATGTCAGTATCCTTAAACACACCCCACTCCGTCGTGCTGAAGCAGTAGTGCAGAGCAGAGTCTGATTGGACGGACCACTGCTGAATGGTCTGCGTCACTGGTCCGTGACACTTCAATTTCTGTCTATAGGAAGGCAGCAGAAGAACTGAGACGTGATCAGATTCCCCAAAAGTGGAGCAAGGAAGGGCCTTATACGTGTTTGCGTAAGGGGTGTAAACCTGATGGAGTGTGTTATTGCCACGCGTAGAACAGCTGATGTGTTGGTGGTATCTCGGCAGGATTTTCCTCAGGTTGGCTCTGTTAAAATCCCCGGCT
Organism: Rhadinocentrus ornatus; assembly: GCA_037177495.1. Lineage (NCBI taxonomy): Eukaryota > Metazoa > Chordata > Actinopteri > Atheriniformes > Melanotaeniidae > Rhadinocentrus > Rhadinocentrus ornatus. The sequence goes on from JBAMHW010000004.1 coordinate 22,843,946, forward strand.
ACAATAAATGCATGTATGATAGGGCTCACTTTAGCAGGTTGCATAACTAAGAAAAGAATGAATAATAACAAGAATAGGAATAAATAATGTTAGGGGAGAGAGCTTGAGACGCAGCAGCCATTATCGGCGCCATCTTCAACAGTAATATTAAAAATTGCCTGTAGAAGTATTTATGTTAAAACCAGAATATCTGCAGAGATAAGCAGACTTGTGTGTTTTTAAGTCAGTAACTTTTTCTTTTCTGTTCAGGTCTTTGAAGAGAGATGATTTCTTCCCCTATGCCGATAGTGCTCATGACTTCTGGACCGGCTACTTTACAAGCCGACCAGCTCTGAAGCGTTATGAGAGGATCAGCAACAGCAACTTGCAGGTAGTCTGAGATTTATTTACTGCACATGTGGTTGCATTGGATTTAAAAGTCAAATTGATTATTACACATACAAAATGTTGTTAACATTATGTCTGACAGATTTAAAAAAAAAAAAAAAAAAAAAAAATCCATTTCACGTTTTTTGTTTTTTTTTGGGTAGGGTTTAAAATCTGTATAAAGTTGTGTGAATGCAGTTGTTTCCTTTTGCATTAAATTTAACCTGTACAGTAAACACCATATATAAACAGTCACCGTTAGCCATAAACTTTTCATTTTTTTGGACTTCTGTCATAATAATTCCAATGTTGCGACTCTTTTAAGAAGGTATGGATTATGCACAATAGCATGCTATGTATTAATATGCTAAGCTCTAACACGTTGCACCAACATACGTTTCCGTATTCATGGACTAAGGGTTAAAATGTGCATTATTTGTTAAATTAATATTTAATTCAAAATTGAAAATCAAAAATATAAATAATAAGCTTGTTTTCCATTATTATTTCATGAATCTGAAACTAAAAACAGTCTGTTTTCGCACTTAGTTAAGATTAGAAGAAATGAAACTAGAAAAATAATTAACTGACAGAAATTAACTTTAATATCTAATTTGTCAGATTTCTGTGACCCAAAAGGTGCTGCAGAGTCTCCTTCTGCAAGCAGGTGTTGTAGCATTTCATCCTACCCATCACCAACAGAACACCAGCACCGTTGACTTTGTTGTTATGGTCGCTCACTCTCTCCCAGCTGGCCTCTGTGCGCTGCAGTCGCTAGCCTCTATCAATGCCGTTTGGATTTCGGGGTAAACCGGGGTGGTAAACCACTTTATCCCCCTTATTTATGAAGATTTTGATAGCTTTCAAGCCTTACATTTAGCATATGACTGCACCATGATCCATTTAGTATATCACACAATTAAACACTTAGTCGTTGCATCTAACATTCTGGTCCACACTCTGACACATCTGAACAAAACTGTTGAACAAAACCGTATGTTATATTGGGGGTCGTAGCTCAAAAGGTTTGCGGAGCCACTGCACTACACACTGAGCCCATACAATATTATATCACCACTTGGGCATCACACAAGCAGAAAACGGCAACTTAGATTTCTAAAAGAAAAATGAAAAACAAGCTGATCATTAATTTTTTTGATTTACGATTTTGAATTGAATATTAAATAACTGAATGATACATTGACCAAAACTGAACATGTAATCTTTTGGATGTTTGGATACTGTCACTACATAAGAGATATTTGCAACATGGAAATATTTATGGGATTGATGTAGGAAATTATTTTGTAGATTTTCTAAACTGTGTTATGTTGTTTGTGTTTATTTCATAGATATGTAACCAACTGGAGGTACTCGGAGGTCCAGTTTCTAGGAAGGGACCTTTTGGAGTGGGAGACAGTCAGACTTTGAGTGAGGTTTTTATTTTTATTTTTTTCTCTTATAATTGCTACTAAAGGTATTTGGCCAGTAAAGACATTGTGTTTCCTTCTGCTGTTTATACGATTTTTTATTTTTTTTATAAGTTCTACATTGTAATGATTCTTCGTCTTTACGATACCGAAACTTAAAGTGTAACTACCCGCCCTACTTTTTACGTAACTCCACCCACTGTTGAATTTGAAAAATGCCTGGAACTGCAAGGGTTGGGGAGGAGGTGTGGGGTGATCAGGGAGCGGAAAACTGGCAGGACGGGATACACAGGCAGAAATTATTGACAGACAGCAGCTCAACTCACATCCCTTCATGTGTGTTGGTGGCCATGGTTTTCTATGCTTGCAAGGTGAGAACCTGTCTATCTGCATCTGGAGGGAGGGGGCTGTGGGGTTTTTAAAATTTTCTCGTAACGTAGATAACCTATATCACGAAAACAAAACCTGGTTTTACCCTGTAGAGGGCGTTATAAGCCACTTTTTACCCACAAAATCCGTTTTTTTTTACTTAAAAAAAAATACTAATTTGATTAACTTTATATGTAGTTATCATCACAATTAAGTAATACTGTGTTGTTTACAGCTCAAAAAACACATGTTTGGGGGCAATTATGAATGCAGCTCTTTATGTTACAGTGTTATGTTTAATAAAAACCCAGTGAAAACCAGAGAGATGACTGACAGCTATGTGTTTGTGCTTTGCTTTGCAGGGAAAGCCATGGCTGTGGCGCAGCATCATGACGCTGTTTCAGGCACAGCAAAGCAACATGTGACAAATGATTATGCCAAGAGGCTAGCCAATGGTTGGCAACACTGTCAGGTATTTTAAACTTCTTTAGATTTATCTTTATATATGGGAATGAAGGAATATTTTCTAAGAAGAACAGATTATTTCAGAATAGAGGCAAACATTACAGGTTTATCATACTGACGAGAATGTAACATTTTTCCTCAGTATGTTTGGCTGATGCAACCGGTTTTCATTATTTTAAATCTCCTCTCTGCATCCATCCTTGTTCCTGTCAGGTTTTGGTCAGTAACAGTCTGGCTTCTCTCAGTGGCTCCACTGCTGAACGAATCTACTGTGATAACCTCAACATCAGTGTGTGTCCTCTGAGCGAGTCCAGCAAAAAGGTGACACACTTACAATAAGCTTGAATGTTCACATTTTGAAAACTGCACCTTCAAAACCAGTTTTTATTCTTAAAACAATGTGTGAGCAGGGCTCTCTGAACTTAAGTCGGAAAACATTTGCTTCTAATACTTTAATGCATTCTGTGGAAATAAGGGATGACATGATTATAGATTTTCTTGGTACGATTATTGTCAAGGAAATAATCACGATTTTATGATTATCACGATTATTATACATTAATTAATTTACCAACACTATAAATGTGGAAAACCACATAAACACTTCTTGTAGATCTTTAACTTTTATTTATTTCTATCTTTTGATGCCAACATAAAATTATATAGAAATAAAATAAAGTAATGAAGAAGTTTTATTCCTACTAACTCACCTCTGTTATGTAAACAATAAATAAATAACTCTGAATTTCTCTCAGAGAAAACAGATGGAATAGGCTATAGGACCTCTACTGGGGCCTGGGGAGCTTCTTTCTTAAACTACAATATAAAGAATATTTTTTTAAATTTATTTAAAAAAAATAGTAGGCAATTTAGAAATGCAGAATAATCACATCTAGCTAGTTTTTGACTTACCTCTTCGGCAACTCAAACAGAACGAAAACAAAGCAACACAAGGTTTGATTCGCCGTTATGGTTCTGACATGATTCTTTATGACATGATTGTTTATGGAAAGTAAGGATATAGAGGGAGCTTTATGATTGAATAATTAAGCGTGGTGTTTAATATTGTGAGTAATTGTGAAATTACTGTAAGTAATAGTGGCATCCATAATGTGAGTACAAACTTAAAATGCTAATAATTGTTTGTTTTAAGTCTGAAATGATGCTGAACTCTAACCATAGGCCTGGTACACACATAAAGATTACAGGGCTGTTTTTGTCCCAATTTTGCCCCTTCCCGATCAAGGACGGCAAACTCCTGATTATCTTGAGTCTCATAAGATTTTCCTCTAAAATTATCATCTAGTCTGAGGTTCGTTAAGAGCGAATTCATCCTGATAATCGGCTCCGAAACGTGTTGTGGCCAACAATCGCAAGTATTAAACATCACCAGTCTGCTTTTTTTTTTAGTTCTGAATTTTTTTGTTAACAGTAGTCCCAAGACCACCATCATTCCCTCGTCTTGTATATCCTCTTCCACGCCGGGTGTTGTCTTTTCCGGTTGTTGCTATGTTTGTTTGTTTTTTCTTCTTCGTGTTTTTTTTTTTTTAGATCTCGTTTGATCAAGACAGATTTCTGGCTCGGAGGACTAGATTGTAGATCAGTTGTGGGACAGCATCGTTATGTGTGTGTTGTTCTGTGATGAGATTATCGGAGCGGAGCACACCACACACAATATGATCAAAACTGTTAAATACCTGAATTTTTATCTTCACGTGCGAGGTCTCGACCAGATAAAAAACAATCTCATAAGATAAAAAAAATCCTGTGTGTGTACCAGGCCTTAGTCTGACTATCTTTGCTGTTTCTCTCTCACCTTTTTAGTTCTCAGTCAATGTGTACAACTCGCTCGCTCGGCCTGTCACCTGGCCTGTCAGGCTGCCAGTCAATGGAACAGCATACACCGTAACAGATGCTAAAGGCAACTCTGTGGACTGCCAGGTCTGTATGTGTAACCACACTGGAAGTGATCAGATTAAGCTCATTCCCAGATTCAGAATTTTATAGTCTCTAGCAGTAAATTTAAGTGATTGTGTGTTTTTAAAAAGAATCAGGTTGTGTATTTATAATAAATTGCTGTTATTCTGAATTTAAAATGCTACATTTAGCCGCCGTGTCTTTAAGAAACCTCTCCCAATCGGCTTAATTTGACTAGTTAACTGGTTAAATATTTCAGCTTGCAAGATGACCAAACATTATTTATTTGAGGGTGTGCCCAAATTAGCCATCTACCAGGAATTACTCATCTTACCATCAAATTGTTTGGTAAGAAGTTTGTCCAAAGAGGGGAAAAGGTCTGCAAATTGGTATTTCAGGCTTTTCAGGAGCAGAATTATCTTGTACACTGTGGGGTACGGTTATTGGAGTGAATTGAGAATGTTCCCATACACAGCGTTTTACAGTCATACAGTTATACAGGTATAAAATGATTATTTTGTTTTTTATTTGATAATTAGTCAAGTGGATTTGGCGTCTTCCATGGTAATCTGTTATCGACGATTCAGCTTTTAACAATCACTGTGGTCGGTCTCAAAGAAAATGTCACAAATGTATAATGTTTTTCTAGATTTCGGGTAATATAGATAGCAAAGCTAAAACTGCAATCTTGATGAATATGATGTCTTATGTCTGATCATAAATAAATAGGGAGTTGCTGATAAAAATCTAATCCCCAAGTATGAAACTATGTGACAGCTTCTCTGTGTCTGTATGTTGAAGGTGGTTCCAGTGTCCACAGCCACTCGGGAAGTGAGGAGGAATCGGGGCTTTGCTGTGAATGAGCTGGTGTTCCAGGTTCAGGCTCCTCCTCTTGGTTACAGCACCTATTCTGTGTCCGTGCTTCAGGATAAGCCCCCACCGGCCACCAGACAGCATGGAGCTCCCACACTGATCCAGAACAAGGTCTTAATGCAGAAATCAAACGTATGCCTTGTTGTCTGCCTGAGGAAATGGGACAGATAATAATTACTAAAAGAATAAGTAAAATGGGAAAATTACTCTCACTTTTAAAAATAAGGTGCATTTAATTTGCATCAAAACTTGGAGCTGGGAATGACACAACTTCTGAGTTGACACTGTTCCACTGGAGGATTGGAAAACCAGTAGGATTTGTTCCGTTTTGCTAACTGACTTGGCTACTTATTAGCATTACAAGCTAACAATGAGGCGCACTATTCACAAATACAAACACTGTAGCACTGTGTTTTCTCATCAAGGTTGGACAGTACTGTATGTGGGACTGACCACATTTTATATGCAGCCATGCTGGATTTTAAATTTGGTGTTAGTGAAGTTCTGATGTTTTGAGTTAACTTCAGGCAATGCTTTTTTCGATTGGGATATTTTAAAAGTGATCAGTGATTCATTAAAACAATCACCATCTGTTTGGTTTTTTTTTTGCTTTAAGATGTATGTATGTCTGTGTTCTACAGTTTCTGAGAGTGACCTTTGACCCAGACACCGGCCTTTTAAGCAGCCTCAGCAACCTGGAAACAAAACAGAGCATCAAACTAACCCAGAACTTCTATTGGTTTGTGTTCTCCACTAAATAGAAACTTACAACACTTAGAACAAAAAAGAAGAGACACATTTTTTCCTTAAGCAAAAACACTTGCTAATGGCTGTTGTTACTGTTTGCATATCACATAAAACAGGTACAACGCCAGTGATGGTCACAACTCTGAGAGTATTCAGCCTTCTGGAGCTTACATCTTCAGACCCAACTCTTCCACACCTTTCATCATCAGCAAGACGGCTAAGACGGAGAGCATTCAGGTAGAAAGTAACCAGTTCTCTTTCACCTTGATCTTTTAAACTCACAAACCCAGACTTCTATCAATTTGGAAGGAAAAATTGACGGGTATATCATTTTATCTTGACGTTCATATTCTAGTGTTAATTACAGGCTGTTAATATCAGGTGTTTAAAATGTTATTTAGATTACTGTATTAGTATATAACATATAATTATCATTTTATATCATATTCTCCCATCAATCCAGAACTCAGTGGTGCAGGAAGTGAGGCAATGGTTTGCGCCATGGGTGTCTCAGGTGGTTCGTCTCTATGCAGACAGCAGAGCTCTGGAGCTGGAGTGGACAGTTGGACCACTGCCAATAGAGTGAGTGTGATCTTATCACATACACAGCATATCGATGGATGGAAAATTGAAAGAGCTTGTAGTATGTAGATTTTTTCTAGGCTTAACTTTGAGCAGCTTTGATGATTGATTTGTTTTTATTCAAAGATGCAAGACTACATTTCAGTCTCTCTCTTCGTCTGTTAGTGACAGCCTGGGAAAGGAGGTGATCACTCGTCTAGACACCAGCATCAAAACTTCAGATATTTTCTACACCGACTCCAATGGAAGAGAAGTGCTGCAGAGAAAGTGCGTTAAAGAGCTGGTGAAAATATCTTTGAACCATTTAAAAAACATCTGGCAGGTGTTTAAGTTTAAAAAATGTAACTTTCAGGGCTAAGACTTTTTTTCTTTTCCATTTACTGTTATAAGAAGCTGTAGATCAATATGTGGCTTTTGTTTCCAACAGGAAGGACTTCCGGCCCACGTGGCAGCTGAAGCAGTCAGAGCCAATTGCTGGAAACTATTACCCCATCAACTCTCGTGCTTTTATCAAGGTGTGTTTCTTCTGAAATGAGTTTCTATATGGGAAGTAGGGGCTATTTTCTAATGAACTTAAATTACTACTAAAATTAAAGCATCTTTGGGAAATATAGTTTATTCAATGTATGTGTAAGTTGTCAGTTTTGCTCTCAGAAAATGGTTGGGTTCTGCTTTAAGAAGTCTGACTTTGGTCATGCATGCTTTTATTAAACTTGTTTTTTAAGGATGATATGGACCAACTCACTGTGGTGACAGATCGCTCTCAAGGAGGAGGCAGCATCCAGAACGGCTCTCTGGAGATCATGGTAAGACAAACGTGGGGTGTGTTCAATTGAAAACCAAAGTAAATATATGTCAGCAAAGTCTAACCTACAAACAGCCATATTCATCAATGGGCAGGGTCTAAGCAGATTGCAAGAATTTTAGGTATTTGCATTCATTTTTGTTGAAGACTTGAAAACAAAGCATTTGCATAGCTTGCTTTAGTAATGAACCAGGAAACTCAAACCCTGAGAATATTTGTTTGCTCCACTCGCTTTTTCTTTGTCTCTTCAAACTGCTGAAGTTCTTTTCCAGTATTATGCTTGAGTTTTAAAGCTTTAACATCACAATGCAACTGCTGTTGAGAGCTGAGACGACAATCATGGACCAACACAAATATCTTACAGGAGCAAAGAAATATCACATTAAACAGCTCTGCAAACTGCACGCTAATCTTCCTGTTATCAATATTAACCCTGGAGCAGACTCTGGTCGCTCTAAATTTATTTCTTTCTCAGTACACACATGCTGAATTTTATCATGCTCCTCCTCAGCTGCACCGCCGGCTGCTGTACGATGATGTCCGTGGTGTTGCTGAGCCTCTTAACGAGACCTCTGACATCTTCCCAGAGGGGCTTGTAGTCCGTGGTCGTCTCCTGCTCTCCCTCGATCGTCCACCCAGTGCTGCTGACACACACCGCCCCCTGGCCCAGGAGGTTGTATTCCAGCCATTGCTGTCATTTACTGATGGAGATCTGCCCCCAAATACCCGACTAGAGGTCAGTGGAGAAGTTTGATCTTTTGTTTGTTTGTTTCTGAAGAATTGGGGCTGTTTTTATGTGAGTTCTGAGCTGTGTTGCCTTTTGCTTTAATCACACAAACTTGTTTTTAGTCTGTAATTACAGAAAATCTTAGTGAAATGCAGTATACTATGCATGTAACAAATAAAAATAAATGTAACAGAACATTTTTTTTATAAAGTTGTCAGGGCTTCAAGCTGCACTGCCCCCTGCTGTCCACATCCTGACATTCAGTCAGTGGGATGAAGAGTCGGTGCTGCTGAGACTGGAGCATCAATTCCAGAGCTGGGAGAGCAAAATGAACTCTCAGCCTGTCACAGTCAACCTCCAGGTCAAACAGACACATGGCTTTTGTAGCACAGATGTTATAAAGAGTATTTCTGCAACATTTACATTATCTATGAAACAAAATAGAACTGTCTGCTTTTTTTTTTTTTTTGCTTTTGTAACTGAGAATTGACTATCTTCAATTTATTTTGTCTGTGCAGAAGCTGTTTTCCACTCTGGCTATTGTGGGTGTGTCTGAGCTAAACCTGTCAGCCAATCAGTGGAAAGACAAGATGCAACGTTTTGAATGGACTCCTGAGAAAGGTTTGGGATACCTTCACCTTATTAAATGAGCTTTAAACATGCTGACAAAAAATTGTGCACAGATTCAGCATGGCCTGCTGAGGTGTCACTGAACCTCCAGATGTCTGTGGCTGTTATGAAAAATTAAAATTAAAATAGTAGAGGTAAAAGGTAAAGAAATTAGTGTACAAACATAAAACTGAAACTGAAATCAAAATCTTTGGAAGTTGAAAAATCCCACCAACGCAGTTTTTATCTATTAAAAAACAGAACATTTTGAAGTTCCTCCATTATAAAGGAATAACTTGTGGCCTTTAATATTAAGTGGAGCAAGAATTTCCAACTTGTTCATATTTAAATGTGTGGGAAATCTATTAAAATTATAATAACTAATCTGGCTCAGCTAATATTAGTCTATGCCTTTCATATCTGGACTGATCTGCCTCTGTTTTGCACTGGTTTGTGTGAAAGTACATACCCCGTAGCATTCATTAATTGTCTACACAACCAATAGACCACAAATTCCAATTCAGGGTCGTTTGGAAGATGGAGCCTATCCCAGCAATTAGCAGGCGACAGGCAGGGAGAATTAAGTGACCAATAAACCTAACATGGATCTCTTTGGACGGTGGGAGGAATCCACACTATGCTCATTTACCCCCAGCATTATAAAAAATAAATACATGCTGTACCTCTCAGATATATGGCCTTATCAGCATCACGCCTTGACTAATTATTATTTATTACTGGGCCAAATTTGTGATGTGACATTCTGGGAGAATAAGAAAAAAAAACTGCCAGTCTGGGTCCTCCCGTTATTTTTGTCGGGATAACACGTCTCCAAATAAATTGAATCCACTTCTGTTGCAGTTTGGCATCTTTAGATAAAATGTGAAAGCTAAAGAATTTGTCGAGCAGTATCCGTCTGTTCTGCCATCTTAACCTGTTTGTACCAGACGTCCTGTCTCCCCTCCACGTGTCTACACGTTACAGACTATTAGAAAGCTAATATTCTTGAGATTTTAATTAAGTATACCATGCCAGGCTACAATCATAACAGCAGATTCAATAATAATATATTTCAGATCAGCTGCAAATGCATTTATCCCTGAAGTCATGCTGTACTCCTATAGTGGATGATGCTGTAACGCAAACAGTCCAGTAAACACAAGTCTTTCATCCATAAAACAGTTTTTGGTGAAAATTGTATGATTTTAAGGGGTTAACTACCACATGAAAAACATACCGACTTCACCTTGTGCTTTGTGTTAGTTTCTCCCCCATCTTGCTAGAGTTCCAGCAACTCATCAGGGTTTATTCTTAGAATAGAATTAGAATAGTCTATGAGGAACACACAGGTGGTCTGACCTCATCAACACTTTGCAGACTCAAATCAGAAATCCTCAGTCATGTTTTGATTAATTTCCCTTGTAACATCTTAACACGCATGCATACATTCACACACAAAAGAGAAATGCATGGACAGGTTTACATTAAAGTTAAAACGTTTCAATGGAGAAACTGAGAATAGCTAAACAAAATGGATAATGGTATACCTTTAATCTAAATCAGAAAGGGGGGAAAAAAATGCTTCCTTCTTAAACCAAACAGAAGCTGTAGTAGAAAACTGCTCACTTCAACACACAGCAGCCATGAATGATTCGCTGACTACACTTTTATACCAGCAGGTGGAGGCAAATGTCTTGATGGGCAAACACTGTGAGGATCATCAGCTCAGATGGAGCGCAAGTACCGACCCTAAATCAGGACCTGCACATTTTAAATAAGGGAAAAAAATCGAAGGACCAAAGGCAGAAAGGGCGTGGGCCATAATATTAATGCAGAAGACATATTCGTCCATGTCAGCTGACATCTGTTGCCTGCTCAGTATTAAGCGTTTACATACAGTTTAAACTGTGCTCTGCATGGTTTCTATTATTTAAATGGTTTAATGCTAGTGGATTGAGTATTTTCATCAGCATTTATATTATGTACATATATATTAATACTACATTCTCAGAGCTGAAGTTTTAAGTTTAATTTTTTATTCCAATCCCAACTAAAATGTCTCTGAAATAGTATCTGCATTTTTTAAATTGAACCCAATATTAAATAATAATTTGAAATACAACTATTAGTAAAAATGCCAAACATTAAGAAATATAATTGTCATTAAAATAAAAAATAAAAGAACGACGCAACTAAGTGATTTAGATTTTTCTCAAACAGCAGCTCAAATGTTTGCTCTCATCGTGTCATTAGTGGAGACTCCATTAGACTAAATGGAGTTCTTCCATTAGGGAAAATTAATAAAAAATGAATTGATTTTTGCCAAATACAAAATTAAGACAACTTGCCATCTTGTTTTAAAAGCTTCCTAGGAAAGTCAAATGTGTTTCTATAATAAAATTTCATTCTGTTGAGGGTATTATGTTCAGAAGATTTGTAGAAATTTATTCAAAATATTAAATATGTGTTATTAGTTTACCAAGAAGAAACATCAGGGAGGTTGAACAGAAAACACACAAATTAATCTTTTATAGGAGTATGTTCTTTAGATTTTCTCTGTATAAAAGTTCAAACTTTTAGACATAACTTCTCATTAATGGAGGGAAGACACTATGCAGCTAAATGTTGGAGTCGCCGTCTGATCTGGCAGATCAGCTTCCTGCCAGTCACTGACTGACTACTTGGGTGATGTTTATGGGTTACATGCAGGTTAAACACTAGACTGAAGACAGCAGGGTGAACACAGATTCACTGACACCTTTTACTTGTACAGCGCTGGTAATCACTGCTCCCATTACAGTCAACTTTACTGTACAATCTGTCTCCCTGCAAGCACTAATTAAGCAGAGCTTAATATAATGAGGCATACATGTATTTTTACAATTCACAGCTTTGTTGTAAACCACATGGTTTAAATGGTTCAAGACTCATTTAGCTTTTCCTATTATGTTTTTTTTTTGTAGTTTTGGGAGTGGATCTTTATGTGTTGAATTTTTTGGACGCCAACAAACCAAACTGCTCTGGACATTGTATGGTCATTTTGACACTCTGCATCTGTCTTTCAGAAGAAAAGCCGCTGCTAAAGACATATGAAGACCCTTCTGCATGGAATGTCACCCTGAGACCAATGGAGATCCGAACTTTCCTTCTCAGGGTCATCTTCAGATAACAGATCACATTCTTTGACATTTTTTAAAATTACATTTAATTTAGCCTAGGTCACTAACCAAGGGCTGCTTGATTACCTAATGAATCCTTGGACATATCCAAGCAGGAATTTTAAGACAGATTTTGTTGCTTTTAAAAATTTTAAGACTTTTCTACTTGGTGACACCGACTGCTTTCTTTCAGTTCTGAAGAAGCATGTGCAGCATATGAAGCTGCCTTTTGTTACTACATTGATACTGAACACAGCAAAGTGCCACAAAGACTCCCGACAAAGACCCGTTTTCTTTAAAGAATTTCATACCTTTTGTTTTTCCTACTTGTACAGTTACCGCCTGTCCCCATGTTCACATTCAAGACTTTACTTTCTCTAATTTCTTTTGCACACTGAAATTTGTGAATTGTGGGCACATTCATGATGTCAGGGAACGGTTATCTGGAATTTTGGTTTGTGTAGACAAAAAAAAGTAGTGTACTGACTGCCTGATCTGTGCAATAATTTTATATACTTTGAAAATGTTTCTCTAATGTTTACAACACATCTAATAATAAAATAAATCATTCTTACTCGTTACATGTTATTTCAAATCCTGTGCAACATCCCAGCGAAGCTGGTTCTTCTTTTCTATGATCTGACAGACTATCCACACACATCCAGCTGTGACTCCAGCTCTACTGGAATCAGGAATGTGCCGTTTTCATTTATGAAGTTGGATGAGAAAAACATTTTTACTGCTGCCATTAAAAATTAAATACATGCCAGGGTGTTTTATAAGGATGGACACATTTTGTTTTTAGTGAGCAGTTTTAAATCATGAACAATTCCCTTGCTATAAATTAGCCATTTAATTTACAAAACTTTGCAAATTCAAAATCAAATTAACTTAAATATGATTCATGATGGCTTAAAAATAAACATTTTTTAGTATTTTAAGTCATAGTGATGACTATTAGTATGCAACACATGTTGATAACAGTTGAAAGGAAAAAAACTCTAGCATAAAACAAGTATGTACATACAGGTTCTAGTTGTCCTCTTGCATTACAATCTGCTCGCAGAGTCAGGCTGAACTGGCCTCAAAATGCCGAAAGAAAATTACTTAAAAGCAAAACTCAATAACAGAATCAATCAGTTTTCTCTTCAGTTGTCGGCTCTGCGTCATGGGAGTAGCAGCATTCTTCTCCATGTGAGCATGTTCCCTGAGGAGAGAGAGAGGGAGGGAGGGGGACCAAATTAACAAAAAGGACAAAGAGGCAAGTTTTTATGACTAAATCAGTCAGTGCATTCTGACAGTGAAAGTGTCTCTGCATAAAGCGTCTCTGAATAAAGTGCTGTGTAATGGTATGTGCTAATGAGCTGCAGTACCCAAAACTTCAATCTTCTCAAATAGTTGGACGCACAATAGCAGTAATAATCAGATGTTTGTACTCGCATGTCAAAAATAACCTATAAAAAAAAAACAAGGAAGCAATCGGGAAATTTCTGTTTAGAAAAAGAAAAAAGTTTTGAAAATGGAAATTTTGTAGGAAGCCTGGAAGAGTTACTTAAACTCCCAAGCATTCCCCTACGTTTCCCACGGTTGAGTGAAAATCATCTGCTTCCACATTCACATCTCCAGATTTGAACTGACTATAAACAAATTCTTTTCTTCTTTACCCTATTTTTTACTATATAAACCATAAAAAGGCATCATGCAGTGATTATTTGGTAACAAGTGAGTCAGTAGGATAAATCTCACCTGTTTGAACCTCTTGCAGGGAAAGTTCTTTAACTCTGAGGAGTCCGTTATCTGGTTCTTTCTCTTGTTTTGGTACTTTTTCCTCTTGTCTTGCAGGTCAGTTGCAATGCCTCCACTGGAGGAAAAGTTGTCAATGTTTGTCGATTAGGAGAAGAGAAAATGACAATATACAGGAAATCTGAACAAAAAGATGCAAAAGATTATTTGTCTCCAATTGTTTGGGCAGTAATTGGTTTTCATTTTCTCTGATTTTGTTGATTCTTCCCACCTTTAACCCATTATTCTGACAGGATTTTCTTTTTTGGTTGGTTTATTTTGTTTGCTTAAAATATTGCCACTAAAAAGAGAAAATCCTCCCAAATTTCAGTCCTTATAGATCCCAAACTGTAAAACTAAATGGACAAACTTGTGCTCTTGTCAATAAGAGAATAAGTGTTGGAGTCCAAATAGAAAACCTTCCTATTGTGCATCTGCCACAAAAAACATAACCTAGTTTTACCTTGTAGAGGGCGTTATGAGACATTTTTTTACCCACAAAATCCCGTTTTTTGAATTAACACAAAAATATTAATACAATAAAGTAATTCTGTGTTGCTCACAGCTCAAAAAAACACATTTTGGGTGAACTACCCCTTTAACCCTGAAAACTACACTAGATCATTGGCATCCACAAAGACTATCTCTTATATTGTCAAAAGTTTCTGAGGAACAATAGTGTGCAACTATGTGGGGTAAATTATGATTGATAGCTTACTCTTTAGGTCTGGGGTAGGTGACTCCAGAGTTCAGGTTTTAGATGTTGCCCTGTTTCATCATACTAGACTCGAATGAGTCACGTGATAGGCTATTGGATCCTTTTAATTTGAATCAGGTTTGTTACAGCAAGACACATCTAACACCTGCTGGTCTGCAGCTCTCAAGGACCAGATTTTCCTACCCCTGCTTTAGGTGATCTTTGGAAGTTTCCAAGGCATTTCTATCCTATCCAGGAGGTTTACAATCCGGCTGCAAAATGCAGGGTTTATTCAGAGACTCTAAAACTCTTAATCCACAATGAGTGAGTCATAACAACATGACCATCATTTTGGTAAGAAAAAAAGGTCGTTATTACCACTATGTTGCTACGCGACCTCCATTTAGACCTGGAAGTTATGATAAAGCTACTTCCAAACTTGTGACCAATTATATAGCTTAATTTGACAGCGATGTCCAATATGAAGAGCAGCCAAAAATCAACAAGTGACAAGAAAGTTATTTAAATGTCTGAAAAGAGTAAAAATAATAGTCCTCTATGCCTGGAATAAAGCCAAGAAGACTTTTTTGAGGCAGGATGGCACCAAAAATGAGCTGAGTTGGAGCTGATTTTGTGAAAAAAGGGTAAACACCTGGAGGATCTATTGATACATTTGTTTTACATAATTTTTCCATTAATAATCTTACAACTAAGGCAGTCCTAAATAACTAGTCTTTACATTGACTGTGCTTACAAGGCTTGAGCTTCTACATGCATTTTTATACATAAAAATAAACAAATGAGCAAAAAAAAAAAACAAGCAAACCAAAACTAGTAAATAATGGCTTGGAGTTTTAAGAGTTAATCTGGGACTATTCTCAAAACTGTGATTACTTTAGGATAATTAGTCTGTAACCGTGTGTATTGTGGCAGTTTGTGTTATTCACCCAGCTTTGGCACGAGCTTTTGGTCCCCAGAAGGCCCGAGGATTCTCCTGGAACCTGGTCAAATGGCGTTTACGCGACTGAGGGTTGGCATCCTCCCTCACAGTAAAACAGGCCTCCAAGCTGCCAGCACACACAAACAAAAACACACAGAAAATTCTAAATATCTTAATATGCCCACCTTCAGGTCAAAATAAATGGGTTTTAATACACAACACAGTGTACATAAACATTAAAAAAAAAAAAAAACTTTCAGAAATTTAGCCACTTCTAGAAAAGTTTTCTAAAAATACAACAAAACTTAAATTAGATAAGAAAAAAAGGTCACTATCACCACAATAGTAATTTCTTAGGACCCTATTAAACAGACCGAATGTTTGATAGGATCCAAGTATATCATTCTGAGCATATTCTTTTCAGGAACGAGAGACCATTCAGGCAGTTAAGAGCTAAATGTGTAAAAACCAGTCTCTGTCATGGTATGGGGCTGTATCAGAGTACATGGCACGGATGACTTGGTGAGGGTGCTGTAAATGTTTATGCTGACCAATAAGGAAGACCTGGGAAGTCCATGAATATTTTAGCAGGACAATGCAGATCTCATTCTGCGTGACTTACAAACGCATGGAGCTTTTTGAAGAGGAATTTATGAACAACTGAAATCATGTTTTGAATGAAATGGACACAAATTTCTCAAAAAACAGATAGTATGCTCAGTTTCTAAATTATTAACAGTATGATGAAAAAAAAAGGGTGATGTAACACAATGGTAAATATCTCCATCTCAACATTATTTTTATGTTGTTTATTTTCTGATGCTAATCATTGAAAACACTGAAAGTCATTAAATTGTACTTGTGTCTGTTAAACAAGGATACCAAAACAATAAACAAACTGCAGATTTAAACTTCAAAATATCTCTGGAAAAAGGGTTTGCAGGTTTACTTCAAAATTTTTCCAAAGCAGTTTAGTCAATTTTTCAAAGTACTTTTAAACTGATCATGTGGGCCTAATGGTTGGTTATTGACTGGTGGGACTGGTCTCACCAGGGTTCAGTAGAGAGGATCTTGAATGCAGGGCTTGTCGAAGACAGTTTCTCCCTCTTCACAGGGTTGGCTTTCTCCTGCAGATGATGATCAAGCAAAGAAATTTCTTATAGATGCATTATATGATTTACCAAAGCAGTTTAATGTTTATATGGATATATATTATTATTTTCTTCAAACAACAGCAGTACAAGAAAGGACTTTTTTTCCTTTAATATTTACCCAGCATCGCAAGATGTCCCAGATGGCTGCAGGAGGAGCATCTGTTTTAACTGCGTTTTTGCAGGCATGAGAAAGGGAAACCCTGTGGCCGGCATGAAGGAGAGCAGACCTACAGAGAGAAAGGCAGATTCATTTATTCAACTTAAGAAAAATGTAGGATTGGAACATCAAAAGAACCCGTTTACAAATGAAGAAATCTTTTTATGGAATAATGCAGAACAGGACCTGCAGCATTTTGAGCAAGTAGTTCTTAATCTAGTCGTTTTCAGCTTCTAACCCACGAAATAAGAATGGCAGAGACCTCTAAACCCCCATATTGCTGGTCACTGGCAGAAGTATACAGACTGATTATAAGCCAATGAAAACTAAGTTATAATGACAACACAAACAAACCCGACTATCATGCTACTATTTTTATTCATTTATCACTTTTTTCTCTTCTAAACTATTATCTATGAGCCATAAGCAACCATTTTAAATTTTTATTAAATCCCTGGAGATAATTTCCAGACACACTATAGGAGGTCTTGTGACAGACTTTGGGAAGCACACGCTGCTTTAATGTGGGCACGTGTATTTACATGTGTTTACCTAAACTGGAGCAGTGGTGGAGTATTACATTTTATTGTGCTGCTCAGATTGTCCACAGTGTAGTAAAGAGGCACATCTTCCAGTTCCTGAAAGAAACGCATCACAGGTTTTCGTACATCAGTCTAGCAAATAACAACTGAAGCACCAGTCAAGAAGTTGGTGAAAATTATTGCTTAACTCATGAAATTTAAAGTCACCTGATGCAACTAACCACACCCATCTCATAATAGAAGAGTATAATGAATACCTATAAGATAGCTCGCAGAGTGGAAAATGAATACCTCAGTCACCATGCTGAGCATGCCCTCTATTCGTTTGGATGTCCCAAACCTGGAAGGGTTCCCGGACACAGCAGACAAAACCTTCTGGACAAAAGCCAAGTCGTGTATGGGCTCTGCCCAGATGGGACCACCCAGCTACAAAAAAGAAAATAATTTAAATCATTTATAAAATGCATGTTTGCAAGGAAACAAACACAAACCAGAGAAGTCTTTAGACAGTCTGAGACCCTGCAGATAATGAAGATAGACTGCAAAGGAAGGATTAAAAGCTTAGATCAGTTTGCATGTATTGCTATGACTACAGTGGGATAGGCTGCTGTGATGTGGTTTTAGTGTATTCCTGGTTGCCACCTGATGTCTCTGTCCACAGTGCTCACACTCGGGTCCAACCGGGGGTCCTGTGGCAGCAGAGTACTTCATACTGAAACCACAGAAAATTCAACTTTACTATACACACACACATTGAGCCTGCAGCATGTACAATAAAGAGAGAAAAAAAAGAACAGGGGGGGGTGGGTGAGCTGTCACTGCACCATTTAGAAAACTTTTGTAAACAATTGAATTGAACAATGAAGTACTCTCAGGTTGGAATGAACCGAAGCAGTCCACCTGAATTGTTTCAGCAATTTTGACAATTTTCCTTCTTCCTCCAATTGTGGCATTTTCCTTCAATGTCTCAGGTTCTGATGAGACTACAGGCGAGTCAGATTTGTTTCTCAAATCAGACCTTCATGACAGACTGTCTGTACTGTTATTTGCAAGTAAAAAAAAATCTTGTGAAGCTTTCGTGGCAGTCCAAACTGTCTCAACTCAATGTGGATACCATTTAAATACAACAAAAAAATTTGTTTAAGGCAGACAGTCTGAATTTAGTCTTCATGCGATCTTATCAAATCAAATACCAGTGTGGAAGGGGTTTCCCGCAGGAAAATTTGCTGACCAGCACACCTTTATTTGATCACATGCAAAACATTTTAGACACAGCTGTACTGTGTACTTACTGTTTTCCATTGCTTGTTCTCCTGCCCATTCTCTGCAACTGAAAGGACCCACAGCCGACACAATTGTAGACCAGAGCCTGCTTACTGCAACACCAAAAGAAAAGATTAAACTTCTGGTATTTTAATGAACATTTCTGACAGTTACATTTTCTGAGAGCATGCATACACATGCGGTAGAACAGCTCATGTGCATACTTGCATCCACCTACATGCTATTATGCCATTATTTAGGACCTAGATTTTAAATATTACATAAATAATGTATATGCTGTATATTTCTGCTAGGTTAAATTTTATTTTGCTCTTATTTCTCACCCAGTTCTGCCGCTAACATCATTTCTAGATTTTGTTACTGCAGTGACCCAGTTTCAGAATCATTCATCTTTCATCATAGAGTACATCAGCCTTTGTAGGTTGTATGTCAGTGTGAGTCTGTAAAGCACCTGGCTGAGTTTTTGACTATAGCCTGTCCTGTGAAGACGCGTACAAAGACCCGAATGTAGAAGTCGGCACTGACAGACAGCAGGGGCTGGATGTATCGTTGGTACACACCCGCACGCTGGTCCAAACTGTGGAGGATGATACGCAGAGCCTGCAAAGAGAAATTATCTTCCTCTTAGGGTAAAACCCTTTGCAACATTAAATCTTTTGCAGGATTCATAGAAAGAAGAAAGTCAAATGAAACCTAACTGCTGTTATTAAAACTGACATTTGAGCTGGACAAAGGCATGTTTTTAACCAAATGATGCATTATTGGGTCGTGTTACTGGATGTAAAACCACCTCAGTCGTGTGCAGGATGAGTAGGAGCACTCAGAGAGCGCAGACCTCTGACAAGCCATTCGGTCAATCACTTGAGAAAAACTTCAAAAGGCCACCCAGTGCCCCCTACATTTTATATTCCTTCTGGAGCCAAATTATCAACATGAGCCAGATCAAACAATGCCGGATTATAACATCTACTAAAATGTCATGTAGAATTTTATTTTTTTTTTTAGCCAATGACTCTAGGCATTATCTGATTAGTTAGAAGCTGTAATGGCAAAGTTATCATTATCTCTCCCAATAGTAAAGAATCCTTTAAAAAATCCTTTATCTAGATAGTGATCTGGATCACTTGTTGCTTTATTCCATTTCTCACATTTCCTGAAAATTTGATCAAAATTCATCTATAACTTTTTGAGTTATGTTGCTAACAGACAGGCAGACAAACTCACACCACAGAAAATAAATAAAATGAACGGAAGCAGAAGAATAAATGCAGAATAAGCTTTGGCTATGCTCCAACAAATGAATGAGGAAGACTCAGATGGGAGAGAAATGATCAGTTAGGAGCAGACTAATTGTCCCAATGAAACATGTTTACATGTGCTTTTTGTTGGATTTCTTGCTGTGCACAGAAGCTGGTTAGCAAGAGCTGCAGAAGTATGAAATAACTCTTACTGGAATATAAGTCAGTGCCTCCACACAGAAATCTCTGAAACCTTGATTGTATTGTTGTTACTGACTAACAGCTATTGTATGCATTTGCGATCAAAGGATGGAGACACTGTGAATGTGAAAATACAGGCATGTCTGTACATGTACCTCGTGTGCATTTTCACAGTTATGGCAGTATGTGTGTGTGTGTGTGTACTCTGCACCCTCACCATCTCATGACAGTATTTGGCTTTGATGGAGACTGAACCATATTTGCTGTAGCAGGTTTCTCCACTGTTTCCAGCCATCACAGCCATGTCTGTACATGTTACACACAACAGACCTGAGAGAAACAGAAACAGATAAGAGACAAAAGCAGATTCACTTATTAGATGCGACTACTGCTTTGTGAAATCACCTCCAACAGATGCTGGAGAAGGAAACATTAGACAAGGCATGACTTAAGTTTGTTTAAAACTGAGACAAGAAGAAATATGCTACATCTATAATGCAGACCAGATAGAAACTCCTTGAATTGAAGATGCCATTATGTTTGGTCTTACAGCTATAAATGCAGCTCTCTTGCACTTTAAAAAAAAACACAAAAAACTACAAATCAAGCCTCCAGGTAACAAGAACTTTAGGATTTCAAAACCGTGATATATTTTAAGATGTGACCTTGACATGTGGTCCAGTAGTATGCTTGTGGCTTCTAAAGTCACTTTCATACATGTGCTGTAGTTTTAAAATGATTCTGAGTAGGACCATGTTAGAACACAACATTTTCTTTGCAGTGATTTTTCAGTATGTGTAAACAAGTGCAAACATATTTGCAAATCTAGATGGGGAGTCAAGCTCTTCTTGGACGGAAAAACTTTGTTTAACTTCAGCAGTTCAATAGCAGTTCAATTCATGTGAAAGAAAAAAAAACACCCTATTTGAATTTTAGGATTTTATCTATCAAGGTTTAAGGAAAGAAAACTTAGACCTTCCTTAAAATTAAGCAAATACAACCTCAGAAGAATAACGTCATTTACATCAAAATGTTATGGCTATATGACTAAAAATTCAACATTGGGAGATTTTCGCGACTAATTCTGCATCAATCTGGCATCCTGCCTCTTCTCTGAGCTTTCTCCCGCCAGTAAAAGTCAGTCCAATGTTGACTCTTATTTCTTTATGTTAACTCCCCTCTTTCTATTCCTCGCTTCTCCAAACAATATCCTCGTGGGTTTCTTGGTGTGCGTGCAAGTTCAGCTCTTAGTGTGTTGATATTGTTGACATGTGACACGGCGCTGTAGAGCAAAATGCAGCTGTCACGTTACACTCTGGGCAGAACACAACATTGTGAAGTGGGGCTTCTCAGCCTTGGGAAACTGCAGGGCAATCATGGCTCCAAGAATGTGCATAATGAAAGTCAGTGTGCCAGAATATTATGCTGATCAAGTTATGTAGTGTCACTTGAACAAATTGCTTAACAAACCAGATGCAGAAGCAGTTTGTGAAAAACTAAAACCTCATTATTTAGCAGCTTTTAGAACCACATTGAACACCATTGGTTTATGCTCTTCACAACACAATATTTTGACCAGGTTGAGGTCTGAACTTTGACTCACTGTTGCTTATTTGAGGTTGTGGTAAAGGCCAGATATGTTTTTTATTCTTGATACTTAAAATATTAGTCATGGAAAAGGGTGACGTTTTCTTCTTCTTCTGTTAACAGTCGATGAGACAGACTTTTTTCTGTCTAAAGTCTGAAATCTTGACTGTAAATAATCTAATTTAACAACTTATTGTCTGAAAGAATCATTTTCAGTCAAATAATAAAAGTTAAAAAAAAAAAAAAAAAGTATAAACGTCCCTAAACATTTAAGACATGAAAAAAGCATATACTCATCACCGAATCATTTATTTCCCTCTTTGCTCACATTAGTTTAACATTCTGATTTAAACAGTGAACAAGCTTTCATGGTTAAAGTGACAATCATAGAGAATCCAGTCCTGATTAGTGGACGACGCCTATAGTTACTTTCAAAATTAAGTTACCCACCTCCTTCACCGACAGCCTGCACAGCAGCATCCAGGAAGGAGGCGGGGCTGCCATAGGGGTCCAGATCAATGACATCATATCGCTCCTTCTTCCCTCGCTTCTCGTACATCAGCATACTGGGCACCGAAGATAAGAAGATAAGAATTACTGAGCCATATTCTAGAGCTGGAAAGAAAAAAATATATACTGCAATCCCTCAAGAGAGATGAGACATGATGAATCAGCACAAAATTTCAAAGGAAAATTGTTCAGGGGAAGCATGAGGAGCGACACCGAATAGGACAGAGGAAAAACTGCTGGAAGACAAAAAAAAAAGTCAAAGAGAAAGACGAGAGAGACAATGTGGTGATACAATAATAGAATTTTGAAAAGATACGGAGCTGAGGAAGGTGCAGAAGAAGAAATGAAAGGTGAAGAGTGTAAAAGATATTCAGAAATCATACCTAGCATCCCTGCAGCTAGCCTGGAGCAGGTGGCTGACTCTATTGTACTGAGCATTTCTTGCGATCAGGGCTGCCGCCTTGGAGGAGAAATCATTGGCAGTGATGCTGTGCAGACCGGGGACCTCAAGAGCAAAACGCACCGAGCGCAAACCAGATGCTGCCAGACCCTCCAGAACACGAAGACCTTGCTGAAACAAAATATTTGAAGAAGCAAAAATGAGCTGTATCAGGATACAACAGACAAGCCATGGAGACATGATTGGCTGAATAGATATTACAAACTAAATAGTGAGCTACACCTTTTGGTTTTTAAAATAACATACTGTCCTGTGAGAACCAACCATGTCTGATCAGGTGGAGTACAAGAAATTTATCAGAACTTATTTACTGAAACCCAGAACCTACCATATACTGTTTTACTGTGAGTTTGAGCTCACAGTAAAACCAAAAATGTGAGCTAATAGATGCTGAAAAGATACATAAAACTAAAGGGAAGTGCAAAGTTCCCTGACAGATTCATCACTGGGACAAATCCTTCCACCTCATCATTATCATTAGATTCACTGTGTTACTATGAGACTACTGATAAAAGCTGCAACTACATTTGTCAACTACTCCTGTAGCATAAAACATAAAAGAAAATATATTTTTTTAACACTGCACATCTTTTGCTCACAATCATGTTTCCTATTTAATAAGGATAAATCAATGCTAACTATCAATTAACATAATAGAGTCAGACCCTGCTAAGACCAGAGTACTTAAGGAGAGTTTAGTCTCTTGTGTTTAGTGGACATTAATGACAATGAAACACTTTGAAGTTTTATAGAATCATCTCAGATTCCCTCCCTTTACCACTCTGGGGCCACTAAAGTGTGAAATTACTTGGTACATGATTAACATAAGCAATTTGGTGGAAGCTTTCATGCAAAATGGTCTGCACTGGAACTAGTATGTGTATTTTTTTTTTAAACGTTCCAACTTGTATAGCATTTATTTAACATAATCTAGGTTTGTCCAAGAATGGTTCAAAGAAGTGCAGAGAGTAATGAATCCCGATCCAGACTGGAAATTGACCGTTCCATTATGGCAGCGGTATCGAAGGCAAGAAACCCCAGTGGAGGGGGAAAAAAATAAAAAATAAGGCCACTGACTTTGTTAATGCTTTCCTTTATGCTACAGAACAATCCCAGCCTCTGTATAGCCACACTTTTAGCCACTGTTCGTGTTTACTGTGATCCACAGCTGTTACAGTCATCTATTAATCCCTTTGAACCAACTACTGATTTATGTTTTCTAAATTCTTGTGAGAAATTACCTTTTAAGAAGCTTTTTTCAGTTCAAACTGCATCAGCTGCAAACATGCATTTTATTTTTATTCATCAGTCCTTTCAGTGCTGCTTCACTGGGCTGATCAGTCTTACATACCTCATACTTCTCCCCTACTGTTGCAGTAACTTTAGGCTCCTCTGCACCATTTTTGTCCTCAGACTGTACATCGGACTCATTCGCCTCCTCTGACAGAGAGACCACCACCCTCTCCTTCTCTCCAGGCACCACCACCTTCAACCCACGCTGAGCCAGCAGATCTCTCGCAAACTCTGTGACAACTGCACATCTGAAAACAAGAAAATAATGTTTTTTTTCTGTACATGTATTGTGGATAAAGATAAGAGAGTACACGAAGAGCTAAATATTCATGGCATTTCCTACCCTCTGGACTTAACTTCCATTATTATTTCCACACATCTTTAAATAGAATCCTAAGAGCTTGAATCAAGGCAATTTCACTTCTTTTCTTGGTTCTTGAAGACCTTTCACGTCTCATTCGTCTCCAAGAACAAGTCCACTTACCTTTATTCAAGTCCTTAGGACAATCATGACCTGAATGACTGAGAATCTACACCACAGGAAGTTATTATCTAAATGATCAACTGCTTCAAAAATATCATTCTTGGTCAGCTTTTTATTACATAGCATCAAAGACGTTCAAAGCATGACTTGAAAACTAAAGCCAAGTGATGGACTGACTGTGTGCAAGTTGAACTTAAATTAGAGTTTGCTTACGTTAAATCTCTGTTAAACTCCTGAACTGGATTGTAAAACACCTCATTAGCATTAGGAAACAAGATGGCCGCCTTTCCTTCTCTGACCACTGTCTCTCCCGGTAACAATTCCACCTGAGGTGTTTCCTCCTGGCTGCCTGCTGCATCAGAACTCATGATGGCTGCTGAAGAATCAGCAGGTGGGAGTAAGGGCTTGACGGTGGGACCCTCGGGGTCCATAGATCTTAGTCTCCTGCTGGAAGCAGCACCAACACTCCACCAAAAACTCTTTCTGGATGAACTGTTAAAGACAGGATGGGAGATGAGGTGGCACAGTCGAGCACTCTGCACTAACATTAAGGTTCCATCTGAAAAAGCACACATTAAAAACATTGCAAATTATTTAAAAAGGAAGGATCTCTTAAAGCAAGTTTTATTTTAATAAATGTAAAACGGCCTTTTTTATTTATTTTATAGAAAATTATGTTGACTGAGAATCTGACAAGACTTGAAACATGAAGTATAACTTCCATCACTGATAAATCAACTGCATTACAGACACAAACAACAAACTTAACAAAAGACCATTGTGAGTAATAAAACAAAAGCATTTTTTAAAGATGGCGGGGCAAAGAGTGGTAGTAATAAACTGCAAACATAAACTGCATATTATAACTACAGTATGTGTAGATATGCTGTGCAATATGGTGTTCCTATCTATTATGCAAGGTGCTGAACTGTAGAAATAAATTCCTACAAGGTTTTTCATCAGGACTGCACAACATATCCAAGGTTTGCCTCATCACACCATCAATAATGCAAAACACTACATGGTATTCAATAAATAGGCGGTCATGTGGGGCAATTCAAGATAAAATACTAGGACAAGCACGGGTACGAACGAGAGCTGAATTCCACTTAGAGGAAGTTCATCTTGAGAGCAAGGTTTACTGCTAACCAGCACGCACAGGTGCAGAAGTGGAATGCAGCCGTCGGTAATATTCCTAAGCTTAACATGCGTTTTAAGTTACTTTGTTTGAGGGACTTACATTAAAAAAAAAAGAAAAGAAAAGAAGATGATAATAAAAAATAATATATATTCAACTTGAGTGGGTTTTTTTTTTGTTTTTGTTTTTTTTGCAGATAAACCCGACAAAAATCCTGAATACATTCTCTGTTAATAAAGTAAACATACAATTCAACACAAGGGTGGATCTACATAAGGTGTTTGGGGGGTTTTGCTTACCAGCTTTTAAAAATGATAAGCTGTCATAGCTACTGTGGAAGTTTGATTTATCCATTCATTCATTCATTCATTTGAATTGATTTTGTTTTTTAGCATTTCAGTCAAGCAAAATATATGCTTATAGGTGTACCCTAAAATTTGCCTTTATTTTAACCTTTAGAGCCTTCAGTTTAACGTTTTAATACGACGGGAGATTAACAAGTGAATTTACAAAGACAGGAAATTTTACTTTGGTTAGTTGACCAGATTAATACACTTTTCGGCTAAACTAAACTGCACACAAGTTAGCTACTGCATGCAACATTATTGCCATATTTAGTAGTTAGGCTAAACAATAGAAGTAAACATTTTTACCTGCGATATTTCCACTGCGTAGTAACTGTTTCTTACGTTTGTTAAGAGTTTTATTGTACAAGCAACGTATATGGTTTACTGCTGACAGCTCGTTTGCTACTGTTGGATTTGCAACTTGCTCGCGTTAGCGCATGGAGGCAGCCATGTTTGGAATGACTCAACGGAAGCCTGCGCGGTCAGAATTGATCATTAAACCAGTCCTTTTGCCTGCCGATCTATCAATTGCAATCCGGCCTACTTTAAATTGAACGTGCAGAAACACGCCAGTTAGCTTTCATTATTATTATTTACCAACTGAAAAGGCTACCCATGGCCTATGTATTATTCACAATTTCCCAGATTTTAGATGTGCAGTGATTAAAATTTCCAGATAAGAGAATAAGTCAGTGATTTGCTACTCAGGCAATGTACAGAAGCCTTTCGAACAGTGGTGTAGTGGTCCCTAGAGAAGTGGGTATACTCCTAATTGTTTTCCTTATTTTTTTTTAGTAGCACAGAAAAACATCTTTTGAGGAAAAGTGACATGCAAGACTACTCTAATTCCTCTTTACCCCAAAAGTATTTGCTTCTTGTCACATGATTTCTGTTGCTCCGGTAGGAGACTGGAGTCAAGCCAGCCGCCTCTCGCGTTTCCGTGGTCAAGCCAGCCGCCACTGTATTTCAAGTGCGCATTTACTTTCAACTTTGTGGTAAAAGCGACAATCGCCAATGATTAAATACGGATTTCAAAATAAAGCATTTCTCTCTGTCTTGTCTTGTCTTGAAGTCCCTTTCAGATAGCAATAACACGCAATTTGTCTGCCTTTAAAATAAATAAATGCACTAAGTACTTCCTATACTACTTACACAAATAATATGAAATACTTTTACTGTGTATGAGTATGTACAGCACTCAGTACTTAGTTGGGGCTCCCTTTGCCTGAATTACTGCAGCAATGCGGCGTGGCATGGAGTCTATCAGTCTGTGGCACTACTCAGGTGTTATGAGAGCCCAAGTTGCACTGATAGTGGCCTTCAGGTCTTCTGCATTGTTAGGCTGGCATATCGCATCTTCCTCTTCACAACACCCCATAGATTTTCTACAGGATTAAGGTCAGGCCAGTTTGCTGGCCAAAGAAGAACAGGGATACCATGGTCCTTAAACCAGGTACTGGTAGCTTTGGCTCGGTGTGCAGGTGCCAAGTCCTGTTGGAAAATGAAATCTGCATCTCTACAAAGTTGGTCAGCGGCAGGAAGCATGAAGTGCTCTAACACTTCATGGTAGACGGCTGCATTGACCGTGGTCCTAAGAAAACACAGTGGACCAACACTAGCCGATGACATGGCACCCCAAACCATCACGGACTGTGGAAACTTTACACTCCACCTCAACAACGTGGATTCTGTGCCTCTCCTTTCTTCCTCCAGACTCTGGGACCTGGATTTCCAAAGCACCTGCAACATTTCCTTCCATCAGAGAACATAACGTTGGACCACTCAGCAGCCGTCCAGTCCTTCTTGTCTTTAGCCCAGGCGAGACGCTTCTGGAGCTGTCTCTTGGTCCACAGTGGCTTGACACAAGGAAAGCGACAGCTGAAACCCAGGTCTTGCATACGTCTGTGCATGGTGGTTCCTGAAGCACTGACTCCAGCTGCAGTCCACTCTTTCTGAATCTCCTCCATATTTATGACTGGGTTTGGATCCACAATCCGCTCCAGGGTGCGGTTATCCCTGTTGCTTGTACAATTTCTTCTACCAAATCTTTTCCTTCCCTTCACCTCTCTGTTAATGTGCTTGGACACAGAGCTCTGTGAACAGCCAGCCTCTTTAGCAAGGGCATTTTGTGTCTTGCCCTTCTTGTGCAGGGTGTCAGTGGTCATCTGTTGGACAACTGTGAGGTCAGCAGTCTTCCCATGATTGTGTAGCCAACAGAACTAGACTGAGAGACCATTTAAAGGTCTTTGCAGGTGTTCTGAGTTAAATTATCTGATAGAGTGTGGCACCAGGTGTCTTCAATATTGCACCTTTCTGCAATATTCTAATTTTCTGAGATACTCAATTTAGGATTTTCATTAGTTGTCAGTTATAATCATCAAAAGACAGAGAGAAATGCTTTATTTAGAAATCCATGAGTAATCGTTGTATTTGCTATTACCACAAAGTTGAAGGTAAATGCGCACTTGAAACACAGTGGCGGCTGGCTAGACCACGGATACGCGAGAGGCGGCTGGCTTGACCGCAGTGGGAGGAGGTGTTATGAAATTGCAAAACCAATTCTGGCCCGGTGACTAGGGACACAATAATACATGTAGAGTAAACTATTCCTTATTTCCGATGGAATAATGAATTACTGGAATGACAACTATTCTCTCACCTGATTAGGAGCAGTTTACTACAAATGTAACTAAATAAGATATTCATATTGTAGTTTTAATTTTTCTCTCTATTTCTTGCACTGACTGTGGTTATACATAGATTAGTGTTACAAAACTTTGCTCCTCCTTGGAAGTTGGGTTTGCTTTTGTTCTGTTCTCTGCTAAGATGATCCCACACTGCTTCATTAATGTTGCAGTTCAGGCTCTAGCGATGCATCATTTCATAAGATCTGTTGCCACTGATATTTAGCCCAGTTCATTTGCAATTTAACATGTTTTGGGCTTTTCTCCTTGTTCCCTTCATTATAATGATTTCATGACGGCCACAATTCCATGGAGACTATTTCTCATGAGGTTTCAGTGAACAGTAAAAGAATCAACTGAAGGGCCAGATGCATTTTTCAGGTCCTGTGTCAGATATCACCTGATCCCCCCAACCCCAATTTTAAGGACACATTTGACACAAAGCCAACTTGGGCCAGTTTTCTTGACTAACAGCTCATTGAAAATCACTTTATGTTATGATGGTGTTTCTCATAAGTGAGACTGAAGAATTTTATATAATTTGTCTCATGTGACAGGCTAGCTGTCCCCCAAGTACAATTAAAATGTGTTCTTTGCTTAGTTGTCCCTTTTTTTAAAAAATTGCAAAAAATGTCTGGATCCCTGGAAAAATGCATATACATAACGGTTAGCTCAAGACTTTTCCATTGTCAAAGCAGGATTAAACAATTGGGAAAGAGATCATTTTGGACTATGCGATTATTTTAATGTACATCATTTCTTCTTTTTATTGTTTAGTTTAGTTAAAAATAAAACTCAAAGAAGTAAGAAAATCTGTCTCAAGTACTCTAAATGATTATCAAAATAGCTGCTAATTTTCTGTCTGTTGATTTATTGATAAATCAACTACATGAAATTTAATTTAATTTTTCCAGAGTGAAAAGTCAATGTATATATATATATATATATATATTTATTTTTAATATTTATTTTTAATATAAACAATAAATAATCAGAAGAGGAAGAAGACAGCGACTTGTTTCGAAAGGGTAATGACTACTGGCTGGAATGATCTTTGGTTTTTTTCTGTCTTGTGTTGGAGTTGAAAAAGTCTCTCTCTGAACAGGCTTTGTTGTTTCTTTATGTGTTGTGTGTAGAGGACATGAGCAGCTTGTGCAGCATTTTCTTCTGGACAATCAGCTCCAGCGGCTCCAGAGTTAACCCCAGCACTCAACCAGACTTCTTGATCAGTTTGTTCAGTCTCATTAAGTCTCTGGCTGATTCTGCTGCCTAAACTGATAACTGCAAAGCTGATTGCACTTTCCGCAGACTTATAGAAGCTATGCAACACCTTGGCGCAGACATTAAATATTCTTAGTTTCCTTCAGAAGTAGTCTGCTCTGTCCTTTCATGTAGATCCCCCAACCCCACACCCTTTACATTGTTCTGCTGGAGCTGTTTTTTTTTTTATCTTTTCCTCTAGCCCTCCTTGCGCTTCTTTAATCTTTATTTTAAGTTATTTTTGTGTTGATTTTAATAACTCCCTGTCTCCATCCCTGAATGCAATTTTTTATGTTTAGCAGCCTTTTCAGGTAATTGGTGATCCAGGGCATGTTATTGGGGAAGCACCTCACTGTTCAAGTTTGGACAATGCTCTCCACAAAGAAGTTAAAGCAATCTCCATGTGGTTCACAGAGGATGTTCCAGTCTGTGGCCTCAAAGCACCCTTTCAGTGCAACATCAGCTTTATTTAACCAGGTTTTAATAGTCTGTAGGATGACTGGTTGCTGCTGAACAATAGCCTTGTAGGTGGAGGTGAGAAGAACCAGATTATGGTCGGATCTTCCTTAAGGAGGCAGGGCAGGGAAGCTGTATGCATTTTCAACATTTACATAAAGAGTCCAAAATCTTATTTTATCTGATATATCTAATTACATAATTTCATATCAATTGGTATAAACTTTAGAGTTTTAATTTAAACAAAACATTTCCACAAAACAAGTTTTTAATGAATGAAAAGAAACAACATTTCTGTCACTCATCCATACATCCCTTCCTTGAATCCCTCCATCCTTTAGTCCCAGCAAATGTATTATAACACCAGAACTTGTATTTCCTGAGGAATCTGTCAAATATACTCTTACAAGGCTGCCAAGAGCTATTAGAAATCTGTTTGTGATTGTTGCATTTACTGTGTGTGTGTATGTGTGTGTGTGTGTGGTTATCACTTAGACTTGTATAAGGAACCAATGTCTTGGCCAACTTCAGAATCTCTGTGACTGTATACTGATATAGTTTTTTTGCTTGTTAAAGATTTAAATGTTTAAAGGGATTTAAGAAATAACTCTGACACAAGTTTGTCATACTAAAACTGCAGGTAAGTGCAGTGTAAAAATTACAAATTTCCACTGAGATAGTAAAAACGTAATTGAAAGAAAACAGTGATTCGTGTCAAGTACTTGGCTAAAATGTAAATTTTGTGCAATTTGTTAATTTCACCTTTTATTGAAGAGCCTGACTCAAATATCAGATTTTATATTTATAATCCATTAATGGAGCCCAAAAAGCTCTGTTCCCACTGTGTTTACTCATTTAAAGACGTGTTTGAATATTAAACTTTTTTCACTAAACTGCAAGAAATCCTGTTTTTAGGATGATTGTATATTTACTTATAAATGCTTTGTTCATCTGCATGGGATGTTTCTAAAACGATGAGCTTGATCAATCAATACACAAACTGCAGTACTGAAGAAGCTTCCATGAAGATTTGGATCCCGTAACTACTTGCTCGTTATTTCTAATCCTCTTCATTTAAGAAGCAAACTATTTGCCAACATAAAGCATAGTTTATCATAAAAAATATAGGTTGTTATTTAGGAATCACAAACTAAGACTACTTCATTTCTTTTAATCAGGGGTTCTGTGTAACTCCACCAGTCTGTCAGTCCTCGATGCAGCTGGCACAAGAGTCCCAGCCTGGTCCATTGCTGCATGATGTCCACTTAGATTTATGGGCTTCCAACTTCCAAATAACGACTATTGATCTGCTGTTGTAAAACGATGCAAACTATTAGCAATAATGCAAGAAAGCTGCAGCTCAACAACTAAAAAAACTAAAACTATTTTATCAACAATAATAATAATAAAACAATTAGAAGTTAATTTACAGACTGATTTCTGAGTATTAAAATGTAATTTCAGCCATGATAATTGACAAAACTTCTAAATATAACCCGTTCCATCACTGAAACACGCACACACGAAAAAATCTTATGTAGATATTGGGAGCATATTGATAATAACAAAACAAACATTTCATGACAAAGTTGGAAGATGGGTTTGTTCGGAGCTGGATCGCTGTGTGTTGTGTAAGTCAGAATATGACTGAGAGGCAGTATATGTAGCTCTTACTGTTGGATCATCGCAGCATGTGGTTTCATTAACTGGATTGCAGCAGTTTCCATAAAGTGGGACCTGCAGTCTGTGAGAATGTGGAAAATCTGCCTGCCTCTACTCAACGCCTATCTGCACAGAAGCCTGAACATCTGGATGGGGGCGCTGTGACAATGAATGCCCAGAGAGCGTGGCGCTATACATCTGACACAGGAGAATTATAGAGTTAATAGTATTTGGCATGACAGGGAGAGAGAGCGGGGAGCGCAGTGCCGTGCCTGAATGCAGTCTCATCCTGTTTAGTATTCACTGTGCGCAGTGCCTGAAGGCCCCGGAGGGCTCACCTGCCCGGAGTCTAGACACGCTAACACACACACAGAAGACAGCGGGATTGAACCGTCGGACCCCGGCATCACGGTCCGTGGGGCGTTGGGTAGGAGGGAATCGGTTCCAACCGCCAAAGACACCCCGGTGAGTGAGCGGGCTCAGTGGGTGGACTGGTGGGTGGGGCTCAGACAGTAGGGTCGGCTGGGGACGCTGCCTGCCTGTCTACCTGCTTCCTGCAGCGCGTGGACTCCCGTCTGTTATCCGTTATTCCTTCAAGTGTAATGTCGTTACTTTACTATCATCAGTTCCAATATCTTTGCTACGTTACTGGCTAAATTCCCGCCAATATTACATTAGCCTACACTTTCTATATCAAACCAATTCATACACAATAATATCAAGATAGATAGATAGATAGATAGATAGATAGATAGATAGATAGATAGATAGATAGATAGATAGATAGATAGATAGAT
>JBAMHW010000004.1:22876693-22895067 GCA_037177495.1 Rhadinocentrus ornatus
TAAATAAATAAATAAATAAATAAATAAATAAATAAATAAATAAATAAATAAATAAATAAATAAATAAATAAATAACTTTTATTTTGGAGCTTTGATAATGAAAGATTATCGAAGTCTGTTTATATAAACACAGGTAAAATTAGGTTGCAATTAGGCCACCAGAGATTTTTGTTTGTTTATTATCTGACAAGACTGGTGATATGCATCAAACATGTATCTGATGCAGCTTTTAATGGAAAGCTGCAGGTAGCTTATCCAGACAGTGACAATATCAAGTCACTTATTGCTGAATTTACAATAAATGCCGTTATTTCCTTATACCTACTGGCAACATAGTGCCCACAGCCCCCTATCTGTCTGTCTACCTGTCTGGCTGACAAAACGATCCGTAGCTCTGTGATCTGACTGCAACCCCTGGGAGGCTTTTATAAAAAAAAAAGTCCCCGCTCTGCTCCTCTTCTGTGCCCCCTCCCCTCCATCTCCTCCTCCTCGATAGCTCTGCGCTCTTTTCCTCGTCTGCATGTGTGATTGCGGGCACGCACGCACGCACAAGCGTGTATGCATGAATTGTGTGCGTGCTCCGGCTGCTGGTTCACAGCATACAGTCACAGTGAATGACTGTCTGTGGCAAGGCGGAGGGAGACACTAGACCGCTTCTTCTACGCCGCTCCTCCATTGAAACAATTTCCAGCGGAATACAGCCGAGGGGTGAGTTAAACGCCGCGGGTCATCTCGTAAAAACGGTTCCGACGGGTCCGTTTTGATGTCCTGCTCTTGTGCACGGGTGTGTGAATGTGTGTGTTTGTAGGGGTGCCTTCTTGAAATCGAATGGGTGAATAGAAGGAGGTGTATGGTCTCGATGTGCTGAAGCGGAGGTTAGGCTATTGTTTTTTGGGGGGGGGGGGGTTTTGTCGTTTTTTTCTCTCTCCTCTCAAGAGGAGGGGTGCGGGATGTTAAAGTTGAGCTGGCTACTATGGGGGATGGGCACATGGGGACAGACCAAACTTTAACCACTTCACATCGGCTTCATACTTTGGTCGCCGCGAGCTACCTCCCCTCTCTCTCGGTGACTGACTTCATAAGTTCTTGGTGCATCTTTCTCTCGCATTCCTAAGCGTCCTCAAAAACTCTGAAGTGTGTGTAGGTCCTCCTTCTTTTAACATCTGTAAAGCACTACCGGCCATTTATTCGCCAAATATCACGGTGTCCTGTCAGTAAACGGGTTAAGACTTTACAGCCAACCCCTCACTTTCTTCTTCCCCTCCTCTCTTCTCTCCTCTCGCCATGCCGGATCCATCCCGCTGTCTCGCCCACAGTTGCAGCGCATTTGTGTCCCGGGATGACCTGTTGATGTTGGTTAAAGATGGAGTGCCAGGACCGTCCTCCGCTTTAGACCCCCTCCTACCCGGTAAAAGAAAAATAAATAAATAAATACGTTGGGAATCGGAGTTTAGCCAAGTGTAGCTTGTGTGATTGCCCGAGTTCGATTTCTTTCTATTTTTTTGGTGAAGATGAATAATTTAATATTCCTGACACATCATAAGCGACATCTTGGAGAGGGGTAACGTGCGGCTGGTCCGTGTCGGTTGCTGCCATTCGGCCGGAGAAGGAGAAGAGAATTTGGTCTGAATGGACATCACACCGTGCTGGCACGGAAAGGGGAGACGAGGAGAGCATCGAGCTACTGCAAATCAGTCCTGCTCGACTGTTTTCTGTCAAGTTTCATATCCCCGGTTGTTCGTATGAGAAACGTCTGTGTCGGTGCACTGACTGAAGTTAGAGTCGCGATTTACAGCCATAATAAAAGAGAAGAACTATCTTTTTGTCCCTTCTCCGCTGCCGCCCCCTCCCGCTGAACTTAAGCTCACACCGGCCCGGGCCAGCGAAGGACTCCTAAAACCTACTGGGCATCGAGGCTGGCACACGGCGGGGCACCGAGAGCTCTTTGGCCGCTCTCACTGCCCTTTTTCACCGCTGTGGCGGGATATTATTCTCCCGAGGCGTCTGCCAGCGAGACATCAACTCAGCTACACTTTCACGTGAGATTATTTGATGTATAATCTGTGTATAAATTATATTTCGTTT
This sequence comes from Rhadinocentrus ornatus, assembly GCA_037177495.1. Classification (NCBI taxonomy): domain Eukaryota; kingdom Metazoa; phylum Chordata; class Actinopteri; order Atheriniformes; family Melanotaeniidae; genus Rhadinocentrus; species Rhadinocentrus ornatus. The sequence goes on from JBAMHW010000004.1 coordinate 22,878,779, forward strand.
TTAAAGTTTCAGCTCAAGTGGTGCTCAAGGGAGGCTACACTTTAGCAACATTCTGGTGTCTGTTTGTCCGGGGTGTCGGTGAATACATTATTTTTGACCGTAAATGGCTTTAACCAGAGACAGGAATTTATAACATGTAATTAATGACACGTTTGTTATTCATGTTGGGGAGGTGTGTTCTTATAGCCAGCGTTAGCTTTAGCCTGCTACTTGCTAACAGGCCACCTTTAACCTCACTAAACCAGGAAACTGAATATGATTAGGCTGTGATTGATGTTAATATGACGAGCTGGTGTTTAGATTGTTGCAGCTTTTACTGTGTGACCACAATAATTAAGATAATTCTGATGTATTTGGATGCTAGCAGGGGCATGCTACCAGTGTGCAAAAAGTAATTGTAACACTGAACAACAACAAAAAAAAAGTACCCCCCCCCCACACACACACACACACACACGCACAAACACACACAGATAAAGCCACACTCAGTATAGCATTGAGTGAGAGCATGAAATGGGACATATGTTGACTGCAGGTCAAGAGTCAAGTGGTGTGAATTAACTGAATTAAGCTGGCGGGTGGGATGTCAATGGAGTGACATGTCAGTCGTCTGCAGTGTGCTTAAAAGAAATCAATCAAGCAGCATTAAAGAAAATGTTTGCATAAGAATAGTAAAAAAACACCCCAGCACTTTAAATTTTCACCTTAGATGTGGCTATGTTATGTTGATTATCTGCATAACCACATACATTATTCTGTTCCTTGCTTGATGAGATCTGTGCGTTGTTTTTACCTTTGGATAGAGAGGAGCTTATTTTTTGTTCTCCTCATACATGCTTTGTCTTAACAGCTGCCTGCTTATTATTCATATGATTGCACATATTTACACCTGGAAACAACCACATGCATCCATTATCGGTTGCTGAGAAGCTCCACTGGGACACTTGTCTGTTCATATGCTTACTCAAGGCCATGGAAAGTGCCGATGTAAAGAAGTCAGTTCATATTATTAATTTTTTGTACCTGAATATTTTTTAAGTGCAGAAAGCAAACACAGTTACCTTTATTTCAATCTTTTCTGTTTTAAAAGTAAACTCCTCTTAAAGTAGGAGTAATATATGGAGACAAATCTTGGGTACGTCATAAAATGCATAGTGAAGATGATACTGTACTTTCACCCGTTTTGGTTATATTACAAATGGTTTAATGCCACATATATTTATTTCTTTACAAAGATGCATAAATTCAAATCACAGCAACATGTCGATGCACAATATAAAACACAAACTGACTTCCTTTGTGCTGAAAATATAATTGATTTAAATAAGTAAGTAAAAGAAGCTGAATGTAACAATATAGTATATGCTACTGGTTGATAATGTTTTGTTGCTGTGAAACTGTTCCAGATCTGATAATGTATCTATGATTGTGATTGTAAAATTGTTATAACATTTATTCAGTTATTACACATAATTACAGCAGCTTTTGGGAAATCTTTCACTATCTTATGTGCTGGCTTCCTTTGAAAGAATCCATAGATGCTACATTAATTGTGTAAGTACCCATACAGAATTATCAACAAAAGAAAACACAATCATAAAATGTGTAGCTTTCCAGTTCTGAATATTAATTACCTTTTTTCAGTCCCTCCCTTACTTACAGGGCTGGGCTTCTATTTATCTAAATTAATCAGTTCCTATAAAGTTGAAAATGAATTTAAAGAAATGCTGATGGTCCTCTATTCTCGCTGTTGTCCTAAAGTAGGTGTAAGCCAGGGGCTCAGGACTGCTTTCGCACACTTTATTTTTCAGCTTGGGAAGGTTTGCTGAGCATGCATGCATGCCACAGCACCCTGCTTCACATTCACACCTGGAAGCTTCCCATTACAGCCACAATCTTGTATTGTTAGCCAAGGAGCAGCTCTCTTGAAGCAGTTTGGGTTTAAAGAAAAAATCAGCTTGAGATGCTCCTGTAATGTTTTATCATTGGATTGGGCCAGGAGTGAGTCATTTTGCAAAAATACTACTAATAATAATTTTCCTGCTTTGCAAAACTCACTTCATCTCTGCTTCACAGAAGGAGTTCAGTCATTGAAACATTGGTGCTTTTGGGCTGTATATTGATTGAGTGGTTGTAATGAAAGACTTGCAGCCAGAGACGTTGTCATGTGTTTTGCCAAGTTCTTTAGTCTACATTAAACCAGCAGATCAACAAAGCTTTAGGATTTGCTGCACTACACAATGCTGTGCGGATTCTGGTTGTGTACAAATCTGCATATCTGAGTATTGTGTGGTTGCTCTAGAAAAACAGCTTTATGTTTTGAAAGAATTACAAGTTGACATTTACCTCTAAAGTGTCAGTCTTCTTAACTTATTGTGTTAAGGCAAAGGTTTCTACATTTAGCCTCTTTTCTCTTTCTCTGTTTCGTTTGCTCTGAAACATCTGGTTAGTAGCTACTTACAGAAGGAGTGATTCTCTTAATTTTCCTGGTAATAATTGAAACCAGTTGGAGCTTGATTTATTCTTTGTCCTCTGGTTAAAGCTAACAATTTATAAAGGCCATCACATTCAAAATTAAACTGGACTTGTAGCAAAGAGTCGTGAAGAAAGAAAGAACTGGAGATAGTTATGTCAGTGCAGTCACTCATCATAGTCAAAGCATCCAATCAGTCAGTGAAGGCAACAGTGTTTCTGTCATACTTGTCTGAGGGATTCAAACTATTAGTTTCTCTTGTGATAACTTCATAAAACACAGTTTAAAATGTAAATAAAATAAAAACAAAAAGAAATGAGATGCAATCTCTGAAACCAATATAAAATAAGACATTTTTTTAAAATTTTTTATTTAAATTATTATCTCATCTAGAATTTGATGGCAGCAACATCTCCCAAAATTTGGGAAGATGACAAAAAACCATAAAAACACAAACAAAAGAAACAAACTGGAAAAGCAAACAGTACTAAAATGAAACAGCTGGAGGAACATGTTGCAAGTAACCAGGTTAAATGGCAACTGGCTGGATGCAAAAAGAAACCTTTAGCGAGGCAGAATCTCAGAAGTAAAGTTGGGCAGGGGTTCAGCAGTCTGCATACATCTGTCTCTTCAAATTGTGGAGCAATTTTGTAATGATGAGGTACCTTTAATATTTCACCATGTACAGTATATGATAAAATGAAAATATCGCCCAGTATAAAAAAATCCAACCTGGAGACATTTCTCTGTGCCAGGGACACAAGTGAAATTAGATACATGAGATATTAAAACATCAGGTGACATTAAAACCAGACGGGATTCTGTCATGGGAAAAAAATCATGGGCTGAGAGACACTTCCAGAAATCATTATATATGAGCACAGTCTTCTCGGCCATCCACAAATAGGCGCTATAGTTCTTTCATTCAGAGAAGAAGCCATTCATGAAAATGATCCAGAAATGCTGCTCTCTTCTCTGGTCCCTTTTAAAGTTTACTAAGTTGAAAACAGCTCTTTGGTTAGGACTGAAATTTAATATTCTTTTTAGAAATCATGGATGCCATATCCTCCAGACCAAAGAGGAGAGGAACCATCTGGTTTTGTTATCAGCACTCAGTTCAAAGCCCGCATCTCTGATGGTTTGGAGCTGCATTAGTTCCTTTTGAACTGGCACCTTGCGCACATGGAAGAAAGGTTTTGCGTATTTCAGCAAGACAATATTAAGCCACATACTGCTTCTGATTTATTATGTCTACTATGAAGCCATGCTGTTGGCTTTTCAGTATGAGTATGTGGGCTGGACTGGCCTTCCTCCAGTCCAGACCTTTCAACAACTGAAAACTGATGGACATTCTGGACAAATGCAGAGAGGTGACACAATTTGTGTCAATGTTTGTCTTGATAAAACTAATATAATTCTACTTTGATAATACTAATAAACAACAAGAAGAGTCAGCACAGAAATCTGCCATTCAGTTCCTTATATAGATCTAAGCATCTCACAAACAGATAATAAAGAGCCCTTTGTCCCTCTTCAGGCAAAGATGATAACACAGCTTATTCTAATAGCTCTTAGCAGATATCTAATGACGCCTCAATATAAGTTTGGCAGATAGAATCTCTCTTGTGCTAAACACATTATGAAGGGCCTGAGGGGGGTTTTAAGAAGTGCTCTCTGGGGTGTGACACGGGGGAACAAGGGAATGACACAGATTTGTGACCATTTTAAGATTTCCAGCATACACAAACTTAGAGTTAGTCAGAAACTAACCTCAGGCATTTATACATAATGCTCATACCACAAGAAACAGACTTCAATTTACTGAATCGTGTATGGACAGTATCAGGTATGAGATACATCATGCTCTTAACAAACAAAGAAAAACATGAACGCACAAAGTATACGTCTGAGTTTTTCCCTATGAAACATTTGGTTCATCATGAAAACAGAACAGAAAGTACAGCAGAAAAACCAAGGACTGTTGAGCAGCCACAATCCTATATTAGACAAGTATGGGCCGACATTCCTCTCCCAAAGGTCCAGCATGGAGGTGAACATGGAAGTCTCCATGTTTTTGTGATGCATTGCTGCCATCACATTGAAGAGAAACTAAAGTTTGTCTCATTTGATATGCTTTCCATGTTCTATTGTAAAAAAAAAAATTTGGGTTTATGATATTTACAAATCAATGCATTTTGTTTTTATTTACATTTTACACAATGTCCCACTTTTTCAAATCTGGGTATTGAAAGACTGCTGGGAAAATATTTTACAAAGAAATAACTTTATTTTAAATTGAAATCCCTCCTTTGTGACTAATTGCCTCTCCAGTTGCATCAGTGTTTGTACTCTCTTGAATTTAAGAGTAGAACTGAAGGTGATTTTGAAGCTTACTCTTCAGCTTACCAGGTTTTCTCTGGGAGTCTTCCTCCCAGTGGAGGAACAAGGCTAATCTGGTAAATATTGGTGAGATTAGTGTGTTTTGGGTTGTAGCCAGCAAAGGATGGAGCGTATCGTCTACTCATTACAAGCTACGCTCCAAATACTCGTCGGTGTCAGCTAATCTTGGCCAGCATCCATCGCTTGGAGGCTATGATCTTGCATATAACGTATTTGTTCAACAGACTTGTGACTCACCTTTTTTTTCTCATCTGTTTACTTCTGCTGCATAATACTTGGCATGAAAGTTGCTGTACTTATGCAATTTATAAATAAAAAAAAAAGGGTCCACTCAAAAGTGATGCATCTAGTCTTTGGAAAAAAATATTTTTGTGATACATTCCTTCTTTCTTCCTTTTTTTTGTTGCAAGCTTGACAGTTTCTCTTCTTTTGATCACAGGCCTCTTTGTTGGATGGTGAAGAATTCAAGTAAAATAGATGAATTACATAAGCAGCTGTGTTTTGACTGAGAGAGTGACAGTAAAGTAACAAAGTAGGGCAAAACCCAGCAAACTGTTTATTAACTGTGAATTAGATGTAATGAAAACAGACTTAGGAAGAAGATAATGGTTATGTAACTGGTGGTGGTTCACAATTCTCTTTCATTTGAATTGTTGAATTGAAGTTGTTTACCAAATACTTAATTAATCATCATACAATTGACTCGCTCTGTTTCTTTATTTTAAGTCTTATTCCATTCAGATATCTGTCTTGTCTGTAAAACCTATAGTCCTTTTTTGCTCTTTGATCTGTCTCAAAACTCTTTATTTTTTATTTTCTCTTGTTCTGTTGTGCTCCCTTATCTTGCCTTCTCATTTTAATTACTTCGCTATTTTTTAATCATTTAGTTATTCTTTAGTCTTACCAATCCTCACACATCCCCAACGCCCCTTTTTCTGTGGTGAACACCATTCTTTTTCATTCTCTCAATCTTTCTCATCTTTTATCTGACAACTCTGCACTCTATAATCTTTCAGTGAACCTGTTTTCCCTGGAATGACGTTTACCTTTTTTTTTCCACAGACCCTGCGGTGCTGGGCAGAGCGTTATGGCTCAGACGCTGCAGATGGCGATCCCTAACTTTGGCAACAATGTCCTGGAGTGTCTGAACGAACAGCGGCTGCAGGGCCTCTACTGTGATGTCTCTGTGGTTGTCAAGGGGCATGCCTTTAAGGTATTTCTTTTATATCAATTTATTACTTTATGGATGAATGAATATATCATTAACTGGATTATCAAAAATATGTGTGAGGATAAAGGGAAGCAAAAACTTCAGGTGTCCACAAAATGAAAGTATTCTATGATCTTATATGAACATATAGGAGCAAATCTGGAGGGATATAAGTCTTACTTTACAAATGTTGCAGCTCACTTATCAAAAGTATCAAGATTTGTCTGAGGTTTCCTAGTCCCATCAATCTAGGAGGGGTTGTAAAACCATTTATAATCAATTTGCAATCGGTTATTGTGTAATTAAAAATATTATTTACAAAAGGGAAAACGTTCAAAACAGCTGCCAATTTTCCCAGGAGTTGAGTTCACCCCGAAGCCAGGTCATGCAATACTCAGTATAAAACTAACAAAAAAAGGACGAAAGTGAATGAGCTACATCTCAGACTTCACAGGTGTCAGTTACCATGTTAAATGCTTAAATTCACAACTATACAGTTTGAAGAAGGCGGAACAAATGTGGCTTTTTTTTAGAAGGGTTGTGGGATAAAGCGTCTTGTGTCTAAACAAGGACATGGCAACACAGCTTAGGCTTGAAAAGTTGGACCTGAACAAAGCTCAAACCCTCTGAAACAACATCTTTTAGACAGACAATGCTCCTGCAATACAATGGAAAAGTAGTTGTTTACAACCTGTTGGGGAATTTTAATACTTTCCAAAATTGATTTGTTTCCACTGTTGTTGGAGAAAAACATCACCAACACCACTGCTAAGATATACCATGTCTGCCATTTCATTTGTTTCTTTTGGTTCACAAACTGAGTAAATACTAAAATATTTTTATTGCATTTTCCCAGGTAAAAGCTGCACTTCATAATTCTAACCCTTTACATACTGTATATAATGTATGACATCAGAATCTTTGTGGCTTAAATCTTGATGACTCACATTTCCCTGCTGTTTACCCCTCAGGCCCATCGTGCAGTGCTGGCAGCCAGCAGCTCCTACTTCCGGGATCTGTTCAACGCTGGCGGGAAGAGCTCTGTGGTGGAGCTGCCGCCGGCTGTGCAACCACAGAGCTTCCAGCAGATCCTGGCCTTCTGCTACACAGGACGCCTCAGCATGAATGTTGGAGACCAGTTTCTGCTCATGTACACCGCTGGCTTCCTCCAGATACAGCAGATAATGGAAAAAGGCACTGAGTTTTTCCTCAAGGTAACCCGATAAAGAAACACGTGTTTTAATTAATAATGCTGTATGATATAATACAAAGTAAAAGCTTCGTAAGTAGACTTCTTTAAATGTAGAACTTATGTAAATTGTTACTAACCACTGTGATACAAGCAAACAGACACAAATAAACCAGGCCTTTCTGTGCTGCTACAGTGTCCACACAAGTAATACCATGGTGTGACATTAGGACATTATGTGGGTGATTGTGTTGTTGACAAGCTGTTTAAACTTAAGAATAATTGAATCATGATAGTGACACTACAGGTTTCATCTATATTAGTGCAGGATCTGGTTAGCTTTAGAGTGTCTGGCAGCACAAATCTGCATATTAATGAGCAAAACCAGTTTCTGTCAAAGTTCCACTTCACACCTCCACATGCAGACTTTCCATATTATAGAATGGAAATTAATCCAATTTTTATTATGTTGAAAAAACAAGTTAACATGGTTCACTCACAAGCCCATTTAACTTTCGGGTGAGTGCAGTTCAGTGTTGGCTGTTGGGTAGAAGCTGTTTCTGAATTTGGACTTGGTTTCTATTCAGATGGTTAGTGAAAACAGTTGATGAAAGGGATGAATATTGTCCTTAGTAATGCTGCATGTTATGCTAAAGCACGGCAGGATCTGTGGTTATCCTCTGCGAGGGGATGTAGGGGGAGTATGAATGTCAAAAGTAGAATTAAAAAGAGAACGTTTTTTATGCTGCTTAGGATTGTTTTATCTTATTGTCAGGACTACAGAAAGATTTTGTAGTTTTTACTTGGACTGTCAGTGTAATTACCAACCAACAAAAATAATAATAGAACAACTACTTTTGATAATTAACAGAAATAATATAAACTATGGCCGAAATTTGGTACTCACTCATTTTAAACTTGTTACACATTAACCCTTTTTCACACATCTTAAGTATTAGAGGCAGGTTTCTTGTACCTGCATGTGAACAACCCGTTAACAGCCTGCTTTACCGTTTGGTGGAGCGAATTTTCAGTGACTATAATTAATTTGATTAGAAATTCATGGAAATAAACCAGTCTGAGCCATCTTACAATTTGGTTTGGGTCTTGAATGCCAAAAGTAAGTGATTGTTTTCCCATTACTATTTAAAATTTTGATAATTAAATGTTGATTCTATATTATTAACTGTTATCTCAACCATTTATTTAAAAAAAACTTTTATTCCTATTATTTTTTAAATGAAAAGAAACAATGCAAAGAAACAGTTTGCTTTTTTTTTTAGTGCAATTTTTTTGGATTTAAAAAAACTCCAACATTATATTTTTATAAAAATGTTATCTTTTTCATGTCTGAATTCCAGGTCTCCTCTCCAAGCTGTGACTCCCAGGGTCTCCACAATGAGGAGACCCCTTGCTCTGAGCCTCAGAGTCCCATCACCCAAACAGTGGGAGGGGGTGGAGTCAGTGGTGCAACTGTAGGAAGGCCCAATTCTTGCCTCACACCCCTTCCTCTTGTGTCCAAGGTTAAGACTGAACAAACAGCCAGTACACCTCAGCCAGCATCACAGCAGCAGCAGGTAAGCTCCAGAAGATGAGCTAATTAAGATGACAACTGTCACAATATGTTGACATAATTTGAAGCAGGGGATCATGGGTACTTTTTTCTTTTCTTCTTTCCTAAATATTTTGGTCAGTAGTTCTCTGTTGAACTGAGTTTGGTAAACAAATTTTAACGGACGGTGCCTGAATAATGAAAAACACATACTAGTACATTTGTTTTACATTTTTTTATTTACATTTTTATTATTATGATTATTTTATTTATTCCAGGTTTCAGTTAAAAAAATGTATCATAGTAAAATGAAACTACTGAACTGGTATTAATACAGTATATATATGCACAATTTTAATTAAAAATGTATTTCTGAAAGTTGCTTTTTTTTATTATTTAAGGTTATTACTTGGTCTTATTTGTCTTTGTTTTTTTAAGGCTTAAAGTCTGTTTGAGATTGAAACTCTTCCACTGACTTATATAGCACATAAAGCGTTATAAAACCCAGAGAAGCCTCTATGTTGGAGTTATCTATCTAAAATAGAGAAGTTTTTTTTTCACTTGACTTAGAGGAAATGTTTTGTTGGCTATTAAAAATACTATATCATGCAAGGTGATGTATCAGTATAAAACTTTTTTTTATTTCTCACCTTTGGAAGAGGAGGTGTGATCATTAACACATACTTCTGAGTTAGATACGCAGGTTTAGCATGTTTAACTGACAATGAATGGTAACTGTTATTAGTCCCTACCACATGAAAGTTTTACTACACTCAGCTGTTAGTTTTCAATGCTACAGTTTTGTTCAGATTTATTAGCAAAAATTTAATTTCCCAACTTTTTTCTGTTCATGCAGCCTTAGAGTAGATAAAAAGTAAGCTTCTGATCCATTTTCTTTACTTTCCATTTTATTGAGTGTGTAGAGAGAATTATTTCTTTAGAGGTTGTAGATAGTTTTGTCTATTAGCTGATTTGAAAACAGATTGTATGTGATGACTCTTTAAAGTTTTAAATAGGTTACTTTAAAACAATTTCAGAAGCTATAGTAATGAATTAAGTATAAAACATGCCAGATTTGATTGGGACATTTATTCATTATGATTTTTTTGTTAATCATTTTCCTGGTTGTTCTATTAATCAGTGTTTGTTTCTTTGCTCCTCAGCAGGAGGGATCACCCTACTCTGTGGTCTGCACCCCTGTGGCCAAGCGGCTATGGGACGGGGGAAATAGAGATGGGGGAGGGGGGTGTGGAGGAGGTGGGGGCGGTGGAATGAGGAAGGCTGCACGCTACTCTTCCTCTTCGTCTTCTTCTTCCTCTTCCAACACAGTAACACAGGATGCCTCTGGGCGTGGAGCTAATGCTGCTGTGGTGGGCAGTGCCATTATAGTAGGAGGAGCTGGACTCCACAATAACCACAACAATAACAACAACAACGGCGGGACTCCTGAGGGCACGAGTCCAGGCACTCTGAGCATGTACACTAGCGACTCACCTATCAGTTACCATGACGATGAGGAAGAGGATGACATAGCAGATGAGAGTGCAGAAGAGCAGTATAGACAGATCTGCAACATGTACACCATGTACAGCATGCTGAACGCCGGAGCAGCAGGTATAACAGCAGATTCATTTTGAGGGTTTCTTTGTTAAATGTTTCTCACTGATCTCGAGTTTGTTTTATGTATGAAACACTGCTGTCTTTTCTGGGCCAAAGCTCATTTAAAATGGTCTGAGGAGCAGTGGAAAACTGTTCTGTTGTCTGATAAATCAAATTTTTTTATATTCTTTTTAGAAGCTGACTTCAGTTTCAGACATTATTGGCAGTGGCCTTGCATCGCTATTAAAGTTGTTTCCAACCGCCCAACAATCCCTAAACATTTGCATATAGTCTTTCTTCTAAAGCTTGCGCAATTTCTATAGTTTTTGTGCTTCATTCTTCTTCTGCTTTTTCCCCTTTTTCCGTTCCTATTCTTCTCTAGCTTTTTTCTTTCGCTGAACGCATGTAAGCTATTCTGCTCAGCACTCCCCCGCGATTTCCGGTGGTATTGCTCTGTTTCCTGCGTCAAGCGATGGATAGATCGCTGAAAACGGACCAAATTATGTGCGTAACCGATGCGGAAGACTGTCTGCCTATCCGTCTTCTGCGTCGAGCATAAATGGGCCTCAAAAAGAAGGAAAAGCCTACATCTCTGATGGTGTGGGGTTGCATTAGTGCCTGTGGTGTGGGCAGCTTCCACATCTATGAAGGCACCCTCATTGATGAAAAGTACATAGAGGAGCAGCATATGCTACCATCCAAGCGATGTCTATTTCAGGGAAGGCTTTGTATTTTTCAGCAGGATATTGTTAAACCACATTCGGCATCGCTCACTAAAACATGGCTTCACAGGGTGCTTCCAGATGCTTTCCGTCAGTTTAGACCTTTCACCAATAGAAAACATTCGGAGCATCATGAAACCAAAAATCCAGCAATGAAAACCCAGGACTGTTGAGCAGCTAGAATCTTGCATCAGGCCAGAATAGGACAACATTCCCCTTAAAACACCGGTCTCCCAGACTTTCCAGATGTTTACAGACAGTTGTTAAAAGAAGAGGGGATGCTGCACAATGGTAAACATCACCCATGTCCAGCTTTTGCTGCCATCTGATTCAAAATAATATAGTATTTTCCATTAAATGGGAAAATGTCTAAGTTTGAACATCAGATATGTTGTTTATGTTCTGTTGGGAATAAAATGTGGGGTCATGAGTTTTGCAAATCATTGCATTCTGTTTTCATTGACCTTTTCCACCGCATCCCAATTTAAAAAAAAATTGGAGTTATAGTTTGAATCATTATAAGTTTCTGTACTAGTACGTGGATTTATTTTTAGAATTTCATGTCCAAGTCCAAGGGTCCAAGTCCATAACGATTGTGAACTATAGTTAAACCAAAATATGTAAAAAATAGTTTGTAGTGTATCATTGTAAAGTGCATGAAATTTAAGATTGCAGAAAACGTTTATATCTGTTAAAGGAAATGTGTAGTAAAGTTTAAATCACATCCAGGTTCTGTTACAGCTAATGATAGTAAGAATAACCATCCATCATCCTCCCTCCTCAGTGGTTGGGGAGCGGGTGGAGGCTCTGCCAGACTTGGCCCCTGACACGGGGGCTGGGCGGGGAGGCAGAGGTGGGCGGTCCCGGCAGGACCTGGCATCATTGCCTGCTGAGCTCATCAGTCAGATTGGAAACCGCTGCCACCCAAGGCTCTATGAAGAAGGTGACCCTGCCGAGAAACTGGAGCTGGTGAGCGGCACCTCCGTCTTCATCTCCCGTGCCCAGCTCATGAACTGTCACGTCAGCGCTGGTACCCGACACAAAGTGCTACTCAGACGGTTGCTGGCCGCTTTCTTTGACAGGTGTGAATCATTTTTATATGCTGCTCTTTCATGCCCTTTATTGCTTTATTGCTTGCTTTGTGTGTGAGTATGTGTGTGTTAAATCTGCTGACAAAAAAGTCATGTCAGGGGAACAAGAAAGTGAAGCAGATTTGGACAAAGAAACAAAAAAGCTGAAATAATGGGAGGTCTTGTTAAAGAGTATTCACTGTTGAGAGTCAACATTGTGTTAGAAGGTGTGTACAAGGAAGAAGCTTTAGAAGGATTTAAGTATCATCCATAGATACTTGCCTTTAAATAGTTTCTTTTTTTTGTTTCTTGTTTAGGAGCACCCTGGCAAACAGCTGTGGAACTGGCATCCGCTCATCAACCAACGACCCCAGTCGCAAACCTCTGGACAACAGAGTCCTGCATGCTGTCAAATGTGAGCCACAAAGTTGTTTTTTTTGTTGGGTTTTTTTTTTTTGGAAGGGGGGGTGGGGGGTGGGTAATACTAAAGGTTTTTGGAGATTTTGAAGATGTCACCCTGCTATGCTAAAAGCTCCCTGTCTTTCTTTTTCATCTTTCTCTTTTTTTTCCTTTCTGTCTTCTCTGAACTTTCCAGTCTACTGCCAGAACTTTGCACCGAGCTTCAAGGAGAGCGAGATGAATGCCATCGCAGCCGACATGTGCACCAACGCCCGCCGGGTCGTCCGCAAGAGCTGGATCCCCAAGCTAAAGTTGCTAATGGCCGACAGCGACGCCTACTCTGCCTTCTTGGCTGACAGCGTGAAGATGGAGGCAGACGTGCTGGGGGCGGAGCAAGGCTTTGACCCTGCCTCACTGGAAGCCGTAACAGCAGCGGCGGCTGCCAACAGTAATGAAGCGGGAAACGGAGCCATGTCATCAGACACCATCCCGGTTGCAGGAGGAGACGGCAGCACTTTGTTTTGAGTGAGTGATTGGACAGATAGATAGAACGGACAGACTGATGGAAAGAGGAATGACATTTCTCTGGGGTGATGAGTCGAGGATGATGGCCACTGTGGTCTTGATGGCAGTTATCACTCCTCCCCCCAGCTGTTGGGGGGTCTGTTTCTTCTCTTAAACCTGTTTTGGCCAGTTTGTTGTGCTTTCCTTCTTTTGCTGGTCCACATTTTTGTCTCTCTCCACAGCTCAGAACATTCTTCATTGTTCTTCTGATGGAGAGAGACAGAAGGACATTGAAAAGGTTGCAGAGTAACAAGGTCGAATATGAGCGCCCCCCCCCATTCCTCTGCAACCTTTTTTAAACCGGATTGTTTCATTTCTTTTTTTTATGTTTTTAAAGTGTCTATCGTCACTGAGGCCCTTATCCTTTTATTATAATCAATCACAGACATTCCCTGGGGACGGGGCGGGTGAGGGGTAATCCAGTTTGAGGAGAGTGATATGTCCTCCCCCCAAACTCCGGTAACACTGTTGTTTTCATATTGAATGTATGCATGGCGAAGCATCCAAACTGCAGCATTGTAAGTCAGCAGAGACTGAGTGAGATCGTGCTGAGCCCTTTTTCTTTGTTTGTTTATTGTTTTTGCTTTATATCACCTGGATGGGGAGATGAAAGCTTTCAGAGTATGGCGTTGATGAGGTCAGGGGTTGAAATGGATATTGATATGTATATTGGCATGGTTTATGATCTCCTGGACCTCAGCCTGACCCTGCCGACCCTGCTCTTTAAAGGTATGCTGGGAAACCGATCCACCGTTCTTAGAAGAAATGCTGCTGATCTAAGTTCTGACTTTGGCACCAAGATTTTGACTGGACGGTGCACGATGAGATTTGTTGTAGTGGCAGATGAGACAAACTACGGTTTGCTTGACTAAAACCTTTCCCACCTAATCTTTCCCTACTTTGTAGACCCTAAAACAAAAGAAAAAGCAGCATGTTTACTTTTTTGTATATTCCTTTTTGTGATTTTTGCCAAGGCTCCTTAAGGGGGAAGAAATTTGTTACTGATGATTGTTAAAGAGTTTTACGTGAGATAAATGCACTGTGTTATTTGCTGCGGTATGAGTACAATCGAACTAAGTTTTTGTACGTGTCAGAAGGAGAAGAGTGTGTTTTTATTTTTTAAAAATTCTAAAAAGGAAAAAAATATTAGCTTAAGTCCAATTTCTATCTTTACCACTTTTTTTTTTTTTAAAGAAAAGAAAATCTGAAGGAAAGTCAAGATTTATCTGTTAACAAGTTTCTGATGTGTTGTGACTAGTTTTGTGTGCGTGTGTATGAGAATTCATGTCAGCCCACATTTAAATTGATTTTCACGAAGAATATTTGCAGCCAAGCTGTTAACGGTGCGGGTTTCCTCAGGTCTTGCCGCCTGGTTGTACGCTAACCTGGCGAGTGCTAATTCAGGCAGTGCAACATGGCAGGAAATACAGCGCTGTGCGAATGTGTTGGTGTGTGTTGAATGGACACTAAATGTTTGTGTGCAAACGCGGGAAGTCGAAGTGTTTTCACACACGCTTGGTCGATTCATTCACCCATCAGTGCTGTGAGCACTCTTACACACTAATACGCATTTGGGTGCTGTCAGCTGCATCAGCAACAGCACACCAGAGCAATGTGGGAATTAAAGAGGCATTACAGAAAGCAAACCTGAGAGGCTGAAGTCCAGCACATGTTAGCAATCAGCTAAAGGCTGTGGAATTATGATGAATCGCACTGACTGAAACTTTGCGATTGTTTTAAATTGAAGTCTTTGTAGGAGGTGTTAGATGTTAGAAAAAAAAAAGATGCTTCACAGTGGATGTAACAGAATAATGTTGGCATAGAAACAACCCTGAATCAATCATATTTCTTTTTGCTTTTAATTGTTGCATGATTGAAGTTCTTCCTTTCTTTCTCTCTTAAAATGACCTTAAAAATCCATCATACGGTTCATCAACTAAACCCTTGAGAGGGCTTTTTGCTCAGTATGAGGTTGAAAACAGGGTTTCTGGGTGAGCTTATGGTTTGGTGGTTGTGGTATTTTGGTCATCAATACTGTTGTGATGCCAAATTTAATTGAAATTGTATTGGCACCAGTTTTTAGACAGATTTTAGTCTCTATTGTGAGTCAGCACAACATTAGAAAGCAAGCCAACTTTAGCCAAATTAATGTAGTCTGTTCTGTGTTGACGAAATTTGTTTAATGTGCAAACTCTGAGCTTCCACGTCATATGATTAATTGAAATTTTTTTAAAGCTGGTGTTTGTTTAAAGCATGGCTGTGACAAGAGCAGTTTAAGTCTGATGATTTCTTATTGTTATTCCACCACGATCTGATGTCAGCTTTGGCAGATTTAGCTAAATCTGTGATGCTCCGAAGTCACATTAAGTTCGTTCCCGTCAGTCGATATGCCAATATTACATGTTAAAAATCAGATTTGATCCATTAACTGTAGGGGATGGCAGAAAGCCTTTAGTGATAAAAAAATTATAAAGAGAAAACATCGTCAAGCTGCTTAAACCCAGATCCTAATATAATTTTTTTAGTTTCTTTGATAATTTTATGTCTGTTAAATATTAAAAGCCATACGTTTGGCTGGGCTTTTTTTTTTTAGATTAGCTTTGTTGGCAAGACTATGGAACCAAACAAATTGTTTTAATAGATTACTGTGGCTGTAAAACAAACAGCATAACCAGTGGATCAAATATGTAGTCCTCCAGAATACCATGCTTCAAGATTAACATTTCAAAACGCAAACAAGAAATTACTTGATGTGTAGTAGTTTGTTTTTATTCTACTTTTCTATATTTAGTGTTTTTTGTTATTCTAATGGAAGAAATCTCTAGCACCTTAGTGTCAAAAGTGGGTACAGTATATAGGCTAAAAGTTGAAATGTTTAAAATGAGAGCCAGCTGATGTTTGGACTTCCACTTGCATGTACACCTCCTCAATCTAGGTGAAGGCCAAAGACGAAAACCATCTCCTGTAAAATCCTGAAAAGAGGCATAGAAAAAAGCCTGAGGTGTTTGCTAATCTGAACCGAAGCCGTTTTCTAGATCAGTGTTATAAAAATCCTCTGCTTTCTAAGACCTGGCTTTTAAGGAACATTGTTTACAAAACTATCTGTTTATA
>JBAMHW010000004.1:22895084-22909588 GCA_037177495.1 Rhadinocentrus ornatus
TATATATACACTATGTATGTATATGTATAATGGCTATTAGTCAAAGAACCCTTGGAGAAGAGCACCTAAACACCAAGTAGCGGTTGTTGAGGGCACATGGTACAATCTAAAGAGACCTAGATCAAGTTGAGTACCTGAGGAAAGATACTACAACAAGTCTGAGTAAAGAAAAGCAGAAAAATAATAGTGAAAGGTATTGTGGGAGGTCAAACAGGAAGTGAGCGGAGGGCTTGGACAGCTTGCACATTTTTTTTAAATTTTTTTTTACAACAATGTAATTCCTGTGCTTTTTATATAAGCTCTGCCTTAAATTAGAAAAAAATAAATCGGCGAGAGATTGTGAGGGAAGGAGAGGACAGTCTAAGCCTCCCTAGAGAGGAGGGACAAATGAATAGGGGGGAGGAGGGGGAGTTGGGGTGGTAGCTGGAACGCTTGGATGATTTAGTGTGAATGCATGCATGCATACCGCTGTGTGTATGTATGCGTGTACTTTTGTGAGTGTGCGCTTTGTTGCAGGGCGGGTTTGTTAAAGCTTTGCGTGTGAGTATGTGTGTGTACGTGTGCGTATCTGTGGGCAAACAATGTGTGGGTGTGTTTTTAATGTGTGCGTGTGCATATTAATGTATGTAGGCATTTTCTTCCCTCTCTAGCTTCCCTCTATCTCCATTTATGGCATATTAATGTGGGCTTTCTCACTAGAAAGAGCTTTTGACAGTGGAACTGTGTGCGCGTGATAGAGTTTGTGATGTTTGTGTGTGTGTGCATGTGTGCTTTGTGCATGCTAATGCAAGGCTAGGTCTGCGTCTCGATCTATGTGCTGCATACGTGTGTGTCTGACTTTATACAGCAACTGCGCATGTCTAGCACAGTGTGTGGGTGGTTTGGGTGCTCAGCTCTACAAGGTCTGTGTATATATACGTGTGTGTCTGTGTGTGTATTAGAGAGAGTGGGTGGTATGTGCACAGAGGTTGAGATGAGTGCCTGTTTGTTTTGGGGTTTTTTTCTTTTCTTTTTTCTGCTTAAGAGAGCAGCATACCTTTCTTTCCCACAGCCTTAGACACACACTCACACATCTGCAGTCACATATTCATAGCACAGCTTTTACATATGTGCTGTACCCAAGCTGCAGATGGATTGCGGCCATATTGCATGTCATTACTGCAGCTGTACCGTTCTCCAGTTCTCTCTTCCCATCTTGATATTATGTGCTTTATATTTTAGATTCCCGCTCAATGAAAAGCTTGTCACTGCCAGGTCATCGTCCCGTATTCCTGCACGGGACAGCAGCACAACTGCAGACAGTACACTAAACCCCCCCCCTTCACACACACACACATTTCTTATTCCTTTCCTCACTAAAATTCTCCTATTTTTTTTTCTCCATGTCGACTTTCCCCATCTCTGTGTTCTTTGTTTACATCTCTTTCTGTCTCGCCTTTCCTCTTCATACGTGCATTTCTATCTCTCCTCCTGCCTCGCTTCACAACACACACACACACACACAGAGGAAAAGAGCTAAATAGTGTTCCCTTGTTGCTTCATTATGTGAACCATCATTTTCCATCCACCACTGCTTCATTTCTGTCTCGACTCATTTTCTTCACAGAATGCAAATCCCTGCCAAACTCTCCCCCTGTATATCTGTATATGTGTGTGTGTATGTGTGTGTGTGTGTGCTGTCTACAACCACAGATGAGGCTGCCAAATATGCTGCTGCCCATGTGTGTGTGCTTACATGTGAGCTATTTGAATGCAAATATGAGAGTCACTGGGCATAGGTACATCTGACCAGATGCATCAGAGTTGTGCGTGCGTGAAACACTGTGCACCGGGGGTTTTTGTTCTTACCGCACCTTTAATAATCAGACTATTAATGAGGAAGGTCTGTCTGTCCCTATGTTCCCAAGGCTGCAGCGGACGACCAATCACAAAGTCCACATGAGAGACAGCCAATCATTAAATCAACCAGACTGTTGAACCAAGTGACCAAGTGGGTTTAGAGAATAATTCTAATTATCTTGTACTTGAGCAGCAAGAGGAAGAGGAGGAGGTGGTGCTATTCTTCCTGAGGAGGAGATGTTTGTTAAGACTCTCCCAGGACAGACGAGGCATTGCGGCATTCTGCCGTTACATTAGCAAAGCTTCAACCCAGACAAAGAGTGAGAAGAGAGAGAAGAGACTAATGACAGAGAAGAGGAGGAGGAGGCGGAGGTGGATTTCTCTTTCTTCTCGTGTGCTAGCAAAATAAATACCTTGGTGCATGTTTGTTTATGTAGCATATCATTTAGCAAAGAAGTGGCATTTTGGGTGGGGGCTGGGAGAAGGAATTAATAAATTATAGATTTGCCAAAATCCCTCAAACCGACACAAGCAGTCATCAAGTGGACGCTGACGGGGATCCATGTAGATGAAAAAGATTTTGAAACTTGATCTAAGATATTTTCTCCTTTTTTTCCCACAGAGTTAACATTGCACTAATAATGCTTGTGGAGAAATCATATATATTCCCAGAGACACATTTGGTTACATTTATAAAATTACTGCAATTTGACAACGTGAGTTTTCATCCATTACTGCACATGGGTGGATGGATTTAACAAATTGGTTTCCAACCATTTCTAATTGCGAACCCTTTTATTAGGCAAAATTTGTGTCTAAATGTAGAGTGTCACATGTTGAACTGAAAAAATAAAGTCTTCCTCTAGGACAGTTAAATTGAATTATTTAGGTCAGAAAGAGTGACTGAACACGAGAAAATGAATTAGATTTTGTCACTGATTCATTGTTGGAGTCTCTGATTTGTGCTTTTGTGGTTCCAAATGTAAATATTTTGCTTGTATGATGCTAAGTTGAATATTGTTCAGTGTCGGGATTGTTGGCTGAACAAGACAAGCAGTTTGAAGGGCTCAGATAACTAGTGGACATTTTAATCAATAAACATAACCATCTATTGTGGCAACCCAACACTTCGAAATTTCATAGGGAAAAGCAATAAAATGTGTACTTTTGTGTAGCAGAGATACTAGTATGTAAAGTTGTATATGGGTACAGGTTGGGAGCCACTGAGGCTGCAGTAAATCAGTGCTTTTTTTTCTTTTTTGATTGTCTGCACACCAGACTTAATTTTCTAAAACCGGACAGCTAAATAAGTCACCTTAAGTTTTGTCACATTTAGAGTGTTTTCTATTAAACTCATGGCAGTTGTAACTAGAGGTTCAAAGTTTTGTTTTTTCTCCTTTTTTCTTTGTGCAAGTTCAACCCTGATCTTCTGGAGTCTCGGGTAGTTGACTGGGTTCATGGGGGTTTGAAGATTGTTTCAGAACCAGGGCCTTTTTAAAAAAAAAAAAAAAAAAAAAAAGATAATTTGACGTACTTCCACTGAGTAGTGCATGATTGACATTTTCATCAGTCCATCAGTTTTGTTTCCTCTTTGAGGTGGCGGAGAAGGAGCGCTACTAAGAGACAAAAGGAGCAGATGGTGTTGATCATCATTGCCATTGCTCTTTGACCTTTCTAAAGTGACTACACCTGACGTTTTTATTTTTACCCCCCCTCCATTCCTGTGTGTAGGGTAGCTATGTCTGGAAGCAGTTTTTTTCTGTCACAAGGTTTTGTGGGGCCAGAGCAGATGTTTCCTTTTATCTTTTTTTCCTTTAGTGTACTGTAGTTCTTGAGTTTTTTTATTTTTTTTTAAAGAGGCTACTAATAATTCATTATTAACATCTGTATGTAGGGTTGCCAAGTTGTGTGAAAACATTACAAAAAGAGAAAGTTCATACATGGATAGCTGTAAAATAGTTTAGAGAAAGAGAACCACATATTTTTACATTGCAATTATTGTTTGACTGAGGTGCTGTGGGCTGGGAGGGTAGTGGGTGGGTGATAGGGGATTTGATGCTGGACCAGATGTTTTGTTTTTATTGTGCTGCAGCTGTTGTCGGGACAAGATCAGGGGACGACTGAACAATGGATGGACAGTAAGAGCAAACACAACACTGTCAGGCTCACTTCATTTTAAGGCTAAAAGTCTGAATGTCTGCTTAAACGTATCTCTTTGTGGAAAAAAATTGGCTTTACTGTCACGTACATTTCTTTGCTACACCTTCTATTTACAATACATTAGAAATTGACCAAAAGCAAGTTTACTTGACCTGGTCCTTGGACCAGCTTTTTCCTCAAAGAATAAGCTACTGCTGCTTGAATGTTTTCTTTTTTATTTTTTTTTCCCTCTCCATGTGCCATCTGGTTGGTAAATACAGCTTACTGCAGCTCAGAGGGGCGGGGGGGACGGGGGGCTGCAGTAACTGCCAATACCACCAGGTGACAGGATCCCAGGAAGTAGTGATCCAACAAAAAGCAATGATTGTAATTTAAGAGTCTTGATCACTGTATTTATCGGAGCACCTTAATGGCAGATGCTTATGGTTTCTGCTACCAATTCAAATCTGACTCCACCTGCACACCTTCCAAAATGTCCACAGCAAGTGGTCCCCAATGCCAAATAAAAGCTGTCAGTAGTTCGAAAGTTGGGATATGACTTCCAAAAGTTAAGAGCTTTGCAGCAAGTTTATATATATATATATATATATATATATATATATATTGCTCCCATCCATGAATTAGTTCGCCTGTGCTTGAGACCTGATTTCCTCCCAGCTGTCGATCAACAGAAAGGAACAAAGTGACATGTAGAGAGTGGAGTAGTCTTTTTAAAACGCACCTTTGGGTGAGCGCTCAACTGTCCCGTGGAGCCAGAGCCCTCCGCACCTTTCTGAGCACACTCACTGTGTCACTTCCTGTCTGTGGGTTGGATGTTGGCATAAACTTTTGTTATTTTGGGGTATGGGGGTGGAACCTGTAGATGTAATGTGACAGTTTTTTTTTTTTTATCCAAGTTTCTTGACTTTACTGTTGTTACCTTTTTGTACTATTGTTGCCTTTTTATTTTTATTTTCTCTTCTCTCAAAGGTATTTGTTTTTACTGTAAGAATGATGAGGGTGTGTCATCATCATCTGCTGTCTCCCAGCAGGTGAGGTGGGGGGGTGGTGGGGGACCAGTTGGGTGGAGGCTGGTGTTGATTTGAACAGGGTTCCTACACAGAGCTTATATTTAGTATTTGACGGTTTATTTATAGATTTTGTTTTAATCCAGTTTGAAAGAAAAAGTGAAGAATCCTCTTTAAATTACTTAAAAAAACAAACAATGCAGGTACTTAAATCGCCTCTGCTGCATTTATTCATTTCTTTTTGCCACTCAGGGTGCAGTGGAACATATATTTAGAGTTAAGATCACAAACTTTTAAAAGAATATATTGTGCAGTACAGATCAGCATTACCACCATCAGCAAGTTTCCCTTCCTGATTCCAGTTTAACTTCCAAAAACCAAAGGTGTTTTTTTTTTCTGTGTAGGAATCCTGCTGAAAACCAGAAGGAATGTTAAGAGTTGTGTCATCTTGTGTTTAAAAACTGGCTAAACTTGAGAACTGAGGAGAGCAGGAAGGGGGTGCAAGATCCTTTTTTAATCAGAGATCACAATCCTGAGGTAAAACCTTGAGATTGACCTCTCCCTCTCCATCCATCCCCCTCTGCCTCGCAGCCTTCTGCTACTTCTTCTTCCTCATCCTTTTCAGCGCTTTCATCTGAACTTGCTCACCCCTCTCCTGGCTTCCCATGCTCTCCTCCAACTTCTTGAATCTCTCTCTCTGGTGTTGCTGCTGGTCTGTAGTCTTCTATCCAGAATCATTTACTCTGCGGTTTCCTAAATCCCCACACACCAGAGACAACACACATGCAGACAAACACAAATATATATATACATATATATAAATATATAAATAAATACTGTATATGTACAGATGAATACAAAACGGGCAAACCTCTGAGATGCAGAGGCTCATCCCCTCACCTGCAGACTGAATGTGTTGCAGGGTGTGGGTGCATCTTTGTGTCACTGATGCAGTTTAAAGTAAAAGAAAAAAAAAAGTACCAGTTTACCTCGGGAGCTCTCAGCCATAGCAGACCTTAATCCCTACAGATATCGCAGCACTGCAAGCGGCTTCTGAACTGCTGTGGCTGCCGTTACGATGCAGGTTCATACTCTTTTTGTTTTTCAGGAACAAACCAAGGAGCCTCAGCAGAGCGCTCTAAGGCCATCTGAATACATACAGTGCAGGGCTTTTACAGAAATGGGACAAGACGAGAGTCCATGTCAACTGTCTTACCTCAGAAATACTACAGAATGGTGGGTGGGGCGGGACTTGCATACGGTCACAGCAACCGTGGACGCCTATTTTGTATCCTCTTCTTTGTCTCTGGTGTTGTTGGGTGAAAATATCCTGCAGAACTTTCTTTTCTCGTTTTCCACTATAAATATATAAATATATAAACTGTACATTACAAAACAGAAGCACTATCAAAGTTTGATTGTTAGATGTGCACTCACAGCATGAGGTATTCTTTATTATTCTTCATAACTGAAAAGGTGAAATAACAGTTTTTGAAAGTTAAAAAAAAATTTATGAAAAAAACAAAAATAATGCAGTAGCATCTACTGATGTCAAAGAAAATACCCAACCTCACCCCACTCCTCACACAAACCCACAAACACACATATATGCCAGATCTCTGCCCAAGCCCTGCCCCCTCCATCCAACTGATTGCCCTGATGCTCCCAACCCAGCAGACCCCCTCCCCGCCCCTTGTACATGCCAGTGTTTCCCTTATGTGTTCCAAGTGCCAATAACTTTGTGAATTCCTAACTGTGACCCAGTAATAAAGATAATTGCACATTAACTACTGTAAAGTAAAAGAAAAAACAAACTGATTAAAAATGAGGAAAAAATCTGAATATCTTAATAAAAGGTTTGTAACAAACAGGAAACTTTTCTGCTTTGTTTTGTCTTTATTTCCTCTTGTGTTGCTTATTGTTAAATCAGAACAATTACTAAAGTCCACAGGTTATATTATTAACAGTGCCAAGGAGGAAAGACATCAGCAATGATCTGCTGTTGCCTATCAACAAATAAGGATTATATGACCATTTCCAAAGAATATAGAGTTGATCAGTTTACTTCAGGAAAGATTATTATTTAGTGGAAAACCTTCAGGACAGTTGCAGGTCTTCCCAGGAGCAGGTGTCTCTGCAAGTTCACCCCAAAATCAAAGTATGTGATGCTCAGAAAAGCCCCAAAACTTCAAAAGCTACACCTCAGTGTCTACCGGCTCAGGTAAGTGCAATAAAAGTTAAAAAATGAGTGAATAAATGTGTCTTTGTCGTTCAAACAGATAAGACCAAAGTGGAGATGTTTGGTCACTGAACAGAGTTTGGTGGTTTGGCAGGAGCAAAACGTAGCTTATCAGTAGAAACACCTCACACCAGCTGTCTCAGTGGCAGAGGGATGATGATTTGACTTGTTTTGCAATCTTAGAACCTGGACACCTTAAAAGGTTTGAGTTGAGAGTTTACCAAAATATTCTAGACTGTGAGGTCTAGAAATGGGAGAACATCTGTCAGACAGCTAAAGCTTGGCTTAAACTGGGTCTTGCCAAAGAACAAGATCCCAACCACAGCAGCAAATCTCCATCACTTTGACTGAATAAGACAGAAATAAATAAATAAATAAACTTGTTGTAGTGGTCCAGGCCTCAACCTGATTGAAATGCTGTGATGGGACCATCAGAGAATGATGCATGAAATCATTTCTATGAATCTCAATGAGATAAAGCAACATTAAGAAGGGTGGTCCAAAATTCATCTACACTGATGTGAGAGACTGATCATGTTATACACAAAACATGGAGCATATGTGGGTTTTCACACTAATTCTGCATTTAAATTTTTTATTTTTTGCTTTGACATTATATTAAGACATAAGAGTTCATATAATTTTTTATGAAGTCCTGAGTAGTAGAGCCATAATATTAAATGAAGATTTTCTTTTAACAGATGTATGTTCAGACATCGGTTCGGACTCAAATAGAAGACAAAATGCTATTGGCATGTTTACATTAGACAAACGGAAATGTAGGTAAGTCCTTTTATTTTATTTATTTATTTATTTTTTTAGCAAAAGTCCAAAACAGCGCACTTTACTATGTTAACACCATAAATCAAATTCTAATTCTGCAATAGATAGATAAATACTTTATTGAACCCGAAGGAAATTTGGGGTCTCAGCAGTTCTTACAACAAAAACAAATAAATGTCAATAATACCAAACAGAAGTGTTATGAATTAATAAAGTTTGTTAATTTGTTTTTCTTTCTAAATTTTAAACAAGTGTCTTTATTATCCTTTTTTTTCCACAAGAACAAACTTATTAGCTTTATGTGTGAACATGTTTGGCATTTTGTACATTACTGCATCACCAAAGGTCATGATCAAGCTCTGATTAGTCAGTTGGTGAACAAAATCTCAAACAAACGCTAGTTTCTGCTCTTCTTTGTGAAAACCTACCAAATTTCCATAGTCTAATAACATCATCCCAGTTTACTTTGTTTTCTTTAAGAGTGCTTATTTAAAGTACTCTTCTAATCCAACTAACCACCCAAAGTATTTTACACTTTTTGACCCATTCACATACTTTTACACACTATAAGGTAATAAAGGGGTTTGGTGTAGTTTCAAAGGTAAACTTGGATGTAAAGCCTGGAGAAGCACAAGATGAAACCACCATTCAATTAAGAGTAGCTATAATAATGGACAAGTTAATCTAACTCCATTCCCACATATATACAGAAGACAAGACTTTGATTCATAGTTTGATATTAAAGAATGTTTCTTATTTATGTTCTTTGTGATGCCTCTGAAGACTGAAATGGTTCTTTTGTAATAACTGTATTTGGGAATGTGAGTACAGCTCTGTGTGTTTATGGTAAAATAGTCTATTCATCAAAACAAATATACAGCAGTAATTTGACTCATAGTTCAGTCTTGAAGATTTAAGGTCAACTGTAAAACAAAGAGGTGTTCATATGGTACTATGCACAATCAGATGTGTGGCAACATCAACAGCTGTATTGATGGTTTTCTTTAATACAGATGTTCAACAAGAGGAGATGACAAATCTTTATCCTTTTTTTTTTGTTTTTTTTTTTTTTAACAAAAGACTCAGCTTCTCAGGATGTAACTGCAATGTGACTAGTTCTGTGTCTTGGATGTCCGATGTTCCCTGAATACACCTGAACATACGTATCATCAGGTTTTATAGTTCTATGATTGATGAGATCTATAATTGTTTATCTGAAAGTTGGCCTCTTTTTCAAGTGTGAGCCACAGCAGATAACCAACAAATTAAGAGAGTCGGGTCACAAGATGTTTGTCAACTCAAACATTTTAAGCTTTTCATTATTTTTGTAAGAGATTTTGTTTTTACTCAAAGCATGGGTGATTGCTGAAGTTTGAAAGATGCCATCAGAGATGATCTCATCCTCCTGCAGAGTTGCCTCTTAAATGTATGACAGTCTTCTGACTGCTTTCTGGTTATTTTCAGAACTACTTGCAGCTCGTCAAGCCACCAGAGACTCCCACTCTGCTCATTCCAGCTAAAGAAATGTAATTTCACACGATAGTTCTGCTCTCAGAAAAGGATGTGATGATGTTTTCACTTTAAAGAGTGAATCTTAATTCAAACTTGCTTGTGTAACTTTTGCAATTTAGTAAAAGCTTTTATGAAAAAAGAAAAATCACAGACGAAAATCACAATACTACAAGCTCAGTCTTGTTCAAGCTAGTTGCAACCCTGTTTAATCTCTTCATAAAGAACAAACTTAATGGAATATAATAAGTGCACAGATGTGAGAAATGTCAGGATGCCAGTACTAAAACAATGTGTGACTTTATGCAGATGTTTTATCATTTTGCTCACACTGGGTTGCAGCAACAGCTGCCAAACATACTCCTCATGTGGTGGATCTAAATAGAAACATTAATATGGCAGAACAGTGGGATTAAAATGAATATTTTAACATAATTTTTGCCCTTTTTACATGGATTAAAAATTAAGGTTGTGATGATGTGGCTTAGAAGGGCACAATGGCAACTATTGTACAAAATGATTGGGGAATAAATTCTAATCAGCAAATTCACTAAAGAAGATATTTAAACAAAATCTGGAGAAAACTGTTCAAATGTGATCCAGGTCAAAGCCTGTGTGGTTTAATCAACGATTGATACAAGGAAGCCTAGTTCTCAAACCAGTCTAAAGAGTGTTTTGATTAAAACAATTAGTTTCATTATTTACCTAAAAAAAATCTTTATCATTGCAGGATACTCTCCAACACAGATGTGATGTTACTTTATGTTTCTATGAAAGGGCATAGTAATGGAAGACGCACAAGGCCAATTTGTACGTCCTCATTTCCTTTGTCCTTCCTGGCAGACACCTGAATGTTGTCAGTAAATCAAAACAAAGTTTGACTCAGTTTGTGGGAAGACCTGTGTGTGAGGATACTCGAGTTTATCAATTCTTAAAATATTAAGCAATCATGAACATTTATAAAAAACAATTAACAGACTGGTGGCACTCATAAGTTAAGAAATCTGTTGAAATGATAACTTTAAGGTATAAAAAAAAAAAAAAAGTATATATATTTTTTTTAAACCAGTTAACTAGACTCCCCACCTTACATCCCGGTAAGGGACTAAAAAATGCAAAAAGGAGAAAAGGACTCAAAGACGTATTAATTAGCAAATGGGATAAGGAGATTTGAGTTTTTAAGTTAAACTGCATTAGGAAGTTCAGTGAAAAATGTACTCTTGCTTTTAACCTCATTGACCTCCAGTTTTCTCAGAGACCTCATCAGCGCTGTAAAACAAGTGAACACTGCCTGTGCTTCATTTATCCTTTCAGAGGTTTTAGTTTGGTCTTTCCTGCTGAAGCGTGAGGGCTCAAATATGTAAAAGCACATTAACGGCACACTGTCTACTAAGAGAAGATTAAAACTCAAGAGCTTTGGCAGTAAGGGGTGCACTCCTCTTTAACCCAACATGCATAAACACAGGAGTTTTACTTTCTGTTTTGTTCTAAGGTATTTTTGTTGATAATGTGTAAAATGTGAATTATTTGTTAGAAACCAGCGGCATGTTGGCCTGCAGCTGTTTTGGTTAAATTTTATTGATACATAAATATGACTTATTGATTTAATTATTTTGTGAGAGGCAGATTATATAAGATTTATATCTATATGTATGTATTTCAGTCAGGTGTTTGCAATTTTGCTGTATTTTTTTTTAAGTTCCTGTTAAATAAATGAATAAATAAAAATAATAAAAACTAAAACGCATCAGACCTTTTAATTTTTCTGGCAAACAAAAATGGGAAATATTATACAAGCTAGTTTTCTCCTGAAACTAGGTGACCTTAAAAGTTTGAATAAGGGTATCTGATTTCATTGGATCAAAAATATTGAGCAAACACTACGCCATTTTACAGTAAAAATAATTTACACATACACAAAATTAAAGCACTGCTGTTATTCTACAGCACCTTCACACACACTTTAGTGTTGCCTGATGAGGCACAGCCACGCACACACACAAAAAACATTACCCATAGCCTCCAGCAGAGGGAGCTATGAGCCCAAACTTGGGTTGCACATTGAGACTTCTTGCCCAGCAACCATTCCTCCTGATTAGCTAAAGCTTTTCAATGAAAAGGCAAATCCATTCGCTCTGAGCCAGGACTGCATCTCATCACCCAGCAAGACTAACAAAGCCCTGGCCAATCATGTGCTTAAACGTCTGCATAGGTGCGAATGCGGCAGGCTGCAGACCTGACTTCCCCTTACTGACACGGAGCTCAATTAGGGCAGGAAACGAACCGTCTCGGTCTCCTGCAGGAATTTCTCTGTTTCTGAAAGCATCTGGCATGTGAGCAGAAACAGGATCTAGTAATGGATGCCTTTTTGTCTTGCCTGAGCTTTCACATTTATGTTTAGAGCGTAAACATTGGCGCGGCTGTTCTCAGTAGTGACTAACACTTCCTGTCTATCTGCTGCTGCTGTGTTGGATAAGAAGGAAATTCTTCAGCCCTTTGGCCAAAAGAGGCTGCCTCATCTCAGGTTTAACTGACAATGGGGTTTATTTTCCATCCTAACTCATATGTAGGCACATGAACATACTGCACATTTCAAAATGGTATAAAAAAATACATTTAAGGCAACTCCCCACCCCTCTCTTCCCATTCTGCTCCGGTTGGCCTAAGTCACTCCCATCATTAGAATCATGCTTCACAAGCAGCTGAATTCAACACGACATTAGCTGTTGTGTGAAAGTGTGTTTTCCGTTTTGTCACTATTAAACACTTGTTGGGTGCAAATGTCAACCTCAATCATTCTTAATAATTGGCAGAAAATAAGCTTAAAACAAAACTTGAAATAGGCTTAAAAATTTGAGTTTAAGTCCAACGGCAGCAGTTTGTCACGTCTTTCTAAATACGTACCATGATTTCCAACGATAACCGGAATTCACAAATATAAAATACATAATACCATCAAAGTTTTCATCGAGCAATGCTCTGCAGGTGAAAGAGCCCCGCTTTTCCTTCCCCCCATAAAATTCATCAAAAGCGTAGCAGAGGATTACATTCGAACTTCTCTATGCACATCACCAGTTTCTCCTCAGTGTGAGGAAAGGGAGTGATTTGAGGGGAAGCAGGAGAAATGTTCCTCTTCCATCTTTATCTGTCCATTCATCCAGACAGGGAGGAGTTGGTGAACAAAGAGAGGTGAGAGGTCATTGACATCAGAGAGCAAAGAAAAGGATGAGGACCACAATCATGATGGTGACCAGCACACCGATGGCGCACCACTGCCTCCGACCTGATGGATGCAACAGAGGAGATCATCAGATACAAAAGCTCACACTAAACGTAGACTACAAATTTGAATGTGGGAAATAATAATACTATACACTTCCATAGATTTCTGAGAACACCTGTGTTTTGAACCCACTGCTTTCATATGGACACAATCGAGACAAAAAAACAACAACTTACTGCTCGTCATGTGAGATACTTTCTCAAGCTTTTTTAAGACCGAGTCCATGCGGGATGAAGTCTGGTCCATCTCGTCTCCAAAATCCTCCAACATACTAAACAAAAAGCAGCACAAAGTAAAAAAAAAAAAAGAAGTCAATGTTTCAAATTAACTTTGAGTAATAGCTAATAATTTCAT
Source organism: Rhadinocentrus ornatus (assembly GCA_037177495.1). Classification (NCBI taxonomy): domain Eukaryota; kingdom Metazoa; phylum Chordata; class Actinopteri; order Atheriniformes; family Melanotaeniidae; genus Rhadinocentrus; species Rhadinocentrus ornatus. The sequence continues at coordinate 22,908,259 of JBAMHW010000004.1, forward strand.
GACCAACTCAAGCTTCATGAAGATGAACATTTAAAGTCAAATCAGTTAAATCAAGCAATTGAAATCTTTGTTTAAGCATTGTGACCTTGTGGGTCTTGTTTGTTATATTTCTGTTCAACGCTTTGCTGACCATAACAAGCATTTATAACAGGTTTTCTCAATCTTATTTGCATATTTCTATTATTTATGACTAAAACTCAGTTTTCAGTTAGAATTTCAGTTAATAAATTCAGCCCACACACATACTTACACAGCTTGCTCATCAAGCTCGTCTCCGATCCGTCCAGACATGTCTTTGAGGACTCTGATGCTGCCCGACACCAATTCCAGCTGCTCATCCTGCTCCTGCATGATCAGCTACACACACACATACGCACACACACGTTTAGAGGCTTATGCAGACTTACATTTATGGACTGGGGACTCTCTTTTGCATTGACCTCATCCCAAATCTCAACATAACGTTAATAACTATCGTTATTAGCACTAGCTTTTGTCACTGAAAGGGTAACCGTTGTTTCATGTCAACTTTCACCTTGTAGTTTCACTTTGAAACAACTGCCAACTGTCTTGTATAAGTATGGTGATTATGTGTGGCATGTTTTGGCCTAGTTTAAGGTGTCTAGGATTGTGACTGTAATGTTACAGTGTAGAAGTGAAAAAGCACAAGTGTATCTATGCCATTTTGATGAAACACTAGGAAATAATCTTCTTTCATTAAGTCAGTCATATAAACATTTGTTTCATCAACTTCCTACTAAACAAAATACAACCTGACAGGATGTGTGATGACATGTCAGCATCATTCAACACTGCTGTCAAACCACACCACAGGAAGTAAAAACCAACAGCTCATACACTGAGATAAAAAAAGAGAGTACCACCTATATCTGATCCTCTTTCACGTAATTCACAGCATGAGATCAGAAACATCCTGCAAAGCGAGCACTTCTCTGGGCGCCCTTCTCTTCTTACAATGTTATTCTTTCATTCCATTTTATTCCAGCATAAATCCATTCAAATCAAATATGTAGCGCTGGGGAAAAGAAAAAAAAAAAAAGCCAACACATTTTACAAGATTTGAATTTTCGAGTCAGCCATAAAAAAATAGTGTCTCTTTTTCAGTCGACCAAGCCATCCTTTGCTTTATTCTTCTGTTTCACTTTTGCCTCACATCATTTCTCGCCCCCACCTCTGCCTTTCCTTTCCTTTCCTTTTATCAACCCAGTTGTTCCCAAACTTTCTCTACCTAGAGAATAGAATAGAATGCCTTTATTGTCATTATACACCGGTACAACGAGATTAAGCCATCACCAAAACAGTGCAGGAT
>JBAMHW010000004.1:22918292-22937489 GCA_037177495.1 Rhadinocentrus ornatus
AATAATAATAATAATAATAATAATAATAATAATAATAATAATAATAATAATAATAATAATAATAATAATAATAAACCCATTTGACAAGAAAACCAATTTGATCTAATTGTATCTTTTGAGAAGTTAAAGAGAAGAAGAAAAAGATGAGGAAGACAACATTAATGAGTGAAAGATTCATTCCCTCCAAATTGAATCTGCTAAATTAGGCTCAGCAAGCAAAAATCTAAATAATAAAAGAGATTAACTGTCAGGGAGAAAAACGGCAGACGGAACAGATGGTGTGTGTGTGTCTGTGTGTATGTGTGGTGCAGCTACAGCAGGTGTGGGCGGCGCCTGCTTGACACTTACTGAGGAATGAAGTTCACTTTACGTCATAGAGGAAATAAAACGGCGCCCTACTACTCACACACTCTCATTTCTCTGGATACAACAGCTGGTGAACAGCCGAAGTCCGACCTAAGACAGATTAGAATCTAGAAACTGAAGTTACATATAGGACAGAAAAACCTGTCGCCTTTGCTGTAATTGCCAAAACAACTGTGCGCAATTACGCATAAAATAATTATGAGTGCCACAACAGCAATGGATGTGAACGAGGAAGCCAGAAGGATATTGACCGTGTCGATAAGTAAGCTGTATGCTTCCAGGAGCCAGAGAGGGGGACTGAGACTCCACCGGAGCCTTCTGCTCTCCCTGGTCATGAGGTCCGCACGGGACATCTATCACTCTTCTCGGGAGAGCGAAGCGCCGAACACAGCGCAGTCAGCATCAGAGGAGCCAATGGACACCAGCTCGAGCCCGGGAGAACAAACCCGACAACCAGACCCTCAACCTGAGCCAAAGACAGTCATGAACGTGGCAGAAACGGCCCCAGAGGAGTCGAGTAATGAGGACGAGTATGACTGTGAGATCACAGAGGACAAAGAGAACTTGAGCCCGGCGAGACAGTCCAGGAAACGCCGGGGCAAGGCGTCGGCGGCGCCCGACTTCCTTCCCATTAAGAGGGCGAGGCTGGAGCCCGGAGAAGAGAGGTATGCGGCCCCTCTGAGCAGCTGTCGCACCGGGGCAGCGGAAACTCTGACCACCCTGTCTCTAAATCGGGTCATACCTGCCTTCTGAACAGATGGAGGGAGGAAAAGCCTCCAACTGGACTTTGAAGTGGAGTGATTCTCAACTCCCTGTTAATCTATAAGGGTAGTTTGATCCCTTTTGCGCACCAGGTAGCTGACCTATATCAGCAGTCCCAGAACAAAGGGATTATAGGTGCCATGGAGTGAGTTCTCCGGTCAAACTCACTGTGTCTACTGGGCTGGTAAAGCCAGTACAACAAGCAAAGCAGTAGACTGAACAGGCCAAGAGGAGCTACGGGCTGGAAAGTTTGAAGAAGAAACAGAAGGTGAATTGGTTGTGTTGCCTCTTGTTTCCTGATGACTCATTTTCAACTCAAAGTCCAAATAAGTGACAACTGCTGAGTCAAAATGAGTGGATGTGTGAATCAGCAAAGAGTCAGTTGGAGATAGATTAAAGTGGTAAACAGTTGACCACAGGACAACATACACACAGAGACAAACACAAAACCAGAACTTCAGGGTATTTCCTGTCTTCATAACCAGTAATATGACTCAAACACTGAAAGAGGAAGGATAACTGAGGCAGAAACGCTGCCACAGACACTTTTATGAACACAGCTGCTGCAAACTTTGATAAGTCGATACTACTGCTTTGGGACTGTCCTACATACTGCGTTCACATGGTGCTAGGAAAAAAGAGGAAGAAAAAACACATGAGGCTGGGAGCCTGTTAACTTAACTTTGTGTTTTATTTAATTTCACTGAACTCCATTTTTTCATGTCTGACCTGTAAATTACCATTACCTCACATTCCAAGCTGCTTTTTGTTTGTGATTGAATTAACGTTGTAAATATTTGTAATAAACCTGTTGAAAGGTTAACTTGCCCTGGTGTTTTTTTGATCAGCTTGCAGGGTCAATTCTTTTTAAGAGGGAGAAGGCTGGTACAAGCCAGTGCCAGCCTGGCTTGATGTTGGTAATCTCCTGCTTACAATAAAGCACACACCAACACACACAATAAAACAGCTTCCATTATCGTACCATTTCCTGGAGGTTACGAAAGAATTCTGAATCACATCCTTTACTTCCGATATGACCTGACACCGTTTTATACGGGGGATATTGAATAAGTTATGCAACATCAACAGTAGCTGGGGGCCACATCACAGCAGAAAGAAAGAAAGAGGAAAAAAAGGCGGGGGCTGGTGTTAATTGCCCCTGGGCTTCGTCAGTAGTCCAGCTATACACACTAAAAGTCAGGGATGGTGATTATGTCAATCTATTTGATCATTTTTTTCCTCATGCTATCATCATTTTTGTTCTGGGATAAAAACCTCATTAACTCTAAATTTCCTTCACATTCTCTTTTTTCGTTTCCTAAATAATAAAAAAAGTTTCTAACAAAAGCAAAAACAATAACGGAAGAAAAGCACTATGCTACTGACGAGCTCAACAAAACAGCTCATACTTGATGTAGAAAGGTAGTATCAGAAACAAGCCATTCTGTAGTTTGTTTACATGTTGCACGAAACTATGATGAATTCCCTGCTAGACCAGTTTAGCAAGGACTTGGCAGAGAGGATGGCTGGATGTAATGAGAGTTTTCTTTTTAAAAACTACTTTAGTTTCACCAATTTAGAAAGTTCAATTTACTATATGAACACATTTCCCTCAATAATTGCTCTAAAAGCTTGATTATGTAGTTCAACGTGAATGCTCCCCATACCATCATGGAGACTGGTTGTTGAACTAATAACAAGTTGGATCGTCACTCTCCTTTTTGTCCTGTTTATGGTTTAAAATAGCAAACAAAAAAACAAAAACAAGCAAGACAAATGTATTTGTGCAGAGATTTACGACACAGAATCGTGTTTATTTTTAATCCAGTGCGGTCTCAGAGCCTGAGGGTCAGTCATGGCCAGTCATTACTGGTATTTAAGCCTTTTCTGTTGTGTGTAGAAATGTGATCTAAATTATATTGTGAGCAGTAAATGTTGAAATCCGTAGATTCTTTATCATTTTACTTTGGGAAAGATTATTGAGGAAATTGATGTATTTTCAGTTTCAGACCAGTTTTTCAAACTGAAATGCTCAATCATCCTTCTGAACAGTTTTGTTGCTATAGTTACAAAATATTTTCCTGTGATTAAATGAAGATTTATTTTGTCTATTTACTTCATATTCAGTAATTTTACCTCATCATTGTTATTCTTTATTCACAAAACACACACACGTTACCTTCTGTCACTTTCATTTTAGTCATTTCTTCCACTAGCATCTTTTGTAAGCTTATTTATCCTGAAACAGAAGCAATACTGTATATAATAACTCCACATGACAGGGGATATTAGGTTCATTCAGTGAGCAAGAAATTTGGGGAAAGTTTAGAGATGAAAAGAAGCATTATACATGAGCAAAGAGAAAAGTTATTTAGAGAATCTCTTTGATTCTTTCAAATTTTTCTGTGGGGAAATTTGAACCCTGTGGTTGAGAAACTGAACATTACATCCACTGATGTTGTTTACACCAATCAAGATGCCAGCAACCCCCCCCCCCTCAGATCTGATCATCGCTGGCTTAAAATTTAAAAACAACTGTGGGATCTGGGTCAAACCATATGGTGGTGTGTGTGTGTTGGGGGGGGGGGGGGGATTGTTCAGCTAGGTGGGATTTCAGAATGTGAAGGGTAAAAACGGCATGATTAGCCCATGGATTCAAACAATGCCACTTATGTGTGCAAATCCTCTGAGTGTAATTAAAGGGTGTAGTGTAGTGAGGTGTAGTGTTAGCTCTGACAGTCATAATTACTCATACATGTTTCATATGTCATATCAGTCAGACACATATTTTAGAGCAGAGTAAACTAGAAGTCCTTTTAGAGTAGCTGACATTAGTCATCATCCGTATTATCTCTACATCACTTTCTGGTATAAAAACAATTCCTATTTAACCTCTCCATCATCCAGTATTCAGAGTTTCAGCTGTGACCCAATAACACTGAGATTTGGATTGATTTGACGTAACTGCTCAGACAATACCCAGAGCTGCTACTGAGTGACTGCTCCAGGTTATTAGCACTCTGCAACAGCAGTGGTACACGCTGTTCCATGCAGCTTCATAAAAAACAACATGTCCTTGGACAGCACATGTGCTCCAGTCAAACACTGCTGCACACATACTTTGAAAACATGCCCATTGTGGCAAAAATCAGCAACTCCCACATACCAAAAAAAATTTTTAGCGCATCAAAAGAGAGCTTAAAGAGCCAGAAGTGTAAATCTCCCTCTCAGGGAAAAAGAAGATGCAATTTTTTCCTATTATTTCAGCATGTTTTTCAGCTTTGGTAAGAACAACTGGCATTCAAACAAATTATCTGTTCCCAGGAAATTGATTTCTCTAGCAAGTAATCAAACTAGACACAATCAGAGGACCATTAACAAGTACTGATAATTGCCTACCTGCTGTTTGGTGTGTGTGATATCTCCTTGAGATTGTCTTATATTGTAGATGTTGCTGAATTAGATATATGTAAGACAAAGTGGGATTTTCAGTGGTTTTGACCTGTTATAACAGGAAATTGCATTGTTTTAAGTAGTAGTACAGAACTTTTCAGATATTTAATGTCTGATTAATTAAGCAATAAATCTAGTCTGTGTTAAGCTGAAAATGAAAAGAGCGTATGCAAATGTGAATCTATCAAGATTGTACAAAATGTCATGACAGTCTGTATAGTAGTTTTTGAGATATTTCACATTTAATACCAGCAGTGGGTTTACCAATAAACCAGTATAACACAGATGCTTCCCAGTTCTCAGTTTCAGAGTACTCTGCTTTTATCTGCTCATATTTTGAATGTCCAGCAGGGTTTTGATCCTTTTTAAAAGTAGATAATTAGACATTTTTGAAAACACATTTATATCAAAATAGCATAAAATGCTAAATTGTTAAACAGAAGACAATAAAGAAGCTGACTTATTCACACTCTGTGATCACACAAAGATCTCCTCTCAAGATTTCACAGAAAAGAAAGAAAAAAATGAATAGAGGCTCAGGTTTACAAGCATATTCAAAGAACAGAGAAAATGAGAGATCTGCGTTTTTTTGCAGGTGGGGAAAGAAAACCGCTTAAGTGCTTTTGTCAGTTAAGTCCTTTTTACCAGTTAGGAAGGTGAAAAATAACTTGGCTACATTGTGATTGGTTCAATAAAAGGAGAAATCTTTCAGGGTACTTAAGAAAGCCATTAAAATCTTGCTGAAAATATCTCAAACCTGTAAAATAAGTGAACAAAGATCTTATCATTCCTCAAGCAAACCACTGGAGAGATATTTAGAGAAGATTATTGGCATTTGTGATCCATTTGGGAGATCTTAACCTTACACACTCAAACAGGTTGAGTCTGGCTAAATAAACACTACTGAAGAGAATACACAAATCAATAAATGAGTTAAAAAAACCCCAAAACATTTGTCCTGGACCCCAAAATGACAAAATCTACTCCTGGGTGAAAATGATCATAAGTGATAATTTAATTTGGATGATATCAGAACGTTTGTATGAGGCAGGTCCTATAAAGCAAATAAAGATGAAGGTCTGAAGAAAACAAGCACATTTCCACCAACAGTAATGGGGTTGATGTCAGATAATGGACCAAGGAATGATCATTATTACCTTTGCAGTAAATATGCAGGTGGAGTTTGGGCACTTTTTTCTTTCAAAAGCAGCTTGGTGATGCTGAGATAGGAGTGTCCCAATAATATAAAAAATAAATATAAGGCTTATATTTTAAACGGCTGAATGACTCTAAGAGATTTTGACATCATATATTCAGCCAACAAACAGGGGGCAAACAGTGCATTTGTTGAGACTATTTTCAGCAGCAGATTAATCCACATTTGCTGCTCCAGTGAGTATTTCAAACACAAGGGTGATGTAATTGAGAGAGAAGCACTCAGAGTCCCAGATTCACACCAAACCTTATCGGTTTCTTAATAGAGGAATACTCTACATGTTTCAGGCATCAGATGAGCTTTGTTGGACAGAAGGATTAAATATTTCAGGTTTTTAAGACAAACATGACATGTTTCTGTAGGTTTGCTTCTTTATCATTATCACTTTCATTGTTATCTTTCCATATACAATAAAGAACAAGAGGATAGAAATCTTGTTCATGATTAAAAAGTTAGGAGGAAAAGTGCACCGCTAATATTTCCTGCAAGAGATATCTAATCCATCAGTGCTACAGCAACAAAGCAAACTGTAAGGTCTTTTCCAGTGATGGATTCCCTGGACCAATCCTGCGCAGAGAGGGCCATATAAGAGGCAGTGTGATTAAGATGCAGAGTGCAGAGGCCAGACAGTCGCAGTGACGTAGAGCTCTGACAGCTCAGAGCTAAAAAAAGAACAGCACCGGAAATGTCACACTATACATGTGCATCCACTGCCGTGGTTCTGCCTGTGAAGGATGCAGATAAACTGTTCGGCAATCAGAGTGAGTCGTGTGCAGATGTGCGTCGATGCAGAATCACTGTAAATTATTAACACATTATGCTAGTCGTATTACTTAATTATGCATTTATGGAAGTGGCATTAATATGTTAAGGGTGAGGTACATTGCAAAGTAAAACTGTCATTTAAGAGTTGATATTTCAATGAAATAAGATTCCTTCAATTGAAAGGTTGCTGGTTTAATTCCTATCTTAGTGTATTTAACTTGTAAGCTGGATTTTTGCTAATGCTAAATCAATGTAATGAAATGAGTTCATATTTATGGCAGATGTGACTGTTTATGCACACAGCTGCAAAATCAGGAAAAAAAATATCCTATGAAATGAGAAAAGGACAACTTAGATAGGAGAGTTTTAAATAGCACATCTAAATATTTAGTTATTGCATGATGTTTAATGAAGTGAAGGAGGAAATAATTGTAGGTAGATATATAATTTAATCTGTAGTATAAACACAGACAAGAGTGTGTTTTCCTTCATCATTACATTCCATGGAAACAACAAAACCCCCCAAAAGTTGAACATCTTTGGAGCATGCCGTGTAAATTCTGGAGCTCAACTCCTAATATTTGCTTAGTGTTAAACATGGTGGGTCTATTTCTCTGAACAGGAAATCATCCTCTATTGTGATTTTGACAGCAAATGTCTCATGCGCTTCTCTAAACAAGTGGGAGGAAGCTGTCGCTTCTCTGTGTGTGAAGAATCATTTGATGATCACATGTCAAACATGATCTCATCCATCTCACAGTGCTGATATTTTTTTTTAGCAGAAGAGATGGTATTTATGAATGTGAAGTATAAGAATGCTGGTGTCTGTTTGCCTGAGTGTGTCTGACAGCAACAGAGCTGACACAGACAGGAAATGATGCGCTGATACTGGCGGGCGACAGAATGTGTAGGTGGAGTCTATTTTAAGACAGAAGGACAGAGCTCTTGATACATCTGGCTACATATGACTGTGTGTGTATGTGTTTACAGTGTGTGCGGGCAAACGATGCAGCAGGCACACTAATGGCCAGACAAGATGCTTTTAGTAACCTTCAAGCTCACAGATAATTGCATTTTTTTAATATATATGCTCAAAATAGATATAATTCTTCTTCTGCTTTTCTGCTCTTGGATGCAGAGTGTTTTAGAAAGTGGGAAACAGACAGTGATGAGTGGACAGCGAGGAAGAAGAGGAAGATGGACAGATCTAAGAAGGGTGAATGCAGGAAGAGAACAGCAGGCATTCAAAGAGGGAAGAAAGAAAGGAAGGGGGAGGGATGTCAATGTAACGATGAGACTACATAGGGAGAGGGATGTGTAGGACAGAGCAAAAGGCTGCACGTGAGTGTGGAGGTTTTTGCGTCTTCCACATCACTCGTCAATGACGCAGTGCATAACACAGACAGAGAAGGAGGAGAAGGAGGGTGGAGGCAGATTAAAGATGCTAAGTCCAAAATGAGCATTTCTGGTTTAAAAAAAAGTCTGTAATTGAAAAATTAGATTTGAATCTAAAATCTAAACTCTCGAGCTGCATGTCATCTTCTCTGGGGGTGAAAAAGGGCTTCCAAATTTAAACATAAATGTTTTCAAGCACTCATTCAAGTTTAAAATATCTAATAGTTCAGATAGTTCTATCTGCTCTGATTCCAATGATAATTCTGATACTAAAACAGACAAACAAATAAATAAATATATAGTCTGTGAAGATAAAAAAAAATTTAACCTGAGACTTGGCATCCTCACACAAAGGTCACACATTTTTGGTTGTATGCATCACAATAGTAATATTTGTGTAACTGGAACCTGTTCACAAATTTACACTTAAACTGCCAATAGTCACATTTAAAGTTGTATTTGTAAAAAATCACATTTCATAAAAAGTGAATAATATTCATGAATATTTGGGGTTTTGAATAAATTCTTTTTTATATTGCGAACAAATTCTCTCATTAATAAGAGACTGGTACAAATTTCAATAAATAACTTTTTCCTCTCCTTAATTTGTTATTTATTTTTTATTCCCAGCTACGTCTCAGTCACTTCTGAGAAACATCGTTTTACCCACTGCTTTTCTCATTCATTCACATGTTGTGCAGGTCTGCAGGAAGGATACCTGCATTCATACTCTTGAGGAGGTGACGTTACGACCATCACATCACCAACACAGCAACACCCTTCAAATAGTATCTGGGATGGACAGATGTTGAAAGAGCATCACTATTAAATCACTTTAGAAACTTGTTGAGCAAACGTATAATAGGTGGCATCTAAAGGGAATGTCGGGGTAAAATCTTTGACATGTTCAGTGAGCATGTATCATACTTGTTATACTTATAAATAAATATTATTATGTCACATATGATCAGCTTTAGTATTGATATTGCAAAGCATTAACATTCAAAGGTAATCATGTTTCTTCTTTGTTTTAACCCTAGTTTTTATCAGTATGCACCGTTTGCATGTCTATTTCAATACCCATCCCTAATCAACAGTCACTGACAGCAAAGTAGAAAATTAGTAGAAAGTTCTTGGAAAACACTGTAGTTTGCTGTGCAACGCCACCATCCACTTGCTTCTATAATTTAGCAGATGTACCATAGGATAACAAGGTGATGTTAGGTTTTAGGGCCTTGTAAATTTAATAAATATGCCATTTTTGATCATGTGGCCTGGATGAGCATAATTTTTTAACATGCGTTGTGAGACTGATTTGAAAAATGTCATTTGATTTTGTGTTCTGTGATAGCAATAAACACACTGTCCGAATGCAATAGCAAACAGCATTATAATCATTCATGTTGTTCAGAAGCTGAACCTATAACCTTGAATGTGTGTATTTTCAATTCTAAAGCTACATCATATTGTTATAAAAGAATTACTTCGTCATCACAAGCTTTTATCTAAAGACTTCTGAGTGATAGGACAGCATTTTCCCCAGTGACCTTGCCATGCGCACACTATTAGTGCTTTGTGTATGAACCCTTTTCAATTCCAATCCATCAAGCAACGTGTAAGTAGAGACCCTTTTCTGGCAAAATGTGTGCACATGCTTCCTGTGTGTTGTTCATTTCAGGTTGCACACCTGAGCAAAACCAGTTTGAAATAAGCAGATTAGTTATGTAAAATAGTTAAAATACTAGCACATGAGCCAAAAATATAATCCTGATAAATCAACATTAACACTTTATCCTTTGGGGCCTTTACAAGAATGGCTAATGCAAGATTAATCTTTGTTTATATTGAGATATTGACACCATGAACTTGGATGAACTGTAGGCCTGGAGGAGCTAAATGGAGGTTTGAAATGTTAACTGCAGCTCTGTTTAAATATAGCTGGTCTGAGTACTTAAAACTAATGAATTGGCTGAGATATTTCCTCACCATAAATAAGACACAAAATGCAGTTAATTTTGAATGAGTCTTATATACACTGCTGGCTCAAATACTCAAACACTTACTTTATTTCTTCATAAATGAAAACTAACTCCTGTTTGGGTAATGTTTGGTGAAAACTAGCAAAAATAGAGAGCAAAAATATGTACTTCTTTTTACTTTTGACCTGTTTTAAAGGTTTTAATAGTAATGTGGAACAAAGGGTCATAAGAATGTGTACTATGACCAAGTAAGTGGTGTTTCACACATCATTTTATATATATATTTGTTGACAGTACTATTACTCAGTCAAAATATTCCCCCTATTTTTCTTCCACTATGTGATTAATTAACATTAAATTTCTACACAGTCCTGTCCTGAAATAATTGCGTACAACTTCTTGAATGCCCTAAATTGCTGTATGACCAACACAAATACCACCTGATTTCGTCTAATTCAACATCTCAGGTGTGTCACTGGATTCAGGATGAAAAAACACACACACAGGAGGATGGGTAGAATGCATTCTTTCTGGTTTATTCAGGTTCTTTAGGAAGAATTCTGTTTGAAATTACAAAATGCACTTTTAGAAACAGCAGAGACAGAGAAAGAAACAGAGGAAGAGAAAGAGATGGTCAGAAATAGACAGAAAAAGAGAGGGAGAGAAAGAAGGGACTTCATAGCCAGAATAAATGGGAATAACATCACCAGATTCAGGTTCAGGCAGCTCTTTAGTTTCAAAGGGATTGTTTTTCATCAAGGAAAGTTATGTATGCATTGCCCCCTTTTTAAAATCATTTTTTAAAATTTTTTCTCTCATAGTGTTAGTTAAAGTGTTATCTATCCTTGTTGCCCCACGGGTTTCCCCCATGAAAGACCTGGCAAATATAACAAACAAACGTTCTTTGATTTCATCACCAAAGTCATTTCCATTTTTTGTCAGGATGATTTTATTTTTCATTTTTCTTCTTTTTTTTTGTTAGGTTTTTTAAATTTTTTGTTTTTAAAAATAGAAGAAAAAGAAACACATTGCTCTTAAAAACATCTATCTATCTATATATTTTTACATATATATACTTTTTTTCTTTATATTTAATATTTTTTTAGTTCCTGAAGTTGACCCCACATAGTGGCATGCACATTGCACATGCAAATCTGTAATTAAATACTTCTCTTTAATCTTAAATTACCATGTTTGCTTATTTTTTTTCTCTTTTTCCCCCCCAACTTGCTGAGTGATTCCTGTATGGTTTTCTACTGTGGCACTGGTCTACTGGGTCGAACGGTATGTGGTGTGCGTTGTGATGAGATGGATGATTAGAAGTTGCTTCAGAAAGTTTCCCCAGTACATTTAGATCTTTTTAAATTATAACCTTTTGTATTAAGTTGCTGCCGATGGATGACAGCTTGATAATTTAAATTTTTACCGTGTTTTCCTGTTTAGTGCTATTTATTTTCCCTTTATTCTTGATTTAACCCTGTTTATAGCACAACTGTTTAATTAGGGACAAATCAATAAACTTTATAATGCAAACTGTTCCTTGTGCCATTCCCAAGTTTGGGTTTGGATATTTAAAATCTTGCCAAACAAAACATACGGGGGGAAAAATTTTATCTAATAATCTGAGAGCAAGAAAACTTGCAAAGAAGATGGACATAGCAAGAAAAGTAAATCTCAGCTTCAAAGGGTTAAAGAAAGACCTTGTTTATCTCAAAATCTTTTGGCACCTTCAGATGATTTGAGACAAGTCAGCCCGCAGCACCCTGGACACTGACTTTGCTGAGGACAAAACCACTAAAAGCAACTTGTCTACAGTGAGTTGATGGGAACAAATGAAGACAGATAGGAGAAGAGAAAGAACATGAAAGATGGGAACAGAAAGAGGGGTTTTCAGGGTTGCAACAGCGACAGATAGAGACACTTTACCCACGTCTCTCAAGAATCAATTTATTAAAAGTCTGCATGCGATTATGGAGCTAAACAAGATTTAGTGGTGCCATTTATGATCATACTTGCCCATAAAGGTGTGAATTAATTATAGTGTGACTCAATAAATTATAACCTTTTGCTGATGAACCTCAGTTTAGAAGTTAAAGAACAAACACAAGTGTAAATTAATCTGAATCTTAGGCCTTGTCTACAACATGTTTTTTTCAACACTTTTGTTGATTCAAATTATTAATAATTTTAATGGATTACTTGTCTTTATAATCAACTCTAAAACCTGCTTGGCTCCATAAAGAAATAACAGACGCACAGTCATGCAGCAAACACAACACCCACTCAGACAGGCATGAACTCACTCACTCCTTTCTATCATGATGATGAAAGCTCAATCCTGCAACCCTGTGTTCACAAATGATATTACAATGCAGTGACAGAATGTGGCAGAATGCGGTGTGTGGAGTGAAAAAGAAGAATTACAAAAAAATGACAAGATAATTAATCATGATGAACACAATGACTTTTTCATAAACTTTATGGAATATATACACATGAATTACAGAGCCAAATATGTACATCAGATGGCATTGAGAAAGGATGGGTAAGAGAAATGACGTGATTTTTCCTCAAACACCACCCCTACACTCTCTCTCTCTCTCTCTCTTACTCACACACACATACACACACTTACATATCTCTCCCACCCTTTCAACCTGGCTGGGAATGAAAAATGGTGAAGACTGGAGGGAGGGGAATGAGGACATCTACTATGTGTGTGTTGTGATTATCTTAGATGAAGAAACCATCATGTCCTGTTCAGTGTAAGGCACTGAAGGTTACCTACTGTAGCTGATGATGTGAGGACACACTTGTACACACATGCTAATGAACTGACAAATCACTCATAAATCAATCATACACAAATAGTGCTGAAACTATTAACTTATTATTAAAATACAACACCAGCAAATGGATCAAATTAATTGTATACAAGAGAATTTACTGAATTTCTAATTGGTTTGATTGTAAATTATATTACTAATGTTGATTATTTTTCAAGGTAATTTAATTGTTCTTTCAGAATATCTGCTGCATTTTCCATTAAAACTTAGTGCATCTTGGTGCGCGCACACACACACAAAAAGAATTTAAAATAAATAAAAAATAATAATATAGTTCTCGTATTTACAAAATATCTTTATAAATGTGCAGAATTGAGCCCATATATATATATATATATATATATGTATATATTTTATTTTTTGCATGTTTGAATGCACAAACCTTTATGAATCAATTTTCACCAAGCTTTTGGACATTTGTAGATAAACTGGCTAATTTATTAATCGGTTTCAGCTTTTAACCCATTTACACACATATTACCACTTAATCTGCACACACATGCACACACAGAGTGAAATGTCTCTCTGTCGCAGCAGTAGCCCCGCCCCCTTAAATTGTGACTAAATGAGGGTAAGCTGAAGTTAAGAAAATGAACTCTTGAGCATGAAGAGTGATCCAGTGCCATTGTGAAATTGTGTATTAACATCACTAAACCTCTGTTGCTGCCCCCCCAAAACCTCCCACCCACCATTCCAAACACTAAAATCTGTCTCTCGTTACCTGTTAACCATCCCTCCCCCCCAACCTTTTGCTAATGACCCCTTACACACACACACACGCATGCACACATATAGTGCTGTACAAAGGGGAGACCACAGCGTGGCTTCAGCTACATAAGCACAACTTTTGGCAGCACTACTGTACATTAATACCCACTGTGTATTTATTTTTTTTTTTTTAAAGAGAGCCCTTTTTCGTGTTTTTGTCGACGTGTTGCCTCTCAACTGACCCACTGACACAATTTCACAGCCGACTGAGTGGATGGGTGGAACGCTTGTTAGTTTTCCTTTATCCCAGAGGGGTGAAGAAAGGGAAAAGAAATGATTAATCAGACATTAAGACCAAAGGCTGACAGAAGCCGGAGGTAAAGACAGGAAGCAGATGTGGAGATGACTGAGCAAAAACCTTACAACCCCACCCTCCCCCCAAACTGTGTTTAATAAAATAAAAAAGACCACAACAAAAACAAAAAATCAGATGGTCACTTCTTCTTTTTTTTCCCCAAAAGAATGGGATTTGTTTTTGGAAAAGTGCTCGCACACAACATGCTTTCACACAAGGGCAGTGTTGTGTGTCGGCCATTTTGGATCTGCTGTTACAATTCTGGACAAGCGAGTGATGTCATAGAGCCAAAATGGAATTGGTTTGTTACCTGCAAGTCTGTCAACACATTGGTGTTGAGTGTTGGTGCGCTCGGCTGTTAATGGGGAGTGTGTAATGTGTGTAGGTGAAAGGACAAGGGTGGGGTCAACGTTACATCTGATGCCATGCCAGGTAAAACCATACAATAACTCAATCCTAGGCCTGCTTATATTATAGCCGTCTCTTCCTTATGTAGTCTAACTAGCTACCTAACTCTAGAGGGACCTGAGAAGTAAGCAAACTGCTTTGAACCTCTGTAAACTTCTCATTACACCACCTGAAACTGGACCCAGGACATCTCTGGGATGGACACAAAATGGTGCCATGCCAAAGCCAAAAGGGCTAGCCAGCTAGCAGGATCCATAAATTATGGCCATTGAGTCTTTAAAAGTCAAAACTACAAGGCTCTGATTTAAACTGTGAAGATCTCTTATGGTTTTTTGGCAACTTTTACAAAAATCTGTGATTGAATGGGAGATTTAAATAGTCTAGCCCATTCTGGATGTGACATTAGTTTCCCTGCATCAAGCCTAGCCTCTTGACTGTTTCCTGACTGTGGCCCAGTCTCAAAATCCACACTCTCCCTGTTTTATATGCTAGCATTGGAGTCAGTGGGACCTGATTTTAAGGCGTAGTGTGGTTGATCTCATCTACTACAGAGGGTATAAAGGGTGGGGTAGACAGTCAGTAAGGGACTTGGAGTGGGGTAGGGGGATGACTAATGTGACTTGGATACAGAAGGCACTGTGGCTCTGTAGGGGGCTTTGGAGAAGAATCCTCGCCTGTCGCAACCTCTCTTGGAAGGTGAGGACAGAGGGGTTTCTGGTACACACCCCTTTACTTCTGCCAGATTAAGAACAAAAACACCCCAACTCTTATCCCCATCTTCCCTCTGCTTTGCTTAACTACATGACCTGGAGGCAACACATCTCAGGATAGCAGAGAAATCTGTAGGAGGAAAGGGGATCAGCCGCAGGAGAGAGGGAAAAAAAGACACCAACAGACTTATATGAAAGGAAGCGAATTGACATGGTGTGATGTCGTGTGCCGTGCAAAAAAATCTGTATGAATCTTCACATTTTCTCAGATTTCGATGATTCCTGTGTCATGAATTGTTTTACAGTTCCACAGCGCTGCAGTTTTTCCTATAAACCAATACGATGAGGATACTCATGAAGTCTGCATAGAGTCAAAACATGTGGACTGGGGTTTGTTTCCGACTTTTGCTTCTGCAAAAAAAAAAATAAATAATAAAACGGCAAAAGGTAGCTTATTCTTGATTGTGTCATTAGCATGATCAGTATGCAAAACAAACATCTGACACTAATTAAAGTCTGTATGTTATCTCTTACTACATCTACGTTATTATATCTAAATTTATCTGTAGGTAATACTATTTTTAGCTATGCTTTATCATTTTGTCCTAGAGTTATTGAGTATTCAATAATTACTGTCCCTCATAACAACAGGGATGAAATTATTAAACTTAAGTTTTTCTGTCTGTAAAAAGTTGTAAAGTTTTGTACTTCTTTAGTGCCATTCTCCAGCAAGCCGAGAGAACAGATGTCTAAGCCTATGAAAAGAAATACATATAGATGAGGAATTAGAGGTCAGTGGATACTGAAGTGGGGTTTGGCAGAGAGTGGTTCAGCTTTGCTACAACCTCACATGACTGAACTGGGATGATCTGACAAACAGGCTGATGGACCTGAGAGAGGAGTGGTCAGCATTGGCACAGATAGGCAGATAGAAGAGCAGATTGGCAAATGGACAGATATGGCATCTCTCAGGCCTCATCCAGATCTCTTGACTAGGAATGGGGCTTGCACATCTTACAAGGATATACGTGGAAGTCACTACAGGACTAAACACTAGGATGTGGCCAAGATGCTGGCCTGTAGAGGGGAATAATGTTAGCTGATAACTGCCTCCTGGTGGCAAAAACAACGCCAGACAACACTGACTAACGCCAATCCTGTACCACCAATGCTGTGCTATCATTGCTGGCAACTGATCTCACTGCAAAACAACAGAGTCCAACAGAGGGAAAAGCTCGAGATTCATTGTTTCCTTCATTGTTTTTTTTTTTTGTTTTTTTTTGGCAATAAGAGGAAGAATGTCAGCCCTGGTAAAAACTTGTGTAAATTCAGCTTTACCAACCTCAATAAAATAAAATGTTCTCGCTCTGAACATTAGTTACTGATCTTTGGGTTGGCTTGACAAGAGGATTGACCCTGAGGGCCATTGCAGGTTAGATACTGAGACTCCCCTGACCTCCACCTCCATCCTGGAGAGAGAATGTATCTTAAAGAGTTGCGTTACAACACGCAATGCCATTAACGTGAATGTTCCCAGGCCACCGTTGCTTTGAAATGTTGCAAAAAGGCATCAGGAACTGAGCATTCGTCATTAAACAGGGGGATATAAACACAAAGGATGCAAACAAGATGGACATAGCATATTTGAACTCCAAATAACATGACAACTCTACAGCAACAGTTCTATAAATCAGTCAATCATCATCATCACTATAAGACTATTGTTAATGACTGTCATCATTAGCAATAATAAATTAAGCGTATTAGAGGTTTGCTTCTCTCCACTCTTTCTCCCTCTTGTTTCTCAAGCACTTTGGGACAATATAATGTGACCCTAAAGTGTTTTATTTAGTCTCTATAAAGGTTGTAGAAACTGAGCTTTCAGCAGAAAACTGAGACAGACAGCTTACTGTCAAAGCTCTTTTTGGGTAAAAAGGAACCGAAAATTTACTTTGACAAAAAAGAGAGAGAGAGAGTTTGTAAGAAGAGAACTTCTTTGATAAACCTAAATATAAAGCTTCCTATACAGCCCCCAGGTCCCACCCATACTACTTAGATTTCCTCTCTAGTATGAATTTTTTTCAATCATGCAGGTTTCCATCAAATTTTGGATTCTGAAAAAGATCAAAGGAGGCTAAGCGAATGCAACAGAAGAACCAAGCTCCAATGTCCGAAGAAGAACAAGAAATAGAAGTAATCGATAGAAGAAATACTGAAGTAATAGTCTTTTCCCCCATCCCTCCTTTCCTCTCATCCGCCCTGTTCAACTGTGTGATGTCATTTCCTGTCAGGTCATCTTCCTCCATGTGCCGGATCGAGTAACAGAGGAGGAAGAGGCTTGACAAAGTGTCCAACTTCCTTCTCTAGTTACCTGAGCCCATCCCACCAATGCACTTGACCAGGAAGTGAGCCCACATTGTGCCTCACCCCTCTCCATTGCCACCACCCTCAGGACAGGAAGTGATGTCACAACAGTCCCATCATTGAGTGAGCACATAACAGTAAACAGAGATGATAAAACTCATCAAATATCAGCCAGCGCTGTGATTGGCTGGTTTTTGCAGTATAGGCGGAGCTTCCTGTTCAGTCTCTTGGAAAGGAAAAAGATCAAAGATAAAGTGGATGTTCTCTCTTTTCTTCTTGCCATTGTTTATCATGTAAAGTTTCACTGTGTTCTTCATTGTTCAAGTTTGATTTTCTGGAGGCATAGCTTGGCATGTAAGGGTTGGGGGTCCTGGCTTTTTAATGAACTTATTATTCTTTAAACATATCTGTCTTGGAACAGAGTCCAACCAGTGGGTTCCTTGTTCCACCTTAGTCTCATTTTTCAGTAATAGTCTGGCCCAATGATAGATGGATAGCACACATCTGACACATCTAAGCAATCAGGTGTCAGTCTGGGCAAAATGCTATTAGGCCTCATAAACCGCAATGATCACAGCGCATTTTAGGAACCTCATGATCCTCCATTGCTCCCTGTTCCCACACCTCTCTCTTCCTCTTGCAGCCTTGTCTTGATGTTGGAGGCTATTTCTGGGAAGTGTAGTTTTAAGAGGTAAACTGTGCCCTGGCCTTATGCAAGTTCTCTTGGCTCTGATTTATTTTAACGCTGTACTGCTTTGTCACTGATTTTACTCTTACACAGAATGCACAAAAGGCTAGTTGCAGCACCTTCATCCCCTTCCCACCACCCCTTTTTCTTATTTAGAGTCTGAGGGGTGAAAGGTAGAGGGTTTTGAGGGTATCCAACCCCTCCCTTAAACTCCACCACCACTGCTTTATTAAATGTTTTCATCCAAGGCCAGAGCACTGGAGGTATCTGTTCTTCTGCTCTGCTGTCCGAATTCCTCGCTGTCTGTGGTTGCTAGCACCAGTCATCCTCGTCGGTCTCACTATAGGGTTCGTGCAAGCCTTTTCGGGGCCCTCTGGCATGGGGAGGACGGTGGTGGTGGGGGGGTGCTCCTGGTGGTCCCCGCCGATGTGGTGAAGGTGAGGATGAGCGGTAGCCATTTGGTACCCTACGCGGATGAGGGTGAGGGGGTGGAGGGGGCCGGTGGCGGGCAGTCCTGGGTGATCGTGGGTTAGGATTTCCACCATGCGGGTGAGGGTTCCCATGGGAGAGGCTCTGCTCATAGGCAGGAGGCTCATGGTGCTGCTCATACTCGTAATCTCTCTCAAAAAAGGACCCGTCACCCTCTAGGCTGTCCCCAGGTGGAGGCCCACTCCAGCGGCTTCGGTGAGGGGATCTAGGAGAACCATGGAGAGGTGAACGTGGGGACTGATGCCTAGGTGAGCGTGGCGAACCGTGCCGGGATGACGACCCGCCGTGGTGTGGAGAGGTGTGTTGTGACGGGGGTCGGTGGTGATAGCCTCTGTCCTGGTCTGGTGGAGAGAAGTGTCGGGGAGATGGCGAACGCAGTCGACCTGGTCCCGGGGGACCATAGCTCGGCTTGCGGACAGCGGGGGAGTAGGTGACATGTGGACGTGGGACAGCAGGGGTCTGTGGCAGCTGACGACGGCCTCTCCGTGGAGTACTGGTCCCCGAGGTGGAGGGGACCGGGCTGCCGCTCACTGAACTACTGCCCTACAGCAAAATGTAAACAAGGAAAATCAAAACGCACCACAACAACAACAGAGACCAGAATTGAGCAGAGTGGTGGATAGATAGATAGATAGATAGATAGATAGATAGATAGATAGATAGATAGATAGATAGATAGATAGATAGATAGAT
>JBAMHW010000004.1:22937497-22948136 GCA_037177495.1 Rhadinocentrus ornatus
AGATAGATAGATAGATAGATAGATAGATAGATAGATAGATAGATAGATAGATAGATAGATAGATAGATAGATAGACACCATTGAAAATTATTCAAAAACAGTGATGAAGCAACAAATTGACACCAAGAAGCAACACGTCACATCGAAGAAAAATGGAGAGAGAAACAGTGACAAATAAAAAAGCATAAAAAAAAGAGAGATTGATATTCATAAGTAGGGCTATGGTAAAACTTTGAACTCTTAATGGATAAGTGCACAAGTAAAAAGAAGAGGTTAATGATCACAGTGAGTATTACTGTATAAGTATTGGTATAAGGCTTATTACATGTATTTCAGCAAACAAGACATAAATTAGATTTTTTAGGAAAACTACCATTAGGAATATATGTCCTTTTAACTCTTGTCTTTGGAGCCCACCTGTCTATGACCTCTCCCATCAGGCCCTTCACTGGGTGACCGTGACCAGTGGCGGTCATGGGGATGCCTGTGTGGGTAGTCATGGCGATCAGGGCCGTAGCGCTCCTTGTCCATGGAACTGTGATGATGGTGGTGGTGATGGTGGTGACGACGGTCCTTGGTGCGGCCACGGTCTCTCTCACGCTCCTTGGGTGGCAAGTCGCCTGACTGTGTGGTGGTGCTGAGGTCTGTTCCCAGGCCTAACAAGAAGGTGTCTCATTTGTAAATACAGAACCAACCAACTTCTTCTGGCTTCTGGCAACTTCTAGATTCTTGACGATTACTTATCCACTAACAGTATATAAGAATTTTAGTGTTTAAACATGTTAGTTTAGTGTGATTAGCTGTAAAAAAAATATTATCAATAATATATAATAATACTATTATATTGTAATATATTGCAAGTGTGATCCATACACTGTTGAGACTTGACTGAATCTTGTAAGTTTAGACTAAATTTGATGTACATACAGAGCAAAACTGAAAACATAATACCATGTTAAAGTTTGTGAATATATGCCGTGTGGTTTTACTTTGTTCTGTGAGAAAAATGCAGGGATGTCAATAGTAAAGATGACATCTTGAAAGCGGCATATGTCACATTAAAATCTAATATATTTCTCTACATTCATGCTACCATCAAAAACGTGTAAATTTACTTCATTAAGGGGACTGATAATTGTAGACCAGATGCAACACTGAATATTGAGATGATTTAAGAATGAAAATAGCCACAGTGAGAGACTCACCTGTGTCTGCATCGGTATATCTGGTCAGGGAGCGCTGTGATGTGCGGTGACTTCTGTCCCTGTGTCTGCGTCCTCCTCCATGTCTCCCTTCCTCAGACACCACCCTCTCCAGGGAGTAGTCATCCAGCCGCACGCCTCGACCTGAACGCCCGTGAACCAGGCTGGACGTGGAGCGACGCATCGGACTGGTGTCAGTGATGGTCTTTGAGGACAAGAAAGAAAAGTGTAGAAAAAAATGGAATTGTGATGGATAAAGAGAACATAAAGTAGGAGAGGAAGTGAGACAATAAGGAGAAAAGAGATAAACAGTGGGGAGAGACAGGATGGAGAACAGAAGTGAGATTTGTTGTATTCTCAACTGTAAGACACTCAAATGACTTTTACTGAATTCATGACACTGTTACAGAGCTGGACATGGTTGAATGTCTGTCAAATTATCTACTGAATGACAATGTCTGACTTGAGTCAGTCAGCAGCACCAAATAACTACAATTAAGAAAGCAGTTGCTTTAGCAGGAAAAAGCTGTTCAGGTTTTCAAAGTTTGCCTTTCATTTTAATCATCTAAAGATTTGGCTCATGTGGTGTCAAAAATTATGACCACCTGAGCACTTATGGAATCCCTGGAATCCCTAATGACAAAGCCTTTGATAGATATGTAATAGCATGAGATACCATGCATTACTACAACACAGAGGAATGAAACAGTCAGAGATATAAACAGGGTTAGGGAAGAAAATGGCAGAAAGACACAGAACAAGCAAGAGGACTATAAAAACCATGCCTCACATGCACACGGCAGAGGAGCCCATTGGACTTTACGTCATGGCAGCCATATTTCATTTCCATCATACTCAGGTTGCAAAGACTGCTTATGGAAAGGTTTTTTGTTTTGTTTTGTTTTTTTCAGTTTGCAGCTTTTTGTTTCTTATTTTTCCAACTCTAAAAGTAGTTTGTCATTATTGATCAACTCATAAACTAAATTAAAGTTTTTGTTAATTTGTCAAAATATATAAGAATTTCAAATCCCCATGAAATCAAATCAAATTTTCAAGTTTGTCAGAAGTTGCTCTAATGGGTTCAGATATTTACTCCTGATACTGATTCAAGAATGTCAGCATGCTTTGGGTGTTTTTCTTATCCGCAGCCCTGAGAACTATGGAAAAGGTTTTTACTCAGGGCTGCTTTTATATTTTTCAACATCCATCTTTTCTCCTATCTTGACTAGTCTCCCAAACCATGTTGCAGAAGATAAATCCTAAAAGCATGACAGCTCTTCTGATTACTGTTACATAAGTGAGTGCTGAAGTGCTCCACTTATGGTTGGCTTTGGTAAAGGTGTCGTATCACTACAAAATAACTCTGAATCTCATTCTTATGACAACTGATGCTTGATTAGCTGTCTGGTTTGTCTAAAATTGTATTACTGATCTACCTAAAATTCTCTGGACCTCTCAGCTGAAATCTTACCAATATACACCTTTAAATGTAATAATGTATATATATTTACAAGTTATTTCCAGTGAACTCAAATAGGCACATGTGGACTCCAGTCAACATATAGAAGACAATGCACCAGAGCTAAGTGGTTAAAACATGTTGCTAGAACAGAAAATTTTAGTCTTATATTTTTCATCAAGTTACAAAAAAATTCAAATTCAAATTTTCTTGTTATGGCGACCTGTGTGTACACATTGTACTGTGTTCAGAAGGCTGATGAACACCTAAAATGAGAATATAAATCACTTAGCTTGGACTAGTACAGCTTAAGCCTTAATTATTCCCAGATAGTTTGATGTCCAAACTGTACATCGCTGCCAAAGTTGAATGGTAAATGAATAACAAGGACGCTTCTAATTGTTGACATCTTATAGATTCTGCCTGTCAAACATTATAAACTACTTTGTTTGCAAAAACTTAAAGATGATGTTAGTCAAATATGGTTACTTGTGGGAACACAATTCCCTTATTTAAAACCTGATCATTAGGACCTGTGCGTGTGTTTTATAAAACAGACAAGAACATCTCTGTGTTGTCACAACTTATAATGAAACTAGACTTGTATCCTTTAAACATAAGAAACTATGTTTTATAGGAATCAGAGAACATGAAAAGGAACTGGCTCCATCTAAAAATGTTATTTTATGTTTGAACTAGTCGTGTGTTATTTATATTTACTTATTCATTTATTTATTTCTGCTTGGTTGATTTTCAGGTTCTTCTGACCAGGATAAGACCCTGCTGACACAACTCCACAGACCCTCACATCACCCTTCAGCTGGGCTTCAAACGCACAGCAGTCTGTACAGGCTCTGAGCAACGTAACACAAGCCATGCATGCCCTCGGCAAGACACTTACAAACACACACACACACACACTTGAACAAGATGTGTGACTTTCCACATTTTTTGACTATAAAATTAATTTTGGTAGAAAACCACCTTGTTATTTGTGGTGTAGGTATGAGTGTAACACAGCATCATATAAAAACTAATTGTTGATTGTAATATTACTAAAAGTAAATGTTTTGCATGATTTTCGTTGCATTGTTTTTAGCACTGAAAAAGAAACTTCAACGAGACAGGGCTCAAAACCAAGCGTTTTGGTCAGAAGGTGGCTGGCGGTGCTGCAGCAAGCACACAATCTGAAAAACAAAATCATTTTTAAAACTTGAACTATGTAAACTTTTCTAGTTGATCCCCAAAACACATTTTTAAACTTACAAAGTGCATAATATGAGCTCTTTAATAGAAAGAAAAGAGAAATTAAATTCTTCAGAACTGAGAAAAGTCATAATACGGTCAGTGTTATAGTCGATTGGTGTTATTATTTAAATTTACTACTTTAGAATAAAACTTGGTTTCACACTAAAATGATACACAAGAGTGAAAAAAAACAACCCAAAACCTTAAAGGTCCCATATAATGCAAAATTTACTTTCTAAAGGTTTTCTAACAGTTATATGTGTCCTCATAACCTGTGTATGAGGCCTCATGAATAAGAAAATGATGTCTCCTCTCTCCCTTGCTTGCTCCACTTTATAGCGACCGTGTGCTCAAACAGGTGAGTCTGAGATCTTTTCCTTCATGACCTCACAAAAGGAAATAACCACTACCCCCAGTAGTGGATACTGCCATTGACCCCCCATTATGCTGGGTGGGTTTGGCCCTTTCTGACATTAAATTTAATCCTCATGAACCGTTTTCAAATTTTCAGGACTACTTTACTTTCAAATTCTTGAGGCGCACTTATTTTACATCTAACTGTTGGTTACATCTAACTTGGTCTATGTGACCATTTGGTATAAGTATACAGTTCGTATGTAAGGTCTTTTGTGATTTGTGTGTTCGAATAAACTGTTGGATGAATCCATTGTTATTATATCTCTGGTTATAAGTTATGGATTGGAACTTACAAGGGCATCATCCACTTCATCATCATCATCAAATCCACATCATCAAACCGAAGTGCTGAACATGACATGGCCATTTTATGAGTACCCCAGTCTGCCTCAACTTCCATACAACTTTCCAGGCTACTATATGACAGTCTTTATCTAAAGCAAAACTTTTTCTTATTTGGTTTACCACTCTTTCTCACATCCACTGTGAGACTTAGCCACTTCATGCAGGACTAATGACATGCCAGCACGCTGCCAATTTCCCCGTACGGGCCAACAGCCACATATCAGGGCAGTCCATGCTTTTGTCACACACTGTTGACCCGGTCTGCAGAGATGCAAGAGATTAAACAAACACTGTGCACACACAGAGAAACACACTCAGATGCTGCATATGAGCAGAACTCCAGGGGAAAATTCACAGATAGCAAACAATGAAGAGCAGTGAAACCTCAACACAAGCAAACACAAGAGAGACAGAAAGAGGGAAAGAAAGAGAGACGTGGACAGTTAAAATAAAATTGGAAAGAGTTTGATGATAGAGAAAGGGAAAGGAAATCTGAGTAGTGACAATTGAGTCACAGCCGATGATTTAAAAAACAAAAAACTAAAAAATGTTTGGCGTACCAGGTGGATTGGGTTCATTTTGAGGACAACACAAATAGTGCCTTTTTTCAAGGCAAAGAAAAGCAAAGAAATAAAATGGAGTGGGAAAAAAAATCCACTCTAAACCGATACTTGATGTAAAGCATGAAGGAAATAGCCATAAAGTACATACATTACTTTTCACTTTTACTAAAAATTAAATTAGTCCCACTCCGTTCGTAAGACTTGAAAACACCTTGGATATGCAAATTTTCTGTGAAAAAGCTGCTTTATGCTGATGTGTATTTTGTGCAAACAGCTATAAATCCAAGAGCTCTGTGTGCAGACAAATATTCAAAAGAGGCCACATCCATAAAACTATATAGCAAACTGTTAGTATGCATAAAGGTAGATACTTACTTATCACCAGAGTTACTTCTGTGTTTGTTTTATTTGTACAAGCACAAGCCTGAGTCCTACTCTCATTTTAAGACACAGAACACAGAAAATTTATCAAGATTAAAAGTGAGTAATTTCACTATTTCATGAAAAATATTAGCCCATATTGCATTTGAGGGCAGTGCCATGCATAATAACCCACAAAAACATAAACAAACAAACAAACAAAAACAGTTAGATAGGACATGGGCAAAAAAAATGGGCCTTGAAAAATAAAATATACTAACAAGAAACAGCTGGAGGAACTTGTTCCAACTAATGTAATTAATTGGCAACAGATCATTAACATGAATGGTTTCATAAAGAGCAACTTGGAGAGGCAGAGTTTCTCCAAGGTAAAGATAGGCAGAGGTTCTGCCATCTGTAAAGTAACACTGCATCTACTAAATGTGGAGACATGTTAGAATAATGCTTCTCAGTATAAAAGTATGAAGACTTTGACAAATCTGTTGTCAAATAACAACAGATTCTGAGAATCTGTAGATATTTCTGTTTGTAAGGGACACACCTGAAAAGCAATACTGGATGCACGTGATTTTCAGGGCCTCAGGTAACACGTGTTTAAAAAACAGCAGGATCCTGTCATCAAAATCTCCTCATGGTCTCAGCAAAACGTCCAGAAACTTCATTGTCTGTGAAGTTTGCTATGCTGTCTGGAAACACAGGTCACAGCTCTATCATGCAAAGAAGAAACCTTATATTAAGATGGACAAAGTCACATTTGTTTTGGAAATCTTGAAATCCATGTCCTCTGGATGAAATGGAAGGGGGACCACCTGAATCTCTGACGGTATATGGGTGGAATTGTTCCTATGGAACTAGCAACTGGCACATTGCATGACAAGGTCTAAGAGAAATATCTGCTCCCATCCAGATGATCTTTCTCAGGGAGAGCCTTATATATTTCAGCAAGACATTGTTTTGTACTGCATCTAACATAATATGGCTTCATAATAGAAGGGTCTGGGTGCTGGAAGGGACCCTTTACTAAATGAAAATATTTGGTGAATCATGAAATGCAAAATATGACAAAGACTGAGGACTGTTGAGCAGCTAGAATATTATATCATAGAGGGATAGGATAACACTCTTCTCCCTAAGGTCCAGCAGCTGGTCTTCTTGGTTCCCATTTACACACTATTTTTAAAAGAAGAGAGGATGCTCAGTGGTAAAAATAGTAAAAAAATAAAATAAATAAATAAAAAAAATCAAGGTAAGCTTAAATTTATCCTGAAATTACTCACTTTCAATATTTGAAATGTTTTTTATGTTCTTTTCTCAAGAAACATCTTGATATATAAAATTGCAAGTCATTGCATTCTGTTTTTATTTTTATTTTGCAGTGTCCTGACATAGATTAAATTAGTGTTGGTATTACGTTGCAGGTCACTACGAAGCTAGGCTTGAAGATAAACTTCAGTGAGAACTTTGGTATGCCATATGATGAACAGCATCATAGTTACTGGGAATTTTCTTGACATGTCAAAAATCAGTTTAGGGACTATCAGCTCAAATAATACCACCTGAACTTTTTGTACTGTGGTTTCAACCCACCCACATGGCACCCCAGGTGGAAGAAAAACAGCAAATAACAATTTGATAAAGGTCCAATTTAATAATTAATAAACAGAGAGAGAGGAGTCAAGTGGGAAGGGAGATAGAGAGAGAAGTACATACACTGAGGTTATTTCCGCGAGGTCTGTGTCTCCTCCGCTGCAGAGCAGGCAAACACAGAAATGATACGTAGGGCATTGCAGTGTAGCGCACACACGCACGCACACACACACATACACGCAAACATACTCACGCGCAAACACACAGATAAGGCCCAATGTAGCATAGATGCCAGGGCCAAAAGAAGAATGAATTCAAAGAGAGAGAATGAGATAAAGATGAGAGAGATGAGAGACACGAAAAGTAAAGTGATGGATAAAAAAATATAGATATAGAGTATAGATTAAAAATAAGGAGGTAAAAATAAACTCAAATTAGTTTTGAAGGAGGAGAAGGATGCAGAGACAGGAGACAGAAAAAAAGAACCTGGTTAATACAAAGAGTGTGCACACATAGCAGCGAAGTGCGTGTGCCGATGAGCAGGAGAGAACAACACAAGATGCTTGTGCATCCACACACTCACACAGTCATACACACACTTACCGATATGGCATGAACTCTCTGTAAGGCAGAGCAGTGTTAGAGGACAGTAAGTAACAAGGTTTACACACACATACACTCCAGAGACTTAACACACACACAAACAAACCACACACATAGCATATTTTCCATGTATCGGTCCTCCTCTCATTATGTTGAGTTGCTGTCAAATTATAGCTGCAGATCTAATTAAAGATCTGTTTAAATTCACATTAGATACTGCACTGTATTTTTTCTCAGACTATCCAAGCAAACAGCAGTAATTATTTCCTTTATCTTTATAGAGAAAACAGAGTCTACATCTTGTTTAGTTTTGTTGCACATGTCGTTGTCCACACCAATGTAAATTCAAACTAAATAAACTACAGGCATAGTCCTCTCTCCAAGTTAAAAACTCAGAAAATGAGATTTCTAAAAATTAATTAGACATGTTTTTTTATGTCAATAACCACAATTATTATATATACAGTAGTTTTCTGTTATTTATCTAAACACTGGTACAGAAAAACTTCATGAAGTAATCAACATACCAAAGTGAGAGCAACATGTCGTGATGCAGTGAAATGGAGGTGGATGGTAACACTTGTGCACATGGATGTCCTTGTGAAGATTTGTGTGACTGCAGCCAGAGGCTTTAAACCATGAAAATAAGTGAGCTGACAGCAACTGAGAAGGAAATACTTTGAAACATATAATAAAATCGATACACTCTCCCTTTCATATAAATACATATAAATTCAATGTCTATAAAATATCTAAACTTTGCCTAAATATAACCTAAGACAAGACCATTTTCATATAAATAATGAAACAGGTGAAGAGAGCCCACATAAAAGACTGAAACAATAACGTAATTCTAGGTCATTTATTTGTCAAGGTAAATGATACAATATTATATACTTGTGAATGGAAAATTTGAGTTAACTTCTATGATAAGCAGTTAATTTTATATTCAAAATAATTTTAAGGGTCTTTCAATCAATGGGATGGCAAATGTTTTTAAATTGGGACCTCTTTTCCAAAGAAGGAACAAATATAAATCAAAATCTGAGTTTCATGACACATATGAGTGTATCAAGGCAAGAAAAGAAGATTTCTGAAGACTTCAATAAAAGTAAGAGAGGTAGTAAAAAAGTCACAAAATCCACAGTTAACCTGAATGTTTCTATATGTTGAATATTAAACACCACTGTGATCATACAGCGTGTAATAAGATGTGTAATACCCTTATTTTGACTTTTTTTTTTCATTGGCTGTCAATGAGAATACACAGGCTTCATAAAAATACTGAACAAAAAAGCTAAAAGTATAAAACTACTGCCCAAAATTCACCCAAGTTAGCTGTTTGAGAATGGAAAACACTGCCATCTCGTATAAGAATGTTACCCTATATGTAAACTCTCACAGTGGCTGTATCATGACTATAACTTCATCTTGCCCAGGATAGCTAGCAAACATTAAAAAAAATTATTATACATTTAAGAATTTTTAAAAAGTGGACAGTTTCCAGACATCTCTGAGAACTAAATTTAACAGAACAGGCACTCCACAATTCTACAATAAGATTGGTCTTTCTTGCAAAGAATATGAATAAAAACAAAGTAAATTTTTTAAGGTGAAGTCAAAGTTCTGATCTTAAACCAACAGAAATGTTGGGGCAGGACTAAGTAAGCAGTTCATTTCATGAAGCTGCACAATGTCCAACATTTGAAGCTATTTTATGAAGGAATGGGCAACTCAAAGGTTTCCTAAAACATGACCTGCAAAACTTGTTAACATATACTAGTTATTGCAGCACAAAAGGGCTCATGCTAAATACAGAAAGCAAAGGTATACATACCAGCACTACTTATATGTAATACTATACCATTTCCTTTACAAATGAATGACCCAAAGAGAATATTTCAGCGTCATTTGCTTTGTTATACTTTCTCTGTCGAGCTTTAGACCTGGTGTAAATATCAGATGGGGTTTTAGGTCTCCAGTTATACAGTAGAAAAGTCTGAAGAGTTTATAATATTAAAAGCATGACTGTAAATGCACAAGGGCTTCTTGCATCATCCTATTATGTGGTTTGATGTAACATCAATCAATAACGTTGTTTCACATGTCCGACAATGATGTCCTCATTTCTGACAATTGACAATTATGGATATTTCTTATAAATGGCTACAAACCAAATACTGGTAAGAGTTAAATATATTTTTTCTTCACTATTAGGTTAGTGATCATATTGGAAAGATTTATGTGAGAGAGTTCATGAACAGGATACAAAACACAAAAACAAAAAAACAACAGAAAAAAACCAACCAAAAAAACAAGTTTACAAGTGCAGTTAAATACGTTCCTGCACAGTCACCAAATTGAATTTGGAGATTAATAAATTAAATCAAGTTGTGTGTTAGCAGTTTTTAGTGTTTCTTGCACATGTGCACACATGCACAATTATATCAATGAAGTAATGCACCTGACCTTAGTGAGATGGGAAAATTATCGTGGTACATGCTGCAGATTATAGCAAGCTGGCAATCTGATTCTAACTAAGCTTTAAGTTTAGTTTGTCGACCACACACTTTGTCTGTTTGTGGTGCTGAAACAAGGTTATGAATAGGTCCTTGTGTCTCTTATTGACGTGTATTTGGTTAAAGACTGACTCTAACTCTGGCCCACAGTTGACACAGGACAGACACACCAAGGATTTCATGGTAATGAACAAATGAATGGTACAAGGAAGGGGCTTAACATACTATACATTTACATTACCATTCAAAATACTTTACACCCCCCCCCCCTTCTTTTCTTCTCCTTTCCCCTCCCCCCCCCCCCCCCCCCCCCCC
>JBAMHW010000004.1:22948243-23001206 GCA_037177495.1 Rhadinocentrus ornatus
TATATATATACATATATATCCAGAAGAGTGCAGTCCTAGGAATAGCTAAGATACTGCATAGGACACTCAAGCTCCCAGGACTCTGGAAGAGGACCCGAGCTTGAGATAAACAGCCTTGGGTTTAGGTTGGGTGAGTGTGAGTAATTTTTTTATATAGCTCACTGTTTCCAGTCTCTGGACCTGTTATGCATTCTACCGTGATGCTAGCATGCAGCTTGTGTTGCTCAGTGGATTTCACTTGGAGCTAAGCAGCAGAGGTTCAGTGACATAAGTGAAAGTCAAGCAGTGAAGGTTTGAGGTGGAGGAGGGAGAGGGAGAGGAAGATAAGCTGAGAAACCAGGCAGGAAGTGAATTTAATAAGCAGTTTTCCCACTCTATGTTGCATCCTAAACCCTGTTTAACATTTAGAGAACTAGCTACTTAAAACGCTTACTTGACAAATCCTTAAAAAAGCTCTAGATGCTTACATTTATTAACATGTTAAATAAAGATTTATAACAAATGAATGTCATAATAAATAATTAAGAAAATGATGTGTCCAAATTGTGTAAATAGGATATAACAAGCCAGTAATACTGACAATATAATGAGCAGATTTAAATAAAAAACAAAGCTTTAAATTAATCATAGAGATATAAAAATGATATAACACATAGAGATAGATTTTGTCAAACTAATAAATTCAATCATATGTTAAGGGAAAAACAAACCTATAATAATTGCCTTTTTAGCATAAAAAAAAAGATTTTCTTCATTTCAAACTTGGTTACATCATCGTTCTAGGATGCATTTTCAATTCACTTCAGCTGTGGTCAAAGGAAAAAGACATAATGATGAAAAGCAGTGGTTGGCAATGAGTGACAGTGATGACAGTGGGATGAAGGTGCTCACTTGGTTGTCTGCCGAGAGGCGGGGCATGGAGAGGGTCCGCCCATGCCCATCCATTGGGTGACAGGGCTCAGTGTCGGAGTACCCGTCCCGCCCCATCTCCCTCATCTCTACCGTCTGTAAAACAAAATGAGAGGGGGCGTGACCACTGTCTGCTGAGAAAGTGGATCTGGCATGGCGAGGTATCACCGACCAGCCGAGGGAGAATAAAAAGGAAAAGTAAATTTGGCATTTAAAAAAAATAAAAATTTCTCTTTAAATAATTTATGCAACAAAGAGTAGCATAAATTAGCTGTTGCAACCTTTGTTGTGTTAAATATTAATGATTAATTCATTATATATATAAATATATATACAAAAAGGTCACTACTGATTAGATTGCCTCGGTTTAAAATCTAAAATTAGTTTGTGTAATACTCTATATTTTCTAATTTTGAGTAAATTTGTCCTACTTGTATACAGAAAATTTAAACTTTGGCCACTGGGGAGGTCTTCTTTGGGATCAAGGAGTCTTTTCCAGTAATAATTTGACAATCTTGTAAGGCATAATTTCTAATCCAAGTCCCATCTTTCTACATTCATTATGCGATTCAGTTGGGAGATGGGGCATTGGGGAGTTGGGGCATCCCAACAGACAAGCGAAAGTAAGGGATAGTGAAAAGGAAAGAAAAGGTGCACAGCACAAAACACATCTATCAAGTCCAGGCAACCGACTCAAGAAAAGTGTGAAGAAGTGTTAAAAAGGAAGACAACAGTGAAGTAAGGTTACAAGTTTAACCCATTCAGACCTGAGACTGTCCAGCTTTGGAGCTGTCTCCCATTTGTTGCATCAGCTCTTAATGGGTTAAGGAAATACAGGAGGTATAGACTGAGCAGAGGGATTAGGAGAAACAAGAAAGAAATATGCTTATTTGAAAAAAAAAAAAAAAAAAGAAGACAGAGAGGTTTGGCTACTTGAATGACAGCAGCAACAGGCTGCACTTTAAATGCTAAAAATGCAATGACTCATAGTAGTTTGCTGAGAAATTGGTGTTGGGTATGATGAAGTGGATTAAGGATTAGTAGTTTAAAGTCTTATCCATGGTGACAGTGAATCAGGACATTACAGCACAGTTTTATGGTGAATCGAAGATGTCCAAATACATGGGAAATCAAACAAGATCAAGAGCTTTTATGTCCCATTCATTCTTTTGCCTTACCTCTTAACACAACTTTAATTTGTTTTTTTTTAATGCTGTCCTATAGTGATTTTGATGTGTTGCAACAGCAGAAATATTGAGCAGTGTTCTCTATTACCATATTTGATACAGAAACTAAACCAATACATAAACAGCATGGTTGGAAAGAAACTGTCCACCTAAGCACGAGGTTGGCTTTGGCTGAAATGTGACCACGGTAACTTCAAGTTTGAAACCATCCTACCTGAGGGTTGTGGCGGTTTTCATGCAGATCATCGGGGTAGGGTCTCTCTGGGCTCCAGTTACCCGTCTTTTGGAACATTTCCTGGGCTTTGGTTGTCACCCATGATTGGCTCTCAGTCATGCCCCCCTCAGGAGGTCTGGCATCCAGACACACACAGATTCAATGGCAAATTGTGGACATTTCAAATAAAAACGCTGATTACCAAAAAATTATCTTACTGTCAGGCAGTAGCTTTGAATGGCGAGTAATGTGCAGATGATCATTTTTGTGCTAAAGCATTTTCTAAAAACTTCTAAAAAAAATATACTTAATAATCATAATTATCAACGATGGTATCAAATGTGTTTAAAATATTTAGTTTATTATGACATTTTAAAAAAATTATATTTTTATTGTTTTTATTGTTGTAAAGCCTAATGTAATATTTGTCCTAAGGAAAAGTCTTGTTACTAAAACTTAAAACAGCTAATTCTCTATATTAAGCCTTGCTGGGACACTTGGCTGCACTTCAGCAAACCCCCAAAGTAAAGCAAAAAAAAAACAAAAACAAAAAAACAACAAAAAAAAACCACTTGAGAAAGCCTTCCAGGATTTTAAAAAAAAATTCAGTTTACAGTGCTTAATTTTATTTCAGTGCAGTTACTCATCTACCTTTTACTCTACTCACATGCTGTTAATGTTGTCCGGCTGGGTGCTGGGGAGGCCATTCTGGCCCTGTCCCCCCTGGCCGTCTGTGCCCCCTCCCTCAGAGGGTGGCTCCATACGCTGAAACATTAATGGCGGTCGGTTCTGTGTGAGATACATGACATGGCCTGCAGGCTTGCATCAGGCACACTCAGGGGGGCAGACATAGGACACAAAGACAGGATGCACTCGCAGCATGCACCCACACGGGGGCGCCATCAGCAAGCACATGGCTGTGGATACTCAAGGTACAGTTCCCAACCAGACCACTGATGTGAGGTCTCAAAACCACCCTGAACTAGTGTTTATGAGGACAATGCTAATATTGATTATTGTTTATATTTAGGGCAGGGAACTGATCTCAGATCTGTGTCAGAAGGGAACTTCTACTTTCTGAATTTGAGGTAAGACTTTTTTAACCACAGGTTTTGGACCACGTTACCATACAAATGGAAAAAAAAAATATATATATCGACAATTACTCAAAAAATGTATAATGATAATCTGTGAGTTCAGCTATTAAACTTTTTGAGTAACATGCCATTTGGTGGAAGGTTGACATTTGATTCTGAATCAGTTGTGTTACAAAGCAACCTTTGCTTCGATCACACATGTTGGATGTCTGTTGGTTTTACTCCCAAGAGATCTTGAGTCTTCCCAAGAACTGGCTTCATGTCAGTGGATCATGATGACTACGACTACAGTCTGTATTATGTCACTCCACAGTTTTTTTTTTTTTTCAGCTAACGACTGAAAAACCTCCATATCTAAAACTCCTTGAAAAACACACCAGGATGATCTGGACAGGAATGGCTGCAATGTGCATCATAATGGAAAAACAGTTTTGTTTAGTTGGCTAAAAAGCTGACAGTTCCCAAAATGCAAAGCCTAAAATTTCCATTGAATTACATGGTAGAAACTTGTGGAATGAAAATGTGGAGACAACATGACCACTGAACATCTAAAGAGGTATGTTTAGCACTGACCATAAATTAATTAATGGTCCCAGAATGATATAGGGAACCACTGGTTAAATGAATCTATACTCAACATCCCACCAGTAACAATCACAGACTGAATAATGAACACACAGACTGGAGAGAATGGGTCTTGGCTGGACAAACTTGAATTGACCAAATAGGGAAAGCTTGATAAGTCAATGGCTCATCACCTCCTGGAGGGACAAACAGACAGCATCAGAAGGATAGGTATGGGATGGCAGACAGGTATATAAGACAGTCAAACAGACAAAAAAAATAAAATAAATAAAAATAAAAAATCCTGGACACACAACAACAACAACAAACATCAAAGAAGACAGTTGTGATTTGACATAAAGGGGAAAACAGCAGGGGAAGGAATGGAAGCAGTAAAAGACATGCACAACAGATGATGTATGGAAGAAAGAGTCCACCCACTAGTTACAGGATTCATTCATTTAAATAAGAATTATTAAAGCAAACAATATAGAGAAAAAACGAAAAAAAAATAAATTATATAATGTAGAGATGCCAAGACAAGACAAACAGACACACAGGCTGATGTACATATAAAATGCTAAGGGTGAGAGAGCCTGTGTGGAGCTGTCCATTCAGTCCAGTGGAATACAGTAAGCTGCATTTAGGAACATACGAGGAAAAGCACAGTTTAAATAGATAAATTAAAGGCTAACATGCTCTCCAATCACCAATGCACTCCCTTGTTCTGCAAAAGGGAAAAAACCCCACCTCACATGATGCATCCCAATAAAAACTGATTAGACTAACCCTTTCCCATAAACCAATCTAAGCATGCATCTTGTCAGGAGGCATTGCAAGAGTGAAGAGATACTTTGGAATGGACTGAAAAATTATAGGGACGGTGGAAGCGAGTGCATCTCAAAGGCATTCATTGACAGGAGGGGAGGAGCACTGACAATAAACAAAAGGTAAGGCCATGTGGTATCATCACTATTGCTCTGAACATGATTAACAACACAACCTGCAGTTAAACATGTGCTGTAATCCTTCTCAACATATCTAAACAGCCCATGGTAAAACAAGGAAGAAAATGTGGCAGTTGGGAAGGAAAATGTTTCTCAACTAAAAAAAGTGGTTAAATAGCTCTTTGCAAAAAAAGAACAGGTCTGGGCCAATAAACAGAAGCTTTCAGGTGGCATGCCAAAATAAAAGGGAGAGAAGCTTTTATTAAAAGCTTGGAGTCATTGTATGAGTTAAATTAATATTTCTTTTATGCTTTCATAATCATATTTGACTAAAGAAAAAAGGCCAAATTTAGTCAAAGCAAGATTCTTAAAAACATGGCTGGGAGGAGGAGGAGAAGGAGTACCAAAAAACAAAAATCTCTTTTTTGCGTTTGAAGGATTTCTTCGGAGATGCCGGGAGGGAGTGTACCTGTTCCTCTCGTAGGGCTTGCAGCTTTTTTGTCTTGCTTTGCCGATAGTATTCCATGATCATCATGGCAGCGTAGATTTTGCCCACCGTCAAGTCTGTGGCTGCTGAGAAAATGACAAGTTACCCTGGAAGATTAGACCAGTGTGAGATGGGACCCTGAGCCGTGGGGGGAATGGGAGTGGGGAGACAAAACACACAAACACTGACAGAGTAAATACACAATAACATGCAGAATACACCAGCAATCATTACAGTTATGCTTTACTGTGCCAGAGTAAAGAAACAGAGTTTACAAAATATTTAGATTTTGATTTAAGGGTAAAAATTTCTCCTCCAACTGATAGATATCCAGTTGTACAATATTTGGTCAGTGGCTACTAATTAATTTAATTATATTTTTTATTTTTCACCAGGGATTTAGGAAGAAAATTATGTACATAACAGAATACGATGAAAAAAATGATTTCTCCTGTTTTCTGATGACATATTTTAGAACACTTTAAATGTCCTGAGTAGTTTTCTGAATCACCTAAAAGAAGGATGGCCATTGCTCAGTCTTGGGTTTCTAATTAAGCTGATACTGATGTGCTCCTTTGTTGCCCAGTAAGAATAACTGTCTAACCATTGCTAGCGTACAACACACAGATGCAACAATACAACACTGTACAATTATTAACACAGTAAAGCTTGTAGTCTTTTCACAGGCAGATGCTATACTTGTATTCTTATCATTTAACATTTTCTTCTTATTTTACAAGTATCTTGTGTTTAAAAAATAGCTGAGGACTAGGTAGCCACATCACAAAGAAACACATGCACACATCTGTGATTCCCAGGAAACAGTAGCTCAATTTTTTTCTAAAAACTCTGGACATTATCCCCAGAGTTTGGATGGAACACATAAACATTTAAAGTCAGAAAAATATTGAGCTTTATCAACTAAACTTGGCTGTGCTGCAAACCATTTGACTGTGTATCATCCCTTTCAATGTGGTATGACCAAAAGTCCTCCAAGATTAAAACTTACATTTTAAGATATGACAACAGTGCATTCATGTCATTCTCTTTATTATGTGACAGTGCATAGATTCTATCTTACTTTAAATCATGCATTTAGCCAAATAAATTGTGGCAAGCTAAACATGCATGACTATGCTGATTTAAGCTAATTTCATTTCAAAAGTAAAACAGATTTAAAAAAAATTGTCCTTGATCACACCCTTATAAATCTATCTGATCAACATGTTTATTTGCATCCAAATTCTCCCTGTAGTGAAAAGACTTCTATAGAGGATCTTCTATAGCAGGCACCCCCTGATACCAGAACTGAGTGGAGAGGTCAGCAGTGCAGGTGTAACAGAAGCATGTGCATGTGAATACTTGTAAATTATAATGTGTTTGCATTTGTCTGAATGCAAATAATATGAAAGGGTTTGAGCTAACTGTAGCATGTAGCTTAGAAAAAGAAAAAGTCTGTACACAGGTTGTAGTAGGCCGGCAGCCTTAAGAGCACTTGCCTGGTGACTATTTCCAAATCTTGACATGAAAACAGAGAGATGTCAGAAAATACTGACTAAAAAACATTAAGGAAAACTAGAGAAACTGTTTTCCTAACAGGAACTCTAATTGAATTGCAAAACTATTTACAATTGCTAGGCAGTCCAAAATATTAGCAATATATCCCATGTAGAGCTTGAATTTTAAAATCCTCATTTTGCATATATAAAGTCAGCAGTTGTAATATTTGTTCCAGGCCACTCATTATTGGAAGCATTGGTGGACAAAATGTGACCTGGTGGATGTATGCATGTGTGCTTGTAAAGCATATGTGTTTATGCCATAGTCTGATCAGGAGATGCAAAGCAGTGAATGACACTGACTGGTAGAAGCTGTCCTCTTGGTGACTTGGTGGTTGGACACACATACATTACTATGCCCTTCTCCTGACTGCTTTTCTGCAACTTACCCTTGTGCGGTGTAACCAACAGGTCCAGTGTCTTCTGTGACAAGTTTGGCCAGATAGCCATCATCTCCTTTCTTAGCTCTGCATCCATCTGATGCTTGTCTGCGCCACCTGAGTACACCACCACCCAGTTTATCCAAACACGCACGTGCACAATATTTTCACATAAGCATACATCCAAACATATATAAATAAACAACAAACAGTATATAAACCCAGGACAAGGGGGTACCAGACCAAAATGTTGACATTGTGCCACAAAGCCCATGAAGAAAAATGTTTATCCATTCACACATGTACACATTCACCCAAAACAAAAAATAGTTTGTTAGTGTCTGAAATTGCAGATATTTGCTACATAATCTACTAAATAATCTTAAACATTCTTGTAGAAGAGAGAAATACAGAAACTCATAAGTGAGTTTAGGTTGGCTTCACTTTAACACACAAAAGCATGATGATATTTTTAGATCATACCCTTGGCAATCTTTATATCCAGTGCAGTCCGGATCAGCGCCATGAGGGTGGAGTTAAAATGCACCGTGTTGTCATCAGCAACCGGCAGGTCCATGCGCAGAAGCCTCTGTGGAAAACCAGTCAGGATGAGAGGATGAGAAAGGGGTGCGTCCTCGCCAAAGCTGGGCGTGCCTGAACCTCCAGTAAAGGGAAAGGGAGCGGGGTTGGGTTGAGAGAGCTCCATAGACATCAGCCAGGTAAAGTTGGACTGGATTTGTCCAGATTTTATTTTTATTCCCGATAAACCATGAAATTAAAGCAACAATGACCAAGCGTCAAGTTAGTGTTTCCAGAAATAAATGAAAAATGTGAACTACAGTTTATCAAGTGACTGTTAAGAATTTTATGTGTTGAGCATCCTATATAGTTGTGTTAATTCTATACTGAAGGATCTCCTTGATAACTTGAACAAGTCTCAGTGTCTCCTGTTTTTCCAGTGATACTCTACAAGACAGCACAGCTATCCGATGCTGCTAAGCAACTGTGAGAGCTGAGAACCACAAGAACAATCAGAGCCAAAAAAGGCCTCTGACCCAACCTGTGCCCATGTTCCCTACATGTGTGAATGCAAGTGCACATTCACACATCTTTGTTGTTACACACATATAGATATATAAATGACAGTCCACATACACCGACCACCACCCCAACATCCTTCCTTACCCACTAACACACAATTACTTTTACAGACTGCAATTAAGAGCACTTAATTGAAGTCCTTTGGAGACAAAATAGGTTGAATGAAGAACAATAACAGTATCACTGGTGTAATTCTGCTATTTTTTCAGGAGACATCTGTGGTTTTATTCAACCAAGGCACCTGCTATTGAGCTCCCCCCACCTGAAAGAGGTTCCCTATCTTCACGTGTCTATACAAGGTAAACAGATGGAGAAACCTGCAGAAAGGACGAAACAAGCTAGGCTTGCTTGCCGTACCCATTCTGACCAGTTGACATCCGTCAGATTTACCTATGAACATGAGCGTTGGGCACTCACGATGGCAGGCACGGCATGGCGTCGGGGTTGTGTACATGCTTATGTGTTTCTGAGTGTGTGCGAGTGTCGGGCATGCCCAAAGCCAAGTGTGGGGCAGGCGAAGGGCATCGGCCAACATCCACAGCGCTCGGCAGGCAGAAGGCTCAATGACGCCCATAGCCATGCAACATGCATCACCACACACAACACCCCCAGAGATATTTCCCACAAGTGTGGACAAACAAAACATGCAGCATGCCTTTACTTCACTCCCGTTACCTATTCCCCAACTCTTCCCATCCACCAGCCCACTACCCCAAAACTTCCCTCAAAACCCACTTTTACAATACAAGCAGCCGTGCATCCGCACAAAGAGAGTATCCTCAATCCACCTGGATTGATCCTTCTGATTGACATACACATTTTCTCATCTTTTTTACATATATATAAATATAAATTTATATTTGCCTCTACATTTTTACATTCATGGGTCCCTTGATCAAAGTCAAATTGAATAGGAATACTAGCACTTTGTATTGAGTCAAGATCTCTCTCAATGCCAAACGGGTGCAGTGTCTTAAGTGGGTGTCAGAGTTAGAAAGGATTCGAGTTGTGGCATTGCCTAAAAGAAGAAAGAAAAATCATAGAAAATATTTTTAAAAAAAAGAGATGATTTGTGTTCTTTTTTTTTTTTTGTTTGTTTTTTTCGTTTGGTGTCTTGGAGCAACCAGACTTTGTGGTAGCAGTTGTGTAGGGTAAGGGGAACGGGGTCTACGAAAAGGGGCACATGTTAATGACAGCTGTTAGTTGAGCTAAACTAGGTGAATCTAAGCTTGTTCATGAGATGAAGTTACAGATAAAAAGGGAAGGGTGAGAATGAAGAGAGAAAGAAGGATTGCGAAAACACTTTAAGAGTATTAGAAGAAGGAAGAAAACATGGGCCAGCTGGCATTAACAAAGAGAATTGTGTGTGTAAAAAAGAGAGGCTTAAAATTAAAGAACAGGACAAGATATAAAGACGAGGACTAAAAACAACACTTGACATCTGCTTAGAGGTCATTTCAAGACACAAGGTGCTGTAGCAAAAATCTCTTATCTTAATTTCTTTTTTTTGTGTCCACTAAAGAGAAGATCAAGAACTTTGTCTAAAAGTCAAGAGCGATCAGTACTGAACCTTCTGCACTGTATTCTAGAAGTTTTTCTGATTTAAAAAAGGCCCTTTAATACAACTGTAAAAATGAATCATCGAAAACTTGAAGACTTTGATGACTGAAATATGTGATGAGGGCCACTGCCAAGATAGGTTGATGTTCTGAAGAAAAAACAGGAAACAGATCAGAGAGTAGATGGACAGCAGAGACAAGATTGGATGACTGGAGATGGAGGAGTGAACATGGATCCTAAAAAAGACGTGGATGCAAAGGCTTAAAGACAGAAGCTGGACAGGGAAAGTTAAATAATTAGCAAAAGGTAAAACAGAAAAAAGAAAGAAAAATAGAGAAAAGACAATAGGAAATACAAATGTGACAAAAATAAGAAGAGAGGATTGTGTCGCTGACACCCAGATTCAATGAATCTTACAATGTTTCTTACTGGGAAGTTATTTTATTAGACATGGCAAGAACCTTTCTAGTGTAGCTGTAATAGGAAACATATGAAATGGATCTAGCTAAGTAAATGAACTAGTTACCAAAATCTGTATGATTAAGTGCTGCAAGCTGGTGTACATTTAGTCTTTATTTTAATCAAAAAAAAAAAATGCAGCCAAGCTCTACTAAGGTGTTATTTTTTAATCTTCTTGTGACTGCAAACTCATGCTGCTCATTTTGCCAGTAGTGGTTTGGTGAATCTGGATGGCAGTGAGAAAGATAATGATAAAAAAAAGACAGACGAACAGACAGACAGGTACTCCAGGTGCAGAGAAAGAGTGGACAAGACACAGAGACAGCAAGTGCTGAAAAGTTTAACACAATCTCTATCCTGGTGGTCTTTCCGTTGGGTGTCACAAATAATAAAAATATAGTTAAAAAAACAGCATATTGAAACAAACAAGCAAAAAAAAAGATAAACCAAATACAAGGGGCCAAAACTTTTCAAAGTCATTTAATGATGATAATATTATTTTCAAGCTCATTTGTGTGTGTGTGTGTGTGTGTGGTACTGAGGGGATGTGTTTATGTGCATCATGATGTCATCCGCAGGAATAAGAGGCACATAGGACTGAAGACAGACACCCTCGCCAGTCCCTCTGTACCTGCATCGTAAGCAGATGGTTGCACTGTGGGAATATAATCCTGATTAAGATATTCTTACTTTCGATGCCATTTCGATCCTAAGAACAAACTATATTTCTCAGAGTCAAATAAAGCTCTGTGCTATCTATATCTCTCTCATTTTCTATACAGTTTTTAGCACTTTTATTTTCAAAATATACTGAAAATTTCAAACAAATTATTTAGCTGTAAATTGTTTATATTTTCCTTTTTTGTTTTTTTCTCTAGAGAAAAAAAGCTACAACATTAATACTAAAACTTTCAAATTTTATCGTGTTAAATGG
Source organism: Rhadinocentrus ornatus (assembly GCA_037177495.1). Classification (NCBI taxonomy): domain Eukaryota; kingdom Metazoa; phylum Chordata; class Actinopteri; order Atheriniformes; family Melanotaeniidae; genus Rhadinocentrus; species Rhadinocentrus ornatus. Next base: position 22,959,642 of record JBAMHW010000004.1, read on the forward strand.
ACTTCAACTGTTAGCTGTAGGATGCTAAAACATTTTAACATTAATTTAAAAAATATTCTATTTACATTTTCTACTTTTTTATCAGCTTCTCAGTATCTGTGGTCTAATGATGCTTTTCTGACTGGACAAGGGTTTGGTGTGCATGCGTCCGTGCAGATTGCAGAAGGACTGGCAAAGCCTCCTGCGTTCCCTTACTCCTGCGGCATGACAGGAGAAAAAAACGGAAAGAGGACTGACTACCACTCCACTATCACTTCACTTCACTGCACGACAAAAGCCCATCCCTCCATCCCCGCGGTCGGAGAGAAAGAAGAAAGAACAGCGCTCAACAACCACCACTAACAGGCAATGAAGAGAACACCGCTGGGAGGAGGGAGAGAAGGAGATGGAGGAGGGGGGGTGGGGAGGGAGAGGAAGATAGGGAAAGGGTTGTTTCAGTAGATGAGAGAGGAAACGTTTTCCTCCCCTGTGATGAGGATATTTTAAAGAAGGGAGAGAGGGGAAGGAGGGAAAAAGCGAGAAGAGAGGATTGACGAGAAAGGGAAGGGGAGATGGAGGTGGGGTGGTGGGTGAGGGGGGGAGAGACAAAGTGGGGGGGCGAGTCTACCTTATAGGCGACCCGGGCAGGACACCTCTTCCCGAGGCCTAGCGGCGGACACATGTGTCTTAGCATCTGATACATGTCTGTGTAACTGATCCGGCCGCTGGGGTGGCCACATAACACATACACGCACACACATACACACACACGCGCGTGTCATATGCGCGCATGCATTCAACATCCATACATCAACACATAACAGACAAAACAAACAAAGACGGACGACGTGAAAACGAAAGAAAGAAAAACAATGTAAGGGAGGATTAGGGAGCATCACGGGGGGAAGGACGCAGACTCACAGAGGTGTGTTTGGGGGGGGGACAATGAGGTGAAATAAAATAAATGACAAAGGAAAGGAAGAGGAGGGGAAACAAATACACAGAGGTTATTGTTTTGATCGCTGTGGATATGTGGTTGCTGTGGTGAGAGAAAAAGAGAAAGAAAGAGAACGATAGAGAATAAAGGGGTGTGTTATGTGCCCTCTAGTTTGGTAGGCTATTCCAAAAGGTTAGGAGAGGAAGGAGGGGAGGGAGAAAGATTAGGGAGGGAAGGGAGAGTTGGAAGAGAGGAGGTGTAATTTATGTTGAGTTAGTTACTTAGAGATACCGTTCTATGCGAGGGGATTTGGGTTTTCTTTTATTTTTAAGGTCTTTGCCCTCTTTCGCCGCTCGGATAGAACTGGCAGCGGGGCTTCTAGCAGGCAGAGAAACGCACCGCTGCAGAGGTCGGAGTGAGTCACAGTGATAAGTCAGTGCAGTCATTTATTCAGACTGCGTGTCTACCAGCGGCCTCTGCTTACAGCTGCACCTCCAGATGTTCTTTACAGCCTACCATGATCATAAGAAAGGCTGTGATACCTGATTTTTAAGTTTAGAGGGCCTGTTCATCCACATGATGGAAATTATCTAAATCCCACATCTTGAGGTACCTCAATATTTTGTTTTCATATTCCATTTTTTTTTTCATTTAAATGAATTTTGTCACTTCAGTGAAAGGAAGAAAACAGAATTTTGTTATTGCTGTTTGTCACTGTATGGCACATTTAATTGTTTTGTAATGCAAGAGCAAAAACACAAAATTCTGCAGGGTTCTGTTAAAAAAAAAAAGAGTAAGAATATTAATAAATAAAAATGTAATCCATTCCTATCCAGTCATTTCACTGGTCTCATTGCTCTAAAACTATTGTGCCAATTATAGAGAAGGACAAAAACAATAACTAAAAAACATGCCTCTTAAATTGTTATCTCATTGGTACAGATCGGCACAATGTAAACACAGCACCACAAATCTGCAGCCTCAGGCTGGCAGACGGGTTTTTATTGCAAGTCATTTTTACAATGACAGTAAATATAGAGAAAAACTAATAAACAAAACAAATATGTTGGCCTTGTAAGTCTTTCGAAACAAATGAGTTTAATTGCATTATAAGCAGCTTCCTTAATGTTTGCCACATATGCAGATTTCATACCCATCAATTCTTCCCAAGAGCATCTGTCAGCACAGATTGTAATTCAGAGGTAACTGGTGGACACAAGACCTTTTAAGTCTTTGTCCAAAACCACACACACACCCTGCCCCTTTCTTTCTGCCCTCATACATTAGTGAGACAAACAGAGCAGGTTTGGCCATATTATTTGAATGAATGGGCAGTCTCACTTTCTACTTGGAGTATGCCATCACAGATATTTTGGAAAATACACACTTATCTGCCTACACAGCAAGAATATACAGGGACAGTTATTGTCATAATGACTAAAATGAGAGAAAAAAGCCTTATGTGTGTTAATAAGCATAATAGTTGGACACCCATGATATGATCAGGGGTTATTTCACTTGGTCACGTCTAGGTTCAACAATCTTGTGCGCCCCAAAATGAAGTTGAATGACTACTAAACATACACATTAGAATTTTTTTTAGGTAGTGTATCTTTACAGATATATTTATAGACAAACATAGAGATGTGCTGTAGATATTTATGAAGGCGGAAAAGTTTCAGATGCTTGAAGCCACCCATTTGGAAGACTATAAACAGTGATATCTAAAAGATATTATATTTCTAGGACTGAAAAATATGCCATGATAACACTGAGAATATAATTAACAAATAGAAGTGATAAAATGCTTAAGGAAAGACACTAGCACACCCTAAACACATGCCATGAAGCTAAAGTTATTTAAATTTTTTCCATTCCAGCCAGCTTTAACAACAGCTGATACAAGATGGTTTAATTGGAAGTTTTCTGCAGTTTGAGTGACTTAGAAAGAAACCTGCAAACCTTTAGAGTTTGGTGACAAAAAGCTGGAAAACACTAAGAACTAAACACTAACTTAGGCTAAGAACTGTGAAGGTAAGTGGTGACCAAACCATCTCTGTTAATGCCTCTGCACTAAAGTAACCCCACCTCCCTCCACCCAAGCCCATCTCAAACAAGAACAATGCACATTGCTCGAACATTGTCTGCCCAGGCAAAATTAGAAAGCAAGCAGAAAAAAACAAAAAACAAAAACAAAAACAAAACAATGGCTGACTGGAGTCCAGAATGTATCGTTCATATATGTAACTAAACCAAAAGTAAACACATTATTGTCATTTTCCCAGCGTTCAGTCAGAAGACAATAGCAAGTGCAGTGCACCACTTCATGCTTCACACACCATCATCAGTGCGTGCGTGAGTGTGTGCAAGAGTGTGTGTGTGCATTTCTGCATTGTCCCAAACATTCTCATTTTTATGTCAGAATGCATAAACAACTACCCACCCCACCCTCTAACGAACAAAAAAAAGATAAAAAATAAATAAATAAATGATTCAATGGTGAAATGGGTTTAAAACAACTGAAAAATGCAAACCTGAACAGATAAATCAAACCGATGAAAACTAAAACTTTAAGTAATAAAGAATTTGTCTTAAAAGTGATAAAGAGCAACATTCATTCCAGTCTATTAAAGGCGAGCAGGTTGCGTTTAAGTTTGTGCTTTAGGGGTTTGGTCCAAACCTTGCAGGCCACCCTATGTGGGCATTTCTTGCCAAGGCCCAGAGGTGGGGAGATAACTCGCAATAAACTGTACATATCCTTATAATGTATTCGCCCGCTGCAAGAAAAATACAAGGAGGGGTGTTAGGTAGGGGAAAATACAGAATACAAAGAGAAAAAAAAGAAATAAAGAGAGTGGAAGAGGAGAAAGACAAAAAAAGTAAAGAAGAAAAAAAGCATTTATTTATTGAGAAAAACCATTCATGCACAGACACAACAAAGGTGAAATGTGTGTGGGGGGGTTACATTCATCTCAGCTTTGCTGCACAAACTTTGCAAATAGAGAAAGAAAAGAAGAAAAGCTAAGAGGAATGAAAAAGGAAAGACATTGAGAAGGCTAAAAGACATTTTTCTAAGACAGGCCAGCGTTTGCTGTCTAGCTTTGAGTTATTTTACACGATGTGGATCCTGTTTCTTCATCCCACTTGCTGGGGGAGTACTTTGTCCCATTTTGGGATGAAGGGAAAAAGTCTGTGGTTAGAAGTTAGGTTGCATTCAGCTCCAAAGTGTAAAAATGTGTCAACTTTGTAACTTTGCTTTCAATTACACATGTTTTGTCTTTATAAATACCTTATAAATCACATGTATGGATGTTAATGTGTGTATGAGCCTGTGTGTGTGCCACTCACCAGGCAGCTGGGTCGTACTCAGCCCATATCCTTACATACTCGTCCAAATGATGGGGCCCCAGGATAGACGAGTCTCTCGTCAGGTACTCGAAATTGTCCATGATGACAGCCACAAAGAGATTCAGCATCTGGAAAAAAAAAACAGTAGTTCACATTTGAGAACCTCATGGAGCTCAAACCCTGTTTTACCCATTCACCTGCCTGATGTTATTTATTTTTTTTCCTTACCAAAAAAGAGCAGAGGAAGATGAAGGAGACAAAGTAGGTGTAGGCAAAGGTGCTGCCACACTCTTTCTCAGTATTCCCTGAGTCCTTGTCGCATTTCTTTTCACCCAGACAGGACAACATGATCTCATGCCACGCCTCGCCTGTAGCGCTTCTGTTTCGGAAACACATACAGAAATATAAAAATGTGAGCAGCCCCAAAAAAGTGCAAAAATGATAAACATCTGCAGTCTCAATTCTAAAAAAATAGGAACAGTGTGTATGTAGAAACACAGATGTGTTGCTACCATCAAATTCAAGATGTTCTATTTGTAATTAAATACTAAAATGTTTTACTATCAACCTTTGACATGCTTTCTACATTCAAAGTGTAAAATATGGATTTATAATTATCTGCAAGTTATTGGATTCTTTACTTTCTTACATTTTACAAACTAAATCCCTTTTCTGAACTTGGTTTTGTAAACTAAAACATTTCATAAAACAACATTAAAGTTATAGGAACACAAGTGGAAATCAGTAAAAGGAATAAAAGTAATGATAAATTTTCCCTACAAACACCACGTATTTATATTATCATGGTTTATTAGACATTAACCAAAAAACATGACTGCTGCCGTCTAGCAGTCAGGAAAATAAAAATTTCACAATGACTATTATAAAAAGATGAAAAATGCTTACCTAAAAAGCAGCATTAGGGCCATAGGGAAGGTTCTGAAGTTATTGTGCTCGCTGATGGCACTATCTTCATTGTCATCAAGTGCTATATTCCCAAACAACTACAGGTAATTAAAGAAAAAAAGCAATATCATAGTGTAAAACAGTTGAGGTGAGAGACAGCCATGGCCCATAACTACACTTAGATGGCATATCACGCCATTTGCATCCTCATTTTTATATTCATTCATTTTCTATACTCCTTCTTATTAAGATGCCATGGCAATTACTAGTACATGATTCAGAATGTTATAGCTTGCATCCGCATCCATTTCAAACTTATATCATTAAAAACTGGATTAGAAAAAAACAAAAACAAAACAAATTTTCTATAAGAAATTTGAAAACTGACATATTAAAATGTCCTTAAAAAGTAGGATCAACCAAGTCTCAAAGTGGTCTCTGAACACTCAATGATCCTGCCAGCAGCACCTACCTGCATGCCAATGATGGCATAGATGAAGAAGAGCATGGCAATGAGAAGACAGACATATGGCAGAGCCTAACAGAGAAAGGACATTTCTGTTAGTGTTAAGTGTTTTCTGTTTCTATGTACTTTATATGTGAATCTGTTAACGTGTGAATACCTTGAAAGACTGAACAAATGTCCACAGCAGGATTCGGATGGTTTCTCCCTGTCTCAAAAGCTTTATGAGGCGAGCAGCTCTAAACAGCCTCAGGAAGCTCAAGTTGATGAAATTATTCTATGGTAAAAAGGGAGAATATAGTCAGGTTTTCCAGTTAAAAATATCTTTTCATTTTTCCTCTACTTTACTTTAAAATCATAATAAAAAAAGGAACTAAATCAATTACGGTAGAATGAGAGGATAAAAAGAGGGAGGTAGTCAAACCAGCAAAACTTATCCAAACATAACAGTTCTAAGCATGTACAACTATAAATCAGAGAGGCAGGAGAAGTTCAAAAGATAAAAACAGAGAAAAAAAAAGAGAAAAGACGCAAAAACGGAAAATCATAATTCAAAGATTTTAAACGTCATCATCCAATCTGGTACATAAAAATGTTTTTGTATATATATATATATTTTTTTTAAGATAACCAAATGCACTGATTGTTGGGGAGCAAGCAGGCCACACACAAGATGGCACACCGAGGACTTTGCCTATCAACCACACACACACACACACATACCCACACACAAATACACGCATACACTTTGTCTTAACACAAAGGGCATAACTTAGGGATACCTGTGACACTAATTAGGACACTCAGATTTGTTTTACAAATTATGGTGTGTTGGGTACCCTTTCAAATACCTTATAAAAGTCAGTATAAAATCTGAAGAAATGATTCTCAGTGCTGTAATCCCAGCTAGTACCCTAGTCAATTTAGCATCTTTACGGTGTCACAATAAAACTCAACATAATAAAACCAAACTCCCCGGTTAGGCCCTGGTATTTTTGTGGTTGACAGACAAGGCCAGAAGAAGAGCATGAGAGGGGAGAAAAGGGAGCGTGCATCCTCAGTGCAGTCATGGCATGGCAGCATACTTCTGGACAAAAGAAGTGGCCTACATGCAGACCAAACGGGAGCAGGAAGGCAGAGAATTTAGATAACTGGTGAAAACATTCAATATTTAATTGCACTATTACTATAGATGTTATCCTTAACAAAACAAACATTAATCCATCAGTAAATTCATTTTTTAGCACTTAATGTTGTCATGGCACAGATATTCATAACGTAATTGACTGTTTATAAGTAAATTAAATGTTTTTAATTTCTCAGACTTTAATTACAGTGGCAAAATGTGCCTCAAAATGTATTATGAGCAGAGATTGTTTCAATAACCATGTAAGTAATAAATGAATTGATTTCCAAAAGGTACAAAGTTAAACATGAGACATTCCATTATTATATTAGATATGCCATTTCTCATTTCTATCTGTTACAGTTTTGAAATCACAAATAAAGAACAAAGAGCCCCAGAACATTAAGTTGAACTACCTGTAAATCAAGCAAATGGACTTTTAGCTTTGCCTTCAAACGTTCTATAAAAATGACACTTGCAGCCTAGACATAAGAACCAAAAGTGAATATTCTAACCCAGCCCCAACGGGCGTGTAAATCTGATTCAGTGTTTTTAGCTTAGTAGAAATTAAATATAATAATGTCCAGATTGTGGATTTAATAAAGTTTAAAGATCTGTTAATATCTGTTTGTGTTTTCAAAACTTTTACATGATGCATTTTCTGTTGTATTACTAGAAAATAGTTAAGAAGCCAACAAAATTCTTGCTAAAATGAAAGAAGAAGGTCTCCTCTATAGCTCTATGCTGTTTGAAGATGTGTTTAATTTCTGCTCATTTGCTAACTTCTATAGGAGCCACCTTTGTGTTGCTGTGATGTTGCCTTGAGGGGAAGCTATTTAAGTCTGCTGATCTTCATCACTCAGCAGGCTTGAACCAAGCATTATCTCTTTTTCTTGTATGGGTTGACAAGCTAATGAAAAGCTACTGTAATAAGAAGTACTTCATGTGAGAATAAAACAAGTTTTCACCTGTCCTAAAAATGTATTTAGCTATTGCTCTATAACTGATTATTTAACAAATACAAATACAAGAGCTTAAAAAGTCATCTTCCACAAAGTGCATGCACTGGGAGGGGTAAAGACTGGACAATAGGTAGTGAGTGGCTGGGGGTAAGAAATGAATCAGGGGATCACATGGCCAATGAGGATGCAGCAGGAAGCTTTGAGAGATAAATTACAAACCAACCAGATTCTACATGTGCGAAGATGTAGAAAGATGAATGGGTAGGAAGTTTTTTTCATTTATATATTTTTTTTAAAGTTGAAGTAAATTGTAAGTGGATTAAAGATATTATAGGAGGCGGAGGTGGTGGTTGGTTGTGTGTTTTATTGGACAGGGGCATGGGGCGAAACACACACCATCACCATCATTTTCATCATCATCATCACAGCACCACCACCACATGTCATGGCGCAGCACGGATGTAAAACACGATGAAGGATTTCATAGTGCATTTTGATTGGATGGATTTAATCAGAGGAGGGAGAGGGAGGGCGTAGGCCGCCAACAAAGTAGAGAGGTTTAAAGAAAGCATGTAAAGAGATAGAAGAGGAAGACGGAATCATTATAAGCATCATTAGAAAGGCAAAGAAAAAAACAACAGCAGACAACAAGTAAATTAAAATAAAACATGTTCAGCCTCTCTTTGATGCCAGCTCCATCACAAAACCACATGAAAGAAAAAAACAAAACAAATAACTTTACATTATTGTCCATGTGATAACGTTCATAATCAGTTCAGCCTGTGGATTGTATGAGGTACTACTAAAATACACACATACAAACACGAATCCATTTATTATGTGTGAATTAAAATTTGATTTATATAGCTTTGTCACATAAACCCTAAACGTGGCTGATTCAAATGAAAGTGAAGCAAATAACATGAGATTAGAGAGGAGAACATAGATGGATGCTGTAGATTTCATTCCCTACCAGAGAGGTTTGTTTTAAACTGCAGAAAATATCAGAACACTTAAAAGAAGGAAACATGTTAAAGTTTAGGTGGACCTTTACTTGAGTGGCAATGTTTTTTTTAGTATAGGTCCCTTTTCTGTACTGTCTGATAATGAGAATATGCCTGTGATCTTCTGCAAGCTACATAACACAGAACATAGGCTGATAGATGACATAACCATACGTATTAATTTCACTGCTGTATATAAAATCATAGGACTGAGCTAAACTGATCTGGCATCTAGTTTTGCCTCTGTATGAAATTTGACATTTAACTAAAGATTGATGGAGTTAGTGCAGATATTAGCTGCACAGTTCAGGTGCTACAGAGTTAAACTAACTAAAGAACATCAGTAAGATTTCTAAATTGATCAGCTGGTTGTTGAAAATAACATGAATGGTAATTACCGTTTGTTTAGAGTGCAAACTTGCAAATTGTGCTACAGCATGGCCAAAGGATGCATTTAATAATTTGATAACACAATTGAATTGCACTACTTATACCTGCTACTGCTAATTCATGCAGTGTCAGTGAGAGAAAGACTAGAGTGCAGGAAAAACAGGTTTGCATCTGAAAATTTGATACAAACTTTAAATTGCTACTAATACAGTAGAAAATGTCAGAGGTGAACAGCAGAGAGAGGCTGAAGTTGCTTCTGAATTTTTACAAATATTAGGTTTTATAGTCACAATTATATTAAGATCACATGTACACAATGCAACAACAGACATGCAACAAATCACAACAAAATAAATATACAGTAAGATAAACATGAATTTGTTTACACACTACAGTAGTACAAAGGCAAAATCTGTGACTGCTTTAAACAAATTCAACAAAATTCAATGTCAATGTACATAAAAAGGGGAAACTGACAAGCTTTGTTTTCCTAATAGCACTTCCATAGATCACTTAATACCACAATAAGACTCGTAAGTCTGAGTGGAAACTAAACGCAGTGTAATATTTAGACAGATGATACCAGTAAACAAACAATGTAGGTACCAATGTTTGTCAGCAGGTGGCACTGTAGGCCCGTTTAGTGACTTAAAATTAACTGTAAGACATAGCTAAAATTATTTGTATTATAAATTTTAGTGTTTACCATAGAAAGTTTTGAGCCACCTTGAGATCTAACTTTAGCTATATTTCTCATCTGAAGTGGATAAATGTCTCTGTGGGTTGTTTAGCATAGAGAATGGGAAGGTAGGTCAAGCTGTGTGAATGCCTTCTGGTAATGAATGCTCCCCCATTACCATTGTTGGTTGGTTTGTTTAGCTAAAAATGATCAAATCTGGTGACAAAAAAAGGAGAAAGAAGATGAACCTAACTGGACATAACTGAGCTAATGTCGCTGAATACGCAACAAGCTGGTAGTGTGCTATAATGTGAGCCTCCACAAAATTTAATCAACCCAATGTTTGTGGCAAAATTATTTAAGTAAACAAATTCTATTTCTAAATACATTTGTATAGTTCTTGTATTGTTTAGCCACATGCAGTGGATTTTTTTAGTTACCATACTGATAATACAGATGTGTTTAAATATTGAACCTCATGGAAAGTTGTTTTTATTTTTAATGCAGTGGATAGATATGTTTGGAAAGTAGGATTAGAAATGGATGTACATGTCAGTATAGAGCCTGATCTTAAAGTTTTAGCAAAGAAACGCTTTTGTGAAGTTTATATTCATAGTTTATCCATACAAAATACACCCTGAGAGCAGAATGTAATGTAGTGTCTAAACAAACCTCACCTTACACACCAAGAAATCTTTACTCATTTATATGCTTGATATGAGACAGTGCTGCTATAAAAGCAGAAAAGAAAATACATGGAAAAATGCTAAAGTGCTGCAGAACTACTGCAGCAGAGGGCAGGGATGTCCTTCTATGGAGTGGGTATAACTGATAAAATATAATTTTCTTAGGAGTGGTGATTCTTGAAAAGAGAACATTGCTGAGCTGACCAGCCACTGCAGTTGTGGTGGGTATACAATAAAAATAATTGAGGTGACTATTGACATTGGTGTGATCTGAACTTAAAAGTCTTCTCACTTTCCCTGACAAACTACTGTGTTCTGTAGGTTAATGCTCTTCTGAACCAAACCCTCTTTTTCTTCCTCTTCATGTTTTCTTGAAACATATCTGTGTGAGTTTCTGGGTTTAGTAGGACTTAATTTCTGGGTGGCAATTGACTGGTTTAAAAATATATAACTATTTTTTATTTACTTTGGCACCTTGCCTTTAGGTCCAGGTAATTTATTATTGTAATTACATAATTTAAAACACCAAGATCTATTAAAAGACTACTTTTCATATTTGTTGAGCAGATTTTGCCTTTTGTTCTGATAAAACATCAACCACTGATTTCCTGCAACCAACTAAAGTCAATTGCTCCAAACAAACCACAGCACTTACCCCAAATTCTGTCACTAATATATCAGTAATGCTTCCAAGGACAGAGACAAAATCAAAAACATTCCAGGCATCTCTGAAGTAATTCTGAAAGAGATAAAAGTGAAACACATTCACTGAGAGGACGAAAGACGTAAGTCAGCCTCTACCTTGTGAGGAAGTGAAGCCAGGGAGTGTGAGATACAGCTCACTGTGTAAAATGAGGCTTACAAGAGTGACCACTGTATGCATTGTAACAGGGTATTCACTGGGTTTTTTTTAGGGACAGGAAGAACATGCTCTAGATCTGTCTTCCAAAATAACCTGCTTTTAAAATGAATAATAGGATAAAACACTGGCGCTTATAGACTGTGTTAACCTAGATGAGGATACAATATATTAAGGGATGTTTTGTGTTGGCATGTTATTTAATTTTTTCAGTCTTACCAGAGGGCCAAAAGCAATGATCTTAAGAACTGATTCCAAGAAGAAGAAGGTGGTAAACACAATGTTAAGGTACTTCAGGACGTTATCGTAAGTTGCTGATGCACCATGGAACTGTAGAGACAAAAAAGAAAGATAAAACAAGAGCAGCAAAAGCCAATACATTGCTTGAACCTTACATTTTAGTTTTTAGTTTAGATCAGAACCAGCAAGCATTCTTCAAGAACAGATCATGCAGAGCAACTTCCACTGCAAGTCACTTTGCCACCCACTTACACCTGAAATCCTCCTTTGACCAAACCAGTCTGTGCTCTGGATCTTTAGGAATGATTTCTATCATAAACAATCTATTTCTTTGATAACATTTCATTTTAAAGGTCCCATATTATACATTTTTTCAACAATTTCATATGGGTGTCAGAGGTCCAACAACATTGTTTGCAAAGTGTATAACCCCAAATTCCGCCTTGGTCCTTAATTTCAGCCATTGCCATAGCCATGCTGCTGAAAACGGGTGTTTCTGTGTCTGAACTTTTAAATGTTCATGAGGGGTGCCTTTCCTCACCCCTCAATGGGGGGAATGTTTTTTTCTCTTTGTGATGTCACAAGGGGAAAGATCTCAAATTCACCCGTTTGAGCACACATTTGCTTAAAAGTGGAGCAAGCAAGTGAGAGGTGACAGAATTTTGTAATACTTGGGCCTCATACACAGTCTATGAGGACACATAAGACTGTTAGAAAACCTTTAGAAAGTGAATTTTGCATAATATGGGACCCTTAAGGTTTTTTGTGTTAAAAGTTTCAGTGTGTAACATTTAGACCAAAGACTAACCTCTCCCCTCTGCCTTGTTGTACCACATTATATTAATACAGCAAGTCAGAAGGGGCAAACAATATCACTCAAGCATTTGAGCAGACATTTAGCATTTTATGCAACCTACAAATTCCAAACAGTATATTGTGTAATATTAAAAACAAACCTACACATATTTATGTCCAGGTTCAAATAGATTCTAAAAAGGGATGGTTTGAAAGTCTGATACCTTCATCATGAGGACGATCGTGTTGAGCGCAATTAGAGCCATGATGCTGTACTCGAAGGGCGGAGACACCACAAAGTGCCACATACGATACTGGAAGCTCAGCTTGTTTTTTGGCATGTGGCGAGTCAGCGGCTTAGCATTTATGGCAAAATCTATACAGGCTCTCTGTAGGACAGGAAAGAAGGGATGACATGTAACACAGTTGAATTAAATACTGTTGGCTAATTTAAAATTTTGACTAAATAGACAGAGATCTGAAATTAATCTCTCCTCACTTCATTCTTTTCTAAGCTGTAATCCTCCATCATCTTATCCCCTTGTTCCTGGAAGGTGATGATGATGAGAGCCACAAAGATGTTTACAAAGAAGAAAGGGAAGACAACGAAGTACACCACGTAAAAGATGGACATTTCCATCCTGTAACCCGGGCTCGGGCCCTGATTCTCATAGGTGGAGTCCACTGAGTGTTTTAACACCCTGCAAGAGGAAGAGACAGAATCTGTTTCTAAGAGAAAATTTATTACATTTCTATTAAAGGTAAATGCAAATAATATGATCAGTTCATTTTATCATTAAATAAGTTAATGTTACTTTTTACATAATAAATTCTGTGTGTGAATCTGTGTGTAAAATCCACTCACTGTGGCCACCCCTCTCCAGTGGAGACAGTGAAGAGGGTGAGCAAGGCCCAAGCCACGTTGTCGTAGTGAAACTCGTACTTCTTCCATTCCCGCTTCTCAGCTTTAACCTCTTCTCTTTCATATACTAAGTACTCGCCCCTGCAGGAAAAAAACCCCAAACAAACAAAACAACAAAAAAAAAAGACAGACACACAGTACTTATGTGTACAAATATATGTACTATAGACACATAAGATTACTAAAACAAGCATCCAGAAATAGATCACTAAAACCCACACCTGACTTATGAAGGGATAAGGGGTAGTTTACTCTTCCCGAGCAGCTTTTCATGCCATACTAAAATTGTATGCAAAATCCTCTAGGTGGCAACACTTGCATAACTAAAATTCAACTAAAAACTAAAAAGGAATTTGTCTCTATGATTCAATAAGAAAAAGAAAAATATTTATCAGCTTTATACAACATAAGGTGTTTGTTATTATTTTACAGTATGGGAATTTAGTACTTTACGGTAAATAAGAGGAAAAAAGTAGCCAAATAGATATTTAGATATTTACTTAGATATTTTTATTAATTTTTTTTTAACAAACCTGCAGTCTCGCTCAAACTCTTTGGATTCATCTGTGCAGTAGAAGAAGCGACCCTTGAAGAGCTGCACAGCCACCACAGCAAAGATGAACATGAAGAGCATGTAGACGATCAAGATATTCAATACATTCTTCAATGAGTTGACCACGCAGTCAAAGACGGCCTACAACATAAAGATGAGAACATATATAGCTGTTTGTAGCTCTTTATCATACTTCATGTCATCTTAAAATATTCAATGAAGAACTCAAAGTCAAATCATTTACATTAATTTAAAAATAGATATTATTTGTGAAAAGTTATAAAGTAGGGAACGCAATGACATTTACACTCAGCTAAAGATTATATTCACTCTTACTTTATGGTTCCTAAACATGTACATATGATCCAAATTTAACTAGTCTCATTCTACTACTACTACTACTACTACTACTACTACTACTACTACTACTACTACTGCTGCTACTACTACTAATAATAATAATTTATTAAATAAAAATAAAGGAAAGTTTTTTTTAGATTAAGATAAAATTATTAAAGATTAAAATAAAATAGCTGAGTATAATCTGTAAGACGGGTTTTCTAAATCAAATTTATAATATATGATTATACACTAAGGAAAACCTACAAAAATTTATATTTTTTGCCAACAGATCTTCCTAAATCCCACATCCCAGACCTTTTTATACGAGACATATCTCATCCATCTGATGTGACTTTTTAAAAAATGAGATAACCTTTTGTTTGCAGCCCCTAAAATGAGATGATTCCCATGCAGCTACTGAGCTCTACCTTTAACTTGGGGAGACGTTTAATGGTCTTAAGGGGACGCAGAACCCTCAGCACACGGAGGGATTTGATTGTGCTGATGTCTTTTCCTTTGCTGCTCCCCCTAAAGTTCAAGCATGAAAGAACAACAGCGTCAGAAGAATCAGACGGCAAAATGGAGGTGATAAGACATCAAAAAACTGCAGTGGGCTCATACCAAACCCTTATATAACAGTCAGACAGTACATGTATTTTACATATTTTACAAAAAGTACATTTATTCCAAAAGTAGAATTTTCTTGGACATGATCTCCAATGAAATTCTGGGTAAAAATTCTAGTAAAAAAAAAAAACAAGACACACAATGATAACCTATAAAATCTACAGTGGATTTGTGTGGACAAGAAAGGCGCTTATAGTCTCTTCTTGTTCAGGAAAGAAGAAACACTTAATGTCAAACATGAAACCAGTAGGAAAGAAGTTGTCTGACCATTTGGTTTCATGAGCACCAAAAAGCAACACCATCATTGTTTATTATGATCTTCTCCATCATACTGGACACATTCACGCATTGCATAACGACAGGCATCTCTCGGCAGAGTGCCCAGCCAAACCTCTTTCTTTCTTTTTCAGTGATACGCTGGTTAGTTTTTTGACAGAAATGGATATTTTAGATATGAAAGCTTAAGCCTGAACCACAACTATTAGATGGGAAGGATTATTTTGATATAATCCTGAATTGGTTGTTACTGGATGGACTGATTTTTGTATGTTTCCCATAGCTTCCATTGATTAAAATCCAGATTTCAAGTATGTTTTGATTGCTCTTCAGTCAGGATCACAAGATTAATTGAAACAATCAGTGGCAGGAAACAGAGGCTATGCGAGACACTTTTGACTTGTGATGTTGCTCACAATAAACATCACGTCATCACACAAACAAGCATTGATAGGATCAGACGAGCCGTGAGAACAACCGGAGGAAATTATTTTGGGACCAGAAGTAAACATTTAAATAAACCCATTACTCAACTTTTGGTTCATAATTTGTACAGCCACATATCAATATCAATGACAAAAAAAAATTGTGGTGTAAAGGGAATACATTGCTGACTCTAGCTTATGAGGGGATGGGCCATTTTAAAGGAAAAAAAAAAATTAAATAAAATGGCAGGAGGCCTCTAAAGCCTGAGTAGCAGAGAGGTCGTCCATCAAGGTTCGCTCTCAAACTATGAACTCCGTTCCAGTGACAAAAAACATACGACAATTCCATGTAGTGCTGATTGATTGAGTTGGAGCCTTGGCAGTTCTACGTGTCTGAGTGTGGGGGTTTGTGTGTGTGAGTGGGAGAGAAACTCAATCAATAATCAATAGGCATTCCTCGTTTGAAGTTAAATAGAACTGAGGACTCTCTATCAAAGCAGCTTTAGAGTATTAGTGTAAAGCCCAGTAAGGCCATAGGTGTTAGGAATTGACAGTGTCCCTAAACATACACTCAAACACTCTCAAGATTTCACACATGCACACAAACACACACACGAGCATTGTGATAAGGGAAAAATACTTTGAGTCTTGCCATATGAACAGGTTTGGCATTTGGTCAAGCTTAATAAAAGATGTTTGTCTGAAATCAGATTATCCTTGTATTACAAACTGAGGTGGTACTTCCCCCCAAAATCTGCTTTTTGAGAATAAAATATCCAACAGCTGCAGGACTAGGAGATGTCTGTAAACTTTAATTTTGCTACTCATGAAGGAGTTGCTTAATGCTGATCTGCATAAGAGACCTTTGGAGAAACTTCTCAAATTGCTTCTGATTCACGCACAAGATTTTTTGTAGTATAGTATAGTATTTTCAATACTGCTGTTTTTACATCGTTGCAGAAAACGTTGCAAAAAAAAGCTTTTTTTCTGAAGGAAGCACAGCACATTAAACAGTAAAGAGGTTGGCAGGACGGATTTAAGCCAGATGCCAGTGTAATGTAGCAGCAACTCACACCAAAACAAATACAGCTAAAACTGCAAGTAAAATGTAAATTGCAGCCTCTCAAACACCTTAAACATCTCTCTATCATAGATAAAAACTGGCCACTTTGAACTCACTTCCTATTCCATTCTTTGTAGGAGTTTCTTACCTGAAGATTGTGTGTTGTACAGCAGAGGAAAAGCTAGATATTTGCTCACTCTGAAGTAGGGGTGGGTGATACTGACTAAAAATGATTTCACAATATCTTTCTAATATATCTTAATAACGGTATCACAGACGACATTGATGTTTTTGGCCATACAAGAAGTCACAGCCTTTGTTAATTGGTTAAAAAAATGGAAAAACACATAGCTTTAGATGGATTGCTGCACAAGGTCTGGTGTTGAAATAAGTATACTCCTATCAAGGGGTGTGTTCCCTGGTTTCACAGCAGGGTACTCAGTTCAACACTACACCAGGCCTCCTGTGAGTGCTTTGGGACGCTAGGGTCTTCGGTAGTGATCTCATTGAGTCAGAGTCAAAGACAACTTTATTTATCCCTACAGGGTAATTGAGTTTGACAGTCCTCAGTTCAAACAATAGTGAGAAGAATAAGAACGATATGCGCTTTCACCTCAATCTCCATGAATGTCCAATAAGATCTGAAAAATCGCTGGACTTGTTTTTATTATACTCATTTTATTTAACAAAGATTCCTTAGAACTGTCTAAATACTCAAATATGGTGACAGAGTCACTAAGTTGGCACCATTAAGTAGCAATGATGAAGGGTCTACTTCCCGTATTTGCCCAGATTCAACTTTGGAAGTTACATAAGTGTGTCTTTAGGAACATGGGACATAATAGGAGAGCGTTTTACAGCTAAGTTATTTTAATAATAAAAGTTTTTTGTTGATATCAATGTTTTTTTTTTTTAATTGTTTAAAGCTAAAATCTAACATCTATATATTGCACAGCCACACAGTGTTATGTTTTCTTGTTCACTAGTTCAGCTGAGCTCCACTGTGTTGCATAGGCTGAGGTACAGTCAAATGATGTCATTATGCCAGAAGGGTGTGATCACATGATATCACAGTTAAATTTTCTACCAGTGTCAAAAAATGTACTTGCATTATCGCGAACGACAACAGTATTGCACACCTCTTCTCTGAAGGAGATATACATGTATGATTGTGCAAATGCATGGCTGACCCAGGTTGTGTAAACTAAGCAGAAAATATGAGTCAGATAAAGGCTGCGAGCTCTGGTAAAACAAACCTCACTGGTATCTCTTCACAGAAAAAGTAGCTGTGTCCTGACGTGTTAAGATACAAAATATAATTTACTGGAGCATTTGACACTAATCACCACTCCTCCATTCAGGTGATCTCTATTTTGCTGACAATTACATTTCAAAATACACTTGTCTAAATTTATTTCCCATTTATTGAACACGGGTTCATTTAATCTAACCACAGTACTAACCTTCATATAGATCAAATGTAGCCATTCTATTTTTATGTGAGCTTTTGATTTTCAAAAGACAAACTGTGGGTGATGTACCACCTTGATTCCATTTTTAAGAAAAAAAAAGTTATGTATTATAGAAAATTTGAACTAGCAATCTTTTAAAACACACACACACACGCACAAAAAAAAACAAAAACAAAAACAAAAAAACACTAAAGAATTAGATTCATTGTGACTAAAAATATGCGTATGATGTTTGGAATGTTTCCTTTGTGTTTGTGTCTGCGCTGGGGGAGAAGACAACAAGTGGCAACGGTACGACGGGAATGAATACGAACGATCAGAAGAACAAAGAAAGAAAGAGAGAGAAGCCAACTTGATCCGGTAATGGAGAGCAGGGAACAGTGTGACAGAGGAGAAACTTTACCGGGTGCTGCTCCTGTTGAGTTTCACCGAAGGTGGAGACAGCGAAAGTCAGTGACAGGGACAGAAATAAGGACAGAGGAAGAGGAGGAAGGGCAGGGGAGGAAAAACACATGGAAAGACACACAAAGACAGAGAAACACATTTATAGAGAGAGAAAGACAAAGACAGAAACAAGACAGGAGAGATAGGGGGTTTGGTAGAAAGAGGAAGAAAAAAAACATCTATATGAGAGACAGACAAAGGAGGAAGGACAGCAAGATGGGCATACCTGTTTAGCAATACACCCTCCCATCCTTTAACACATGCACACACACACATACTGTCATTCACAGAAATACACAACTTCTTCTCAGTCCACCTCAGTCTTCCACGCACATTTTGTCTCCCTACAACTTCATGGGATGATTTATTACCTGTTAAATTTGTATTGTTTAATGTGGGTTTTACATACTTTTTCTTTTTTACAAAACTTTCTTCTGACTGAACATTAAGTACTTTAGTGTATTTGGTTGAATCACAAGTTTACATCCTGTTACATAAATAAGCTTCGGAAATACTTCCTCTATTTTGACTAAATAGGGGCTAAATGGATAAAACCATGCATAGTTTATATGATTAAAACTGTGTATACTCATAATGTCAGCTATGTGTATTAGTACATACAGATTCATTTAACAAGAATGATAAATTTGTATGCACATATAATTTCCTTTTATAAATCTCAAGCATGTCAAACTATTAGTTTGTGTACAAACCTAATTTCACTTTTAGGCACAAATCATTCCCTGATCATTTTCTTATACAGCCTTTGAAAGCTTATAGCTGTGCATGAACCAGTCTTGTACTGGAAAATCTGAATGACCTCTAAATACTTGTGGGTTCTTGAAGCCTCATTATCAAGTGCTTCCCTTTCACACAACCATGGCTACAGTACAGTAATTTATAGTGCCCACAATTAAAATAAGATTGTATAAAAACATTTGTTGTGTATATGCACAGCACAGGGTAAACAACAGGCAAAACTGGTAAATTGAACTCTCCCAGAGATCTTTCAATTTGGAATAGAGACAAGACTCAAGTTCCTTTAAATCTAATATAGCAAAATGCTCGTTTTAGTACAGTTGTGTATCTGTTATTGTAAAGTAGTTAGTCTTTTTTATTTATTTATTTTTGTTAATTAGAACTGCTTAAATTTCTAGTATGTCAGTGAAATGCTCTTCCGTGGTCATGGCTTTTAGCCAATCCCCTAGATGTAAAAAACTTTGTTTCCCTCCTGGCTATATTCCATTGAAATCTACTGTACTACCAGCTCTGTGAAGAATTACCTTCACAGTTGGAAGTGGAAACTCAATAGCTGCATCTATTTACACCGATTCTTATCTTATCACACCATAATGATCAATTAGACCAGGCCTACAGCACAAAGTTTTCATTAGATCTGTAATTATCTAGTACGATTTATCAAAGCTCTTTTGCATGCATGTCTGCACAAAAGAAAAGAAAAGAAAAGAAAAGGGGGGGGGGGGAAATGTGATAAATCTTTACAAGTAGCCAGTTCCTGGTTTTCTTGAAAAGTTAAGAGTGCATAAACATACACTCAGGACATACATCACGAGTGGAAACTCAAGAAACCAGGATTTGTGTGTATTGTCCTACACACATACGTTCAATAAGAGGAAAATGCATTCTCACAGACTACTCCCACTGCATGCAGTTCTACGTCATGGCACTGTAACATTTAGCAGATCATTTTGGAGAATGAAGGTTGTCAGAAGCTTAACTGTTGTGTTTATAACTAATACAAATATGAAGCCATTGTACTGTTTTCATGCTAAAAATCCTCTGTACAATGCTTCTTTGATGTTCCTGGATTTAAAAAATTGTCATGTGTCTAAGTGAAATTCAAAGTGTGTGTTAAGACTTCCCCCCTCTAAAGTGGTGCTCAGCCCTTGTGCAGATGATGAGACCATGAAGGCAAAAAGCGAGACTACGAAAGGGGGAGAAGTAGAAAAGTTTTGATGAAGAGGCAAAAGTTGGGGAGAGGAAGGGATATCAATGGTGTACGAGCATATTATAAGATAACTTAAAGGGTGATAAAGGAAGTGAGAGGGCAAGGGACGAAGGAAGAGAGCCGTTAACGTGAGACAAAAAGGGAAAAGGACTATTGAAGGAGGGAAGAAGGAACCTTCTATTCTACAGTCATGCTGTGGAGGGTGCTGCAGTGGAGTGATTTTCAAGAAACTATGAAAAAACCCACATTATTACCCACATGTCATTCTAGAATGATCAGTTTCCATCATGTTGCTCCAAATTATTGTTAAAGTAGCACTTCACTTGAATGCCAATTTTAGCTGCATACTTATGTGTTCTACATCATGATCAGTCCAAAGTTATCCTTTGGCTTTATGCAAGGCTGTGACTAGTGCTGCTTTGATCCTTCTAATTTAAAAGCTGAGTGGAATTTCATGTCTATTATCATAGATATGTGTATGCACCTTTCTAAACATATTTCCTTCTCCTTTTACGTATCTTTGCTTTTAGGAAGCTAGCAACCTCATTACCATCATTCTTTGTAATATATTTTCTTTGTAATTCCCCTCTGGGATTAGTAAAGTATTTTTCACATAATTTCATTTCATACATGTAACGTGAGACTGATCATTCAGCCTTTGCATGTTTTAATCATACACATGTTTTTAGAAAAATAAAAAAATGTGAAAAAATTTGTTAATGTCGACACACATTTCCATTGGGCTATCCATTATATTGTTATAAAGAAATAAATATTCTGCATGTTCAGATGTCCCCTTGTTGTTAATGTGTGACTTTGAGCATATATATCTTTTTAAAGATTTCTCAATATATTTGAGGATAGCATTGGACTGAATATGTTTTACATTGTGAAAATGCATAAATTACAAATGGCTTAAGAATAACAATAGAAGAATAAGAATAGAACTATTTCAGTGTTTACATTTAGACCTTAGTTCATGCTACTTCAAGCAAGTCTGCATCTCTTTGTGTGACTCGTGTATTTCCATTAACTTTCCATGCAATGCACTGCCTCTAAAATTTCATTTGCATTCAGTGTCAACAGTGCTTGACAGTAGCAATCAACCAAGTTTTGCTTAACCCAGCTAAAACGAGTGTCTTCTATAATCAAGGAACTGACTTTACATCATTAGCCTAAATCTGAGGGATGCTGTCTATTGCATCACTGGTTCTGTCAGGTTCATGCGACCACCAAGGCAGACATGCACTGGGCATCCACAGAATTGAGGGGATGCACAAACAAGCACTTATTTCTCCCTCTTTTCCTTTTGTCCTTAGTTTACAAACAGCCAGTTCCTCTCAATTGGAGCTGTTATACATATGTATTTTATTTGTATGCATCTCTATTATGCCTCAGTATAACAAGAAACCATTCCAACCACCACACCCTGCCCCAGCATGCCTGCCTCTTTCCCTCCCATGTACTTTTCCAGGTCGTGCAAAGGAAGGAGAGTTAAATACCTGTGTCTCCAGGTTTGTTAACATGATCAGAACGGCGGATGAATGTGTGTGTTTGTGTTTGAGCGTGTGTCGGTGAAAGAAAGTAGAGGGGAGGTGATGTCCTGTTGATGTTCCTCCCTGTGGCGTATGGGAAGCCTGGGCACTTAAAGGGTTAAAGGTGTCTGGGGTGCCCTCACCCACACGGACTTATTGATTGGAACCTCCAGGAAGGAGGATGGGGAAGAATGAAGTTGGAAAGTTAAGTGTGGTTGGGTAGAAGAAGGATGCTGGATTTAATGGTCCTTTGTGAGGTGGAAAGGTGTGTTTGATGGAACTAGGAGGATTAATTAAGGATTACAAGGATTACATTGGATAAGGATGATGGGAATGATGGCAAATTAAGGAGCACATGGCACCTGTTCTTAACATACAACAAGCAAATTCAAGGCAGCAGTGCAGAATTATCTATACTAACACAGACTTAGATGTAGGGAAACAAGCACATTTGTACTATTTGTTTTTATCCCATTTTAATTGTATTTGTGAAATACAAAGTAACAAAAACAGGGTCCGCTCCTCACTTGTAATAACCTGTTTAAGTCCTTTAAGGTGCTGCCTTACTGGCTTAATATCCCATAAATTCACTAACAGTATAGGACAAATGGCTGTAACTCTGATCAATCAGTGCAGATCAGACTTTCAGAGAGATAATGGTTCTTGTTTTTACGTGAAATATGTAAATAAAATTAAACAAGACTCTTCATGGCATGTTTGACAAGACGTTAAAATGGTTTAAACATGCATCTGTAAAAGTTAAGTTGGAGTTCTTGCTCCACAACTGTTATCTAGAGAACTGTTTATTATTGTGTAAACAGCTATATAATAAAATATATTAGAAACTATGGTAAAGAGTGGCGTTAGATTTTAAATATTGGGGGTCAGGAGGTTTGATAAAAAGTGAAGATTGCAATTTCACCTGCTGTTTCCTTAATTTGGCAACTTTTTATAAATCAGGTACAATATTAATACAATTATGACTAATTTGTCTGAATTGGGTAAAGAATATATTAATTGAATTGTGATTGCATTACAACTTTCAATGGCAAAAGATAGTTTGTTTACTCTTTTTGTTGTATGTTAAAAATAAAAAGTGTGTAAAGGGAAAAAAACTGGGAAGGCAAGGATGAGGAACTCATATAAGAGAGGGAGTGGAAAAACTTTAATGGGATAATAGTGGTTCTAGTTAGGAGTAAAGCTGTACAGGATCTGGGAGGTCTGTTGGTAAGCAAGAGTTTGAAGGATCAAAGTGAAGGATTCGGATGTAAGAAAAGAGGAAGGGATGACTCACGGCCTGGTTGGTGGGAATATCAGAGTGGCATGGTTTGGAAAATAAGAGAGATAAAGGAACAGGTACGGGGAAATTGGAAGGAAAAATGTTGATAAGGAGCAGGTGGTGATTTATAGTTTATTAATTTGAAAGACAGTTATGGGAAATGATGTTAGGAATACTTGTTTCCATTAATGTTTCGGGTAGTTTTGAAGAGGAGAGGGTGGATGGAGACAGTGTAACTACACTCTAAAAACTACATATCTATATATTAAAATATCTTTTCAAAAGGGTTGACTTTTGTGGAGGTAATTGGTTAATTTGGAAACTCATAGTATGTGAGATTCCCAATAGCATTTTTAACATAAAAAAACCAAAGTCATGTGGCCCCTTTTCTTTTTAGAGTGTAGGTAAGAGATGGGGAGATTCAGTTAAAGGACATCAAGGACAAATTTTACTAAGGATTTAGAAGTGGATATTGAGATGAAGGTGAGAATGAAACATAGAAAGACCTGCTGATACAATGCCACATGAAATGGTAACAAATAATGAAATAAAGATGTGAGGGGAGACAATGATCACACTCAATGTAAGAGGGTTGAAAAGAGAGATGAGCAAACGATTGAATACTAAAGAGAATAAGTTAAGACTTGAGCAGGATTAAAGGAGAAAAAATATAGAAGAAGAGAGGAATAACTGTAGACATAAAGAAGGTAGAAATAAAAAATTAGATAGAAGATAAAAAACAACAGGAGGTGAGTTCTGAAGTACAGCAGACTAAGACAGTTCAGAGAGATCAGCATTGCTGGATGTTCAGAATTGGGTTTGCAACGAGGGTCTTTCTGTAGATGGTGGTATATATGTGTGTGGGTGGTGAAGATAATGAAGATGAGGGTGTAGGGGGGACTTACGTGAAGGCGAAGGCCACCAGAGCACCACTAACCACTATAAAGTCCAGAATATTCCACAAGTCGCGGAAGTAGGATCCCTCATGGAGAAACAAACCAAGAACCACCATCTGGAAGATATGGGTTCAGCTCAGTACAACATACATTTATCTGCACATATATGCACCAGCCACAACATTTAAACCACTCACAGGGAAACTGAATAAAAAATTTTATTACAATGTAATATTCCGCTGGAAAGACCAGCATATTTCCTGAAGAACATTCCTGAAGATTTTTTGCTGATCAGTCTTCAAAGACCCCATTCCAGACTGCTGAGCCTACAGGACCTAGTGTTAATGTCCAAGTACAGCTTGCTACAAGAAATTCTTAAATGCTTTTTGTCCTAGTTCTGACTAATCATAGGAGGAGCTACTCAATAATAGGCAAGTGGTTTCAATGTTGTGGCTGATTATACACTCATACACAGGGTAATGCACCTACAAAGGCCCAGACACACAGTAGAAATACACTGTACATCCTTAAGATTGCTGACATCAGCAGATATGAACAAACTAATTATACTGAACAACTTATCAAAAACAAAGGAAAAGTAGTGACAACAATAACTCACAGCCACACTCACACAGTGATACTTTGTTACCTTGATCAACATTTCAAATGTGAAGACCCCTGTGAAAACGTAGTCAAAATAACGCAGCACCTGCAGAGCAACACAAAGCCACGAGGTGTATTTATCAGACAAGGTAGTAGAAGCACAAGAGAACCAGAGAGATAAATAAAAACTGAAAAAAAAGAAGAAAATACCAATCAGGTTTTTTTTTACATCCATTAGCTACTAGTTGCATTGCTTACAATGTTTGGCTCTTAATCTTTAATGAAAAAAATTATGTAGAGTTGGATTTCCTTTAACTATGCTGATCAGTAGTTATGCATGGCAAAAAATTATTATCATTTATCCCATCCCATCATCAATATAATTGTTTAATAATTATGCTAATATTCTAAATCAGTGTCTGAAATTAATAAAATGGACTAAGCTGTCCTCGCTATGGAGGACCTTGCTGATCTTTTCATTTTCTTCTGAGACAAAACAATGTGAATGTGCATACATTCACAAGTGTTAAAAGGGACACAGCATTGTCTCACATTGTTTTGTGGTGAGTCAGGTTTGACAGGGTCTTCAGCAGCAAGGGCGATGCTGCTCATAGCGATGACAGACAGGATGCTGAACTCAAAATACTTCAGTGTCAGGATGTAGTGACAGCACCTCCGAAACCTGGTGCAAGCACACAGATGCATGTTCACACACACACAGACACACACACAAAAAAAGGCACACGAAACACGAAGAAAAGCATTTATAAGAAAGAGCATTTCAAAAACATTTCAGATTGTGAGCCAGATTGTGTCCACACAGTAATGCACTCACGGGTTGGTGGTAGACAATATGAAGCAGGAGCTGTAGGGAGGCATTGGTTTGGGACCATCTTCATCTCCATCATTGTCTTCTTCCTCCTTTTTCTCTTCATTTTTCTTCTGGTCGGTGTTTGCGTTCTTGTTCACTGAACAAAACAGAAAAAAAGGGACACAAGAGACAGAAGGAAGTCAGCTTCAGCAGAGAAAATATATGAAACATGTCCACTAGTGCTGTTTCAAGGTAAATATAAATAACGCTGTCATACAATGTCAACCAGCTAATTTAAGCCTCCTAAAGGAATAAAAAGAAAAATAACTTGTTGTTAACTTTTAGAATAAAACCTTCATGACAAACTGATATTGAAGATTAAAAAATATAGATATTTAGCAGACATGGGAGTGTAATGAAAGACAATATGGACAACTAAATTTTTAAGCTTGATCCAAACAACAAACAAGTCAAGATATCCTGATTTTAACCATGGATAATGACCTTTGCTCTACAGTAGAACAGCACCCCCATAATGCTTACCTTGCAAAATAGCATTGGTCGAGGGGTAAGGGTACACAGGGGGCATGTCTATGGCCGTGTAGTTGGGCTTGGCCATGCTAGTCAGGATCAGGCTATCCATGCTGTGGAGGAGGGTATGGGTGTCAGCACCGTGGCAGTTCAGCAGGTTGTTGACATGGTCAGGATGATCAGGTGGGACTGCATAAGGGTGCTCATATGCATTGGCCAGCTTGCTGTTGTTGCGGAAGTTATCAAGGTCTTCGTTATACTGTTGTATGGGTCGTGTGGTTGAGAGGTTGGGGCCGGTGCTGTGGCGCTCCCTGAGGTTGAAAAACATTGTGAAGAGATGTTTAGAAAGAAAGAATCACAGTAGAGGAAATAAAAACAGGATGTGAGCTATTAAGTAGCTAATAACTATACTGCTTGCCAGGTTGTGACTTAAAAAGTCATGCATGAAGAAAATAAAATGTATAATCTGCCACTTACTTTCTGGTGCGATGGCCTCTGCTCTTTTCCTGGTTTCCATGGCAATGCCGTCTTGTCTTTCGTCCTTCTTCTTCCTCACCTTTCTCACCCTCTCCCTCTGTCCCCTTAAATTGGTGTCTTCTGCCCTCCTCCCCCTCCCTGGCTGGCCTGCGGTGCTGCCTGGAGCTCCTGTGCTCATGGTTCCCCTCTCCACCTTCACAATGGTGGGGGGACATGCTGCGAGCTTCCCTGCCCTCCCTGTTTCTGTGCCGATGGCCTCGATGGCTGTGATGGCTTCGGTGGCTGTGCCTCTCCTCGCCCTGCTGGCCTTCCACGATCTCCTCCATGTTGCCCAGAGAAGTGCAGCTGAAGCCGTGCTCCATGCGGGTCTCCATCAGCCGGCAAGTGTCTCCGCTGTCTGTCCCAGTGGCTTTTGAATGGTGATGGTGGTGGAAGTGATAATGATGAGCAGCACGACGGCAGTGGTCGATATCCTGGCGCCGATACTGCTGGTCCAGAGGTATCTCCCCGGGTTGGTTCTTGTTAGTGTTGTTGTTACGATTGTCTTGTGGGTTTACCACCAGCGGCCTGTCTAAGTGGGTTTTCATGTCACCTCGTCCTTTCTGTGGGTAGGACACCTGAGATAGAGTAATAAGGTATTAGTGTGAACTGTTTAAGACACACTTCAAAGGGTTTCTTACTCATCCAAATGGTATTTTGCTATGGATGATAATTCAATCTAAACTGATTCATTAAGCACTCCTGGTAGATACAGCTTCTGACATTAACAATACAATATGCAAGTTGTAAAGCCTTCAGTCAATGATGAAATTAAATATGTGGAAGGTATGTCATTTGTGGAGGTTTAAGACTGAAATATATTTACGTTTAATTACACATTTTGGTTTTTATTCTAGTTTCTTTGATAATCTTGTACTTGTTTGGAATATCAGTTTGACATGTGCAACATGAAGGTAACCAGGGGAGAGCCAGATGGGACCAGTTATCCAGTAGGACTTAACTTGAGGGCCTTATAAAACATGGATTAAACCACACCAAAGGTAACTTTGTGACTGTAATAGTCTATTGGCATATCAGAGTTTTATGTTGGCACAGAGTTTCTGATGGCACAGTGACATTTATTATGTACATTTCTGGAGCCATTGGTGCCTACACTCTTACAAATAAGGGTTCCAAAAGGGTTCTCCGTGAAGGGCAGAGGTTCTACCCAGAACCATTTGTGTCTGAAAATCCCTTTTTATAGAAAGGGTCTATCAAGGGTTCTTCAAGGGTTCTCTGTAAGAATATAGGTTACTAAAGAAACCCGTTTAATGCAGAAAACCATTTTTTTGGGGAAAAGGTTCTGGAAATTGTTATCATTGGAAGGTGTATGACAAGTTCAGTGTGAAAGAACTAAATTTTTGAAAATCTAATTTTAGACAGTTTACAACTAGAGTATAAAGAAAATTAGATAAGTGAACTAATGGGTTTGAGGAAAGTTCAATGGTCGCCTATGTTGATATATCTTGACATGTATAGTTTCACCATTCATAAAAACTAGGCCACGGGTTTCCACGCAAATTTCTAAAAAACTCAACTCAGCAAGCACCATTTTCTTTTTTTTAATGTTTATTGGTGATTATGACATGTATTCACGCTGAAGTATGTGGTCTGGCATGAGCTTCATTGGGCGTTACCATGTGTTCTACAGCGTGGCTGCCGATTGGCTCCCATAAAAATGTTTTTCAAAATTAGCCAAATGACCAACCATCTTGAACCATGTATGGGCCTTTTGTTGGCCTGAATTTGGTATTAATGGGGATGAAAATTCCACCATGGATCTCTGCAGTTGATCACCTTGTTAGAGAACTGCATGCTGTGCAGTTAGTACTGAAACATTTACCAGTTGAACGTTCAAAATTGTAGAGAAATTGTAATTACGTTCACCTGTAAAGGTCATTGTACATTTTAAGTCTGTTCTGACATCATTCAACAAGTGAAATATCCCTATCTTTTTGCGAGTAGTGTATGCCTCACTACTTATTCCAATGGGATCTAAGCTCCAATCCACTCAAGCTTCAACATACAGGCACCCAGTTCAATCAAATCAGATTAAAACAGGTGTACCACTGAGGCCTCTCACATCCAAAGGAATATATTGAATAAAATGACCAATTTAACCAGTAGGGGTCAAAAAAGAAACATTAAATTAGGTAAAAAAAAGTCAAATAATCAAACAAATTTTTTGTTACAAACAAAAACTATATTCATAGGTTTGTCTGTCTAATGTAAAATGAATTTAATATGGGATTCGGTTGAGGGGCATTTCTGTACTGGGAATCTATTTTGACGTGCATTTTTGGCATGTGGGGCCTGGGGGCTGGCTGCCCGATTGGTTCCCCTGTGGGAGCTGAGTGCTGATTTCTATATTGACGAAACAGGTGTGACATATCAGTGCTGATTACTGTTCACTCATGTGATCACCTGTATAGGAGTTTGGATTAAGAGAAGGGTTAAGGGTGACAAAATCTGAAGCCATAGAGAATCAAGGTAAGTTAAATCTAATTTTACCAAGCATGACTAACTAAGGATTTTCGTTGACAAAGGTAGAACATATAAATGTTAACATGTGTTTCTTTTACATAATTTTTTGCAGATGAATTATCAACTTTGGACAAAAGACGATGTGTGCCATTGGCTTGAAAAAGAGGGTTTTGTTGACGTTGTAAGTGTCTTTTTGGGTGAGATGACATGAATTTGCAGTGTCCCTGTTGTCCTATTAAAACCACAATGCAAAGAAGATATCTACAAACATTTTGAACTCACTGGACCATTCATTACTGTTGGTAGACATGTAGGTGATTCATCTGGTGTGGTAATTATGTCTTGTATGGATGCTACCAACTGAGTTTTTTGTCTTTCTTATCTATGTCACCATTGCTGGAGATTATATTCATCCACCAGACGAGGACATCTTGGGGTGCTTGACTTGTCTGTGTGTAACATTGGTTACTCCACTGGCCTATGCTCACCTTTTATTCCCCACAGGACCAACATAACCTCTCCTCAAAGAGTATGACCTCCTTATCTATCACTGTGTAAATATCTTTGAATAAAAAGAGAGATTTAAATGCAGTGTAATGCTTTTTATCAATTTTAACTATTTTGATAGACACAATATACAATATGTATGTTATTCAATAGTGCCTGATGTGTTGCATCAATGTTTTCTATAACCTTTTAAAGGACAAGAGGGTTATTGGTGAAATTCTCATAAAATATGTCTATTTAGGTTTTAGATAAAACCATTTGAAAATAAAAGGGTTCTTAGGGAAACTCCTTATGTGGGATCTGGATGAAACCCTTGAGATATAAAAGGGTTCCAGCTATAACCACCAGTAAGGGTTATTGGTGGAACCACATCATTGCAGGGTTCAGTGCAGAACCTGTCATTGGGTTCTGGGTAGAACCTTCTACTTATGGTTCTGAAAGTAACCCTTTATGATAGGTCCTAGTCAGAACCCTCTGAAAAGGTTTCAGTTAGAACCCTTACAAAGGGTTTTAACTGGCACCAATAAGGGTTCTCCCATGAGGATAAGCCGAAGAACCTTATATGGTTATAGGCAGCACTTTTTTTTCTAAGAGTGTAGTAGCACCCCGAGGCTGCAACTGCAGCATCTGGGACGCCAAGTGACACTGCAGCTGAGTCTCACTTTATGCACCGCGTCACAGGCTAGCAAGCAGATATCAACACACCGGCTATTCAGAACACGCACCGTGAAGAAGAAGAGAGAAAAAGAAAGAGACAGAGCAAGAATATAAGACAAGACTCAAAATAGGACTCACTCTTACTGTCTGGAAAGAGCTCACAGTACAGGTAGGAATCAAGATGGATGCCAAATTAGCTGTTGATACGGGGCGGGTCACTGACAAAAATCTGCCAAAGTTCTGTAGTGAAACTTTAAGTGTTTTCTGTCATAATTATAGCGTCAGTCTAACACTGCATTTCTTTTATTTATTTATTTTTTCTTTCTGAAAATTTAGAAATTCTGAATAGTCATAGTTCACTGGTGTGTCCCATGGTGGAAACATCTTGTAACAGGTCCGGATCAGCAAATATGTGAGGATTTATGCTGATAAGTGAGTTAGTTGCCAAGTGAGCGTAATATTAAAAAGCAAGATAACTTCTGGTCAAAACGTCGCGTTTAGTTCTGTAAGATGTGGCAATAACTCAAAAGTGAAATGCAAATATATAAAGAAAATCTGCACCGCTGTTCTCAAACTGACTTGAAACAATGAAGACATCTTTTTTTTGCATCAACATTCATACATTTTTAAAAACTTTTGAGTTTGCAATTTTCAGGCACTAAACATAGTGATGAAAAAAAAAATCAAGTTTCAAAATATTATTTCATTCGTTGGTTAAAACAATTTGCAGCAAAACCGATGCACCAGATAAAGCCCAGGCCAATTTTAGACTTTTTTGAGGTTATTTGTGTTAAAAGTTTCAGTGTGTAACATTTAGATTGAAACCCAAAGACTAACCTCTCCACTCTGTCTTGTTGTACCACACTATTACTACAGCAATTCAGAAGGGGCAAACAATATACATACACATAATTTAAGCAGACATTTAGCATTTTATGCAACCTCCTAATTGTTTCTGCACCATTTTGAAGGGAAAATGAGGTTACAGGGTATTTAGTTGGTTGTAGCTTGCTAATAATGCCACCAGATGTCACTGTTAAATGAATACAGATCCGATCTACAATATACAGCTTTTGCTCAAGCCCCTCTCAGAGTCACAGATTTACACACTGTTCAGCAAAGAGTTCACAATATTGGCTCTTCACTAACAGCTTCAAATAAATGTCATATATTAATGCCATACATTTCCAGAGCCAATGAATGCCAAAAAAGCTCTTGCTGTGAGCTTACACTTTGCTGAACAATATCCAGTCGACTCCTAATTGTCTTTTAAAATAATATTTTTTCCACCCCGCTCCAGTTTTGAGTTTGCTTCTTTGAGTACAGCTCTGGATTTCTTAGCATGCCCCACTTAAATAATGTATTACTCCCAAGTATGCAGCATCAAGTCGTCCCATATAGCCTCGCAATGGTAACACTTTTTCACAGGCTTAAAGGGATATTACACCCTGGAATTAAAACATCTGTGGAGTACGGCATGACCCAGAATACGCAGTGATTAAAAAACAGGTCAGGTTCTGGTGTTAGTCTAGTGTTCTCACTGTATGTCACATAGTACGTCCAGATGGGCCAAAATGTAATAAAAGAAACGTAATACCTAGATGTCCAACTAATATTACCAATTAAAACTTTTAAATGTGATTCATTGCTGTCCATGCTCAACATTCTTTGTTTATGTGGTTGTAGTCAAGAATTTGATGTTTTATCTGTAACCAAGGCCACAACTGATGTTGTGATGTACAGTAGAGTGCATAACTATATCACTGTGGCAACTGAGGTCAGCAACAACAAGATTTCCAGCTAAAGTTAATTTAATAACTGCTTGGCTATTAAAAAAAAAAAAAAAGATTTTTTTTGGATCAGGTTATTATTTAATTACCTGTGCTGACATTTAATTTTTAATTTATCAGATTTTTTTCTTTTTTTTAACGCGTTAAAGCAACACTAAAGGACTTTCCAACCTTATAACTGTGCTTTTGACTTACTTTGATGGCACACTGACATTCATTATGTACATTCCTGGAGCCGTTGTTGCCCTGCAGCATCCCAAGGCTGAGAAACCGCAGTTCATAACTTTCTTTTCCAGCCAGAAGCATAACGTCACAGCTGCACTTTGCCTTATGACACCACACCACATCACATGCCAGTAAGTGGATATCATTATGTTGGCTACTTTGAAGGCAAAACATGGCTGATTTAGCAAAGAAATGCAAGAGGTCATAATTAAAGGAAGCGAGGAACAGAAAGAGAAAAATAGTAAGAGAAAGAGATAAGACAAGGGTCAACACTGGATTAACTTTTACTGGCTGGAGAGACCTCAAGGAGGATGCAACAACCGATGTTAACCAGGTTATAATGCAAAACAGATGTTAAATTAGCTTTTGTTAGTGTGAAAATCTACCAATATTTAGTGGTTTTGTTTTAAGCATGCATTGTTTCTTCTCTGAGACATTAGATACAAACTGTCTTTGCCTGGCCCTGCGATGGACTGGCGACCTGTCCAGTGTGTACCCTGCCTCTCATCTGAAACAATGCTGGGATAATGGAACAAACGGTACAGATAATTACTGACTGACTGACTGTCTTTGCCTGTGGTGTCTCTCAACCAAACTTGGGTGAATATATCCCTTAAAGCAGTTAAAAATAAGAAACAAATCATAGCACTTTGCACACATTACAACATTTTTTCCACCATATATATCAAGAGTAGACTGCATATTTATGTGTATACGTGTACCCTTCTTTTTAGGGGGATTCTCACCTCTTCTCCTTCCCCTCCCACCTTCCAATCTTCCTGCTCCAGCTCATTGTAGAGCGCCTCGCGACTGGTCATCAGGTTCTGTCGGCGAATCTCACTTGTTCTCTGCTCCCACACAGACTTATTCCCCTTAATGTGGTTCTTCTGCTGCTCCTTACTGTTGAAAGAGGTGGTGGTGGGATAGCAGGGGGAAAAAGAAGTTGGGCAAGTAGGAGGGAAAACAGAAGTAAGGAGATTGTTAAAGTGCAGGGCAGTGAAGGGAGGGCACATCAAGGGAAAAATGGTAAGTATTGATGAAAACATAGCAATCAAAATGGCATAGATAAAGGTGGAAGGGCAGCAGATGAATGCAGAAAGGTATAAAAATGAAAGAAAGGATTGGGTATTTAAAATAATAGTGCAAAGAAAGCACAACAGTGCACCTATAGAGAAAAGAACACAAACATCTACTAATTTAATGAGAACCTTAACTGTATTATGTGTAGGAGAAAGCCTGAAAACCAAGAAACATCAAATCTGATTCAATTGATTATAAAATCCTGAGAACTCCAGTTTTTGTGATCAGCTTGGGAAGCAGCATTTGCAAACAAAGGAAATGTTTTATATATTTATTCATTTTTTGGAAACTGACTACAGAAAATTGTCACTGACAACTGAAGGCTGAACATTACATTCAGATACTTATAGTGGACGATTCTCTGCTTGACAACAGCTCTAGCCTTTGTGTTAACGTCACTGTCAAGAGACTGTCAGTTTAACAATCAGCTGCATCTTGGCTTGTTTTTTTCCTTTTTCTTTAGCGGGACTTAAATCTTCTACACAGACTTAGTGCCAGTTTATTCCAGTAGATAACCACAGCATTACATTAAAAAAGATCCCTTCTTCATGAGACATTGTAGACTACCATTACAAAAGAGACACTAGTTAGCAAACAACTACATATGTTAAACAAGCCATTTACTAAGCCTTGAGGTATAAATTATTTGGGGTATCCTGTGTAAGATTTAGCATTCTTGCAATTAAATTAGTTATTATTATTATTCTTTTGTGTATAAATGATTAAAAATTGAGACCTGTGTCACCGATGGATGAACAACATAAGTTGGACAGAGGGGTGAAAGAAGATACACAGCCGACTGTCAAGTGTGGGACTCGTGTTGGAGTCCAACTTTAGGATTTCCTGTCATGGTCTTTGGGTTTTGGCTTAGCGCTTGTTTTTTTTATTTTAGTCTGTTTTGGTAACTTCTGGTCTTGGTTGTCTTGTTTCCTGTTTAATTTTGTGGAACTTATCCCATTTTGTATTCTGTTCAATTACTTCCTGCTCTCTGTTTTCGGTTCCTAATTGTCTTAAAATATTCAATAACACCCAGTTTGCAGAGGCAATCCTGACCAAGTCCAAACTGACGCTTTGGACATGTACCAACCAAATAAGCTCCTGACCAAGCACCGGTATGTGATGACTTGGGGGTTATGGTTGATTGGGATCATTCTGTCAACATATCATGGCACTCGTCCTTTAACTACTATAACTACTGCCAAGAACTACTGAGTAAAGTTTTTGTTTTTAATAAAAAGAAATGTCAAGAAGTTTAGGAACAATAATTTTTTATTTAAATTTAATTTCCTATGCTTAAAGAGAAAAATAAATAAATATATATATATATATATTTTCCCTCTTCAGAGAGAAATGATCCTATACCCATGCTAATGCGAAATGATAGGAAATGGTTGAGAAATTTGTGTGTAGCTGATAATGACTGTAGCGCTAACCCATCGGCTTCTAATCTTGCGGTCAAAGACTTGATTCACCATTGAGACCAAGGAGCCTTGTGACTTCTAAAGAAGCAGCAAGTTTATTTGAGCTCCGTTTTGATGTATCTTATCGTCAGCGTTTCTGCTGCCGGGAGCAGATTTTACAGACTGTCTGCCTCTCGCTCTTCTTCACTTCACAAAGACCTGAATCTGTTCTTTTCACTCGGTGAACAATTGCCTAATCATAATTTAGAGGACAAGAATTGGGGGAGCGTGATGGTATGTGTCAGTGCATTTCGTGTATGTGAATACCTGCCAATCACAAATGTTGAGAAAGACAGCTTTGAGAGAAAAGCAGTGTACATGTGTTATTTTTTTCTTTTCTTTGTCAAAAGGGTGAGTAAACCAAACTTTTCTCCACAAGCCTTTGTGTGTAAAGATGTGAGGAAGAATTCAGTAAGAATATGCATCTATGCAGAACTTTAAACATGTTGGTGTGTTTCACTATATTTAAATGTGTGTACTCACGCTGCAATAGACAAGTTGGCAGCAGACAATGGGCTAACCTCTGCCACCTCTTTAGCCTTCTGTAGGGCTGTCTTCTGATTCGCTGCTTCCTCCTGTTCTTCCTCATCCTATTGGACAAGAAGATGAATTTCCTCCTAGATTATGATTTAATGCTCTGACTTAGACAGTAACATCCTTCAGATAAGAGCAGGGAAGAAAAACTAAACAAGAAATTAAATAAAAAGAAAACAAAATAAACATAGATTTTGCATGTTATATAGCTCTGCAGATGTCGCAGAAGCTTTCTTTCTTAACATTGCTTAAACTAGGACTGAGAAAACCAAAACAATGAGCTAAAATACAATAAGATTTGTTTTTTTTTTTCAGATGATACAATCAATTCATCATTGATTAAAAAGAATTAATTAGTAAAACTTGACCAAACCAGCTGGATATACTTTTTTTTAAGCAAGCCTATACCTTGGTTAGCTCCTGAGCGTTGGCCAGATTGTCAACAGCGATGGCCAAGAAGACGTTAAGCAGAGTGTCTATAGTGTTAGAAGTTAAGGAAATATTGGTGCTTGACAACAGGAGAGAAAGCTGTTTTCTGGTCAATGCATGAAAACAAAAACATTTAGAACAAGTTAAAATGCAAGGAGATCTATGTATGATGAGTGACACAGGCAAGGTAATGTAAACAAGAAAAAAAGCATCTGTGTAATTTTGCTTTTTTTATATATACATATTGCAAACACCGCGTTGTATATTATAGAGTGAAGGCAGGATACAGTTGCCAAAGAGTGTGAGGACAATGAAGAAGATGGAGAAGACCATCCCTTTGTCATTCACTCCTCCCTGGGATTCAATGCCATCATACATCACCACGTTCCAGTCCTCTCCTGTCAGGATCTATAGAGAAAGACATGCCAAAGGATTTCCTTTTGCTGCTTTGATGCAAAATGAACAACTAACAAAAACAACAATTATATTAACTTATACACAACATTGTATTTATTAATTTTAACATAGAGATCATCATCATTTCCCAGTGTTTTCTTAAAATGATGCTACAACTTTTAAGTGTCTGATAATTAAATTTTAAAGTGAAAATAAAACAAATCCACAAGTTTTTACTTTTTTTTTTCTTTATAAAGGACTGGAACAAAAAAAGGTATTAACAAGAATTGATCAACAAATATGAAGTTTAATTAAGTAAAATGTTACGAGTAATTAATTTTTTAACTAAGATTATAAAAGATGACATAAAACCCTAACAAAACAGGTCATAATATAAATAATCATTCTCTTTGTATGAAATCATAAGCACACAAATAATACCCTCTTACCTGAAACACTGTCATGATCGCTGCTGCAAAGGTATCAAAGTTAGTAGGTGGAGTTCCAGCTTTAAAGTTGAATCTGCAGAGAAGAAAAGGAAACATTACATCAGTGTGCAAACAGAACAAGACAGTGTTGATGACTGAGCTTGTTTTTAAAGTTTGTGCTGTTACTTACTGTCCTCCAAACAGCTGCATCCCCAACAAGGCAAAGACCACAATGAAGAGGAAGAGGAGGAATAGCAAACTGACAATGGACTTCATGGAATTAAGCAAAGAAACCACAAGGTTTCGAAGTGGAGCCCAATACCTGAGGAGGAAGAAAACACACCTGAAAAGAAAGTCTGATGTTTGGTTAGGACAGAAGCGTGAAAGAGCCATAAAAGGAAGATTGAAACTGGGAAGACATGACATGAGCAGAAATGCTGAGAATGTAAAATAAGAGAATAAAACAATAAAGGAAGGAAAAGATAGATATGATAGAAGAGTGGAAATTAAAGGAGTTCAAACTAAATTTTTGGTAGATATACTGAAATTGTGATGGGTAATTTGGCTGGCTGAAAACAGGAATAGATTATTGGATAGGTGTCCAAAACTTTAGCTAGTTCATTACTTCACACACATATAATGAAGGAAGTTTAAACTGATTAAACTCATCAAAACATTTGCTGTTTGAGTGCAACGGGAAAGGGTTTTGTTTGCATCTCATCCTACATCAAAACTAAGAGAAAAGACACGCTATCAGAAAATATTTATTGGGCTTTTTGTCATTTAAAAAAAATAACAGCTTAAATAAACTATTTATGGTGCGAAATTGGTGTTACCTTGTCTACCTTTAGTGCAAGTATGTTCCCGAGTTTTTGGACCTTAGTAGGATTGTCTAAAAGTCCACCGCCTGTTTCTAGAGTTCCTTTGGTTCCATGCGTGTGTAAGATTCTTACCCAATATGTTGTTTCTTCTTTTTTTTTTTTTACATTTGTCCTGCTCTGTGGAAAAACTGCTACACTTCTGTTTTATTGGACAGAATTTGTTTTTTACTTTAGCATGCCATCTGTTTTTTGCCTCTTCATGTTAAAACCTCATCAGTAATTGCTTGGAGTTTGGGACTTTAAACTAGTTTGGTGTCCTGCATCTATGTACTCCCCTTAGCACAGTAACATCACAGCTCTGGGACAGTAAACTTCGGATTGAACCTTTTCTTAGCCTACATAGATTTAAGATAGAACTGAGCCTGGTCACATCTGTTCAAGCTTTGCTAGTTTCAGTATGAGAAAGCTCACAGCTCAGATCTAAAGATGCAATACAACAACAACAATAAAAATCACATATTGCCCAGATACTTCAAGTGACCATTAAACACAACTGTCGGTCACTCTAAAACATATTTTTCCTCAATTACTTAAACATTCGACACCAAATAGGCCCAGGGACAGCTCATATGATTGGGTTAACAGTAGTAGCCCTGCCCAGTAATGTAAAAAAAAAACAAAAACAACAACAACTAAACAAATAAATAAAAACTTTAATTTGTTACTTACTGTACAGTCTTGACTAGAAAAAAAAAATCTTTCAAATTCAAGCAGTTTCATTTCACTTTGCATTGACAAGTGAATGGCAGGTTGCATGGCACGCCTTTTTATTGCTGCTCATTTGGGCTAAATCTGTGCAGCCCAGAGCCTGCTGACTTGGGCCAATGACAGGAGACCTGTTGCGAGGCAGCTGGTTGTCCCAGTGTGTGTAGAGCAAATGTGTGGCTATGGTGGACACTTTTATCGTCTATTTTTTGTCAATATTCTTAGAGGAAAAACTTGATGTGAAGAAACTGGAGGCACATCATCCACAGAATACCCAAATGACACTAAAAGGACAAGCACCAACATAGTAACGACTGGCATAGCCAAAAAGTCATAATTGTGTGGTTATTTTTTGCAGAGAGAGAGAAACAAAACATGTTTCTTTGAGCATTTCTACACACTCTACCTCTTTCCTAAAATCCATTATTTTTAGTGGAGTTATAAAACTATGTTAATTGTGCACCAATGTTTGGCTCAATATGTTGCAAAGCACGTGAAATAAAAAAAATAGCTGCTGTCAATACAATTAAAACCAATTTTGTAGTTACAAGACTGAGCTGAGTCTGTTCTGACCTTTTGAGCTGTATACGTGTGTGAGCATTTTGTCATTGCTCTTCTGGAGAATAATGTTTTATTAAAAAGGCACATAACGCTATTACAGTAGCTTAAATCTTATATAGTGATGTGATGCTTGTTACATTACAATTTAATCTATTGGCTTATATAATGTATGTGTTAGCCCACCCACTCAGTGTCCCCACAGGTTGTCAAAGGATTAGCCCATAACAATCTTTTTCATATATTTTGCATATATATGTTGAAGGTGGAGCAGAGATAGAGACTTACTTGGTGACTTTGAAGATACGCAGCAGTCTAAGAGCTCGTAATACACTAATACCAAAAGATGTGCCTGGTTTTATGGTAGCCCACACAACCTCAAAGATACTGCCGACAATCACCTACAAAAAACACACACAATCAACACATGGTCATGTTGAGTGCTCTCAGCAGTTGTCAGAATGGCTTAAGAAATTTTGGCCTTAACTGGCATTTCATATGGAGTACTGAAGAGCAGCTGACAGCCAGAAAGCTGTATCAAAGTGTTTTTGTT
Source organism: Rhadinocentrus ornatus (assembly GCA_037177495.1). NCBI lineage: Eukaryota > Metazoa > Chordata > Actinopteri > Atheriniformes > Melanotaeniidae > Rhadinocentrus > Rhadinocentrus ornatus. The sequence continues at coordinate 22,998,967 of JBAMHW010000004.1, forward strand.
CATAATACAGTTTAATATTATGCAGATAACAGTAGAGCTATTATATGTTCTGTGTTCATGGTAGTGGAAGACCAATGTGTTCATTTTTTATTTAAAATGTTCACTGAAATTGAACAAATTTAGAGTTTGAATTTATGGAAGAGAGGGAAAAAGCTTAATTTTAGAAAAAATATTTTTGAATCATTTCAATGTGCATGGAATTTGATTTTTAAAGACTGGAGAGCTGGCTGGAATATGTGTATGTGTGCACTCACCACACAGTCGAAGCAGTTGAATGAAGAGTGAAAGTAGGGCTGGATGCCCAGACCATACATCTTGATCAGCATCTCAGACATGAACAAACCAAGGAAGATAAACTCGGCATAGACTGGAAAAAGGAAGAATGAGAAAAGTTACCTGAGGAGGGAGGACCAGAAGGTGACATTATGTGGAGAGGAGACAATAATAGGGACAAAAGGGGATGTTTAGTGAAAAAAACAGAGACCAGTGAGGAATTATAGGAACTGAGATCGATGTGTGGACAGAAATAAGTGAACATAAAAGAATGTGAGGTCATTTAGGAGAAAAAGAAGAGCAGCATATGAATAAAGCCATGAATAAAGTATGCGTGAGTGTGTGTGACTAAAATGAGTAAGTCAATGGTGTTGAGCCCAGGCATGTATGACAGAATGGTGAAGAATGGACTGAGGAACATGAAAAATCATGTATGAAACTGTATTTGTAAGTTTAATAAGCTTTAAAGAGACACTACGTAACTTGCCAACCTTAAAACTCTGCGTTCCGAACTTGTTTGACAGCACACTGACATCTATTGTGAGCATTACTGGAGCTGTTGTTGCCAAACAGCGTCCTGAGGCTGATAAACCGCATTATACAACTTATTCTTCCAGGATGCCACATGACGTTGCAGTTTCACATTGCGCACACGTTACATCAGGGCTATTCAATTTGGTCCTACGAGGGTCGCAATCCAGCAGGTTTTCCATGTATCCCTGCTTCAAAACACCTGACTCAAATTAATTAGTCATTGTGCAGAACTTGATTGGCTGTTAGATCCATTTAATGTGATTCAGGTGTGTTGAAGCAGGGATACATGGAAAACCTGCTGGATTGCGACCCTCGTAGGACCAAATTGAATAGCCCTGCGTTACATGCTAGCAACCAAATATAAACACACCGCCCACACACTGCCCTGAACAAGTTAACTGAACGATCGTTCATGAACTCATTTATATTTTAGGTGAACGTGAACTGAGCGTACTGTAGTTCTGCCTGATTAACGTTATTGTGAGGGCGCTCATTCTGGCATTTGTGAACGGCGTTCTCTCACAGTTGAACTTTGTTCAAGAGAGAGCTAGATTTCCATGGAGCCTTCCAGGCAAAATCCCGGCTACAACACATCGTAAACAGGCCTTAATATATAGGTGAAAAACCAAACCTGGCAACACTAGCCACCATTGAGCTGCACCACACGTGTCATCAAATTGCAAAACATGGAGGCAAAATCCAATGAAGGCAGCAGCACCTCCTCTGCCTCAATGATCACTACAGCATCTCCATTTGATCACTTAAAATATTTTTTTGAAAAGGTCAGTGATGATCCAGGAGGGAGAAATCTTTTTGTGGAAGCAACTCTGGACATCAACGTCAACAGCAAACGTGAAACAGCATATTGAAATAAAGCACCTGGCTAGCCTTCCAAGGTATGTGAACTAAATGTCACTAAAAACCATCGAAAGACTTGGCAACGGTGTGCTAAAGCAGATCCTCAACCACCCAAAACTAAATAACGGCGTGCAGTAGTAGCAGCTCCGTTGTATTCATCTCCAGCCGCAGCTGGAAAAACTTTTGCAGTATATTGTCGGAGACCTGCTGTCTTTGAGGAAAGAGGAAGCCTCAGCTTTTATAAACTTGACAAATGCAAGACATATGGTTGTTTTGTTTTTTACTTATTCATTTGGGCTGAATATTGCACTTTTATGACCCAAGTTTTAGAAGTTTCCTTAAGATAAACAAGTCAGAAGAAAAATACATTCACAAAAAATGGAAAAGTGACTTAATGAAAAGATTAATAATGTTTAAATGTTTTGCACTTTGAGGTACATCCTTTGTTTCCTAACTCAGTCTGGTGCCTACATCAGATAGTTTAATTCCTCATAAAAAGACCATCCATCCATCCATTTTCTGTACCGCTTGTTCCCATTAGGGGTCGCGGGGTGAGCTGGAGCCTATCCCAGCAG
>JBAMHW010000004.1:23011964-23033520 GCA_037177495.1 Rhadinocentrus ornatus
TGGATTCAGGTCTGGGGAACGGGCGGGCCAGTCCATAGCATCAATGCCTTCGTCTTGCAGGAACTGCTGACACACTGTCTTGCATAAGGAGGAACCCAGGGCGAACCGCACCAGCATATGGTTTCACAAGGGGTCTGAGGATCTCATCACGTCTTAAAGAGTTCCATTATCCATTTGTGGAAGATGGTAAGCAACCCTTCTGCCAAAGCTCCAGGTTGCAGTTACCCCTGGCAACAGCTGAACTTGCCCACAGTGCTTTGTGGTGGCCAGTAGATGGGGTAGTGTTTGTGTGGAAAAATGGGTTGAACAAAGAGAGGCATGGGGAATTGTTGGAAAAGACAGGGAAACAACTACATGTAAGATGAAAATAGGAATTAGTGAGTCATGGGGAAAGAAAAAGAATAAAACTACAGAGAGGACATGAAAGAAGAAAAAATGGTAAAAATGACATATATGATTTATTTATTAAATTACTGTAATACTTTTTGCTTGACAAGTCAAATAAAGTGCAATTGATTTTAAATCAGCAGAAAAGTAACTGCCTGTATGTAAAAGAAAAAAAAGTAACAATGTTATTGTAAAGATATTAAACCAGTTTGCAGAAAATGCAACCGAACCATAGCCATGTCAATGTTGGACAAATATGAAGAAAATGGCTCCTAATCAATATGAATCAATAAGCAACAGTTGAAAGGTAAAATATGTGAATGAAACAACAGTTCATTCAGCTAACAACTAGGTCATAGGCCAGTCATCTCACCTGAAAATGTTCAAAATAGTCATATCTATTTATGCAATACATAGACATTTCATCAGTGATGTGAATGGTGAAACTAACAAATCCCTAGGCCGTTGTTTCCTGTATAGCAATGTTCAGGTTACACGGTGGGAATGCTTAAACATTTACATGAATTATGACCCTAAACACATGTCTGTAATTCCTAACCTTAGTTGTTTTCACACAAGAGCGTATTAGAGAAATGCGGGAGTGGAAAGGAAGCAGGAAAGCATAACAATCGCTGAAAAGATTGTGCAGGATGAGTCTCAAACCAATGATCTCTTGCTAGGAAGTGTTCATTGTCACAAAGACCTGTAGTTTGGCAACTCCTGAAATTGTTTCTATTGGGAGGTATTTGTGGCCAAGCGTGTGAGACAAAAAAGGGGGCGGACATCATCACAGCAGGACAGATATGATGACATATAAGATTTTGACATGCTGATGAAAAACACTGACATGCTAACAAATTGAAAAGCTGCATCTGCTTAACAGACTGGGTAAAGTAAACAAAGTTACTGTACAACTTTTGAGTTTTTACTGTAAAATTACAACATTTTGTGCTGCAGAATGATGCAACTATGCCATGTTCTGTCATAAAATTATGTTGCATGGAGTAAATAAATGGCTCCAAAATATCTATCGTCTAACATGTCTGTTTCTTATATAAAATACTGTCAAAAAAGTTACTATATTGCCATTAGCTTTAATCTCTCTGATCAGTGTCGTGATGGTAATTTTGAAAATAATGTCTTTAGTTAATTCATATTAAAGTCTCAATGGTACATATTATTGTTAAACAAAGTTTTAAGACTATCTCTCCAGTGCATCATGTATTCACTTCTGGCTCCAAAAATCAAGATGCTAAACTCAAGGTTTCAAAACAGAAAATCAGTAATGATACTGAATTTAAGTTTTATATAAATTAAAATAAAGAAGTATTTATTCTATTTTTTCCATCTACTATTTGTAAAATTGAAGTTGATTGATCTTTGTGTTTTCAATAATACCTAAGCCATGATCTTTCCATTGAGAGTATCTGGTGCTGGTTAGCTTGTACGGGATATTTTGCTGATAGGAACCAAATCCAATTGTCCTCATGGAGTAAGGGTCATTTGCCTCTGAATGAACTCATAGGTCACATTTCTCCTTTAAAAAAAACATTTCCAAAGTGATCTGATTAATCTTTAGCAGGACGGGCACAAGGGGTGACTTAAATGTTTGCATTTTTAAAGATTGTTAATAATTATTAGAATCTCAACCCTTTTAGACATCTATGATAGATTTTGGACTACAGTTATGAATAATGCTCTTAGTCACCATAATAGCTGCTATTTTTCCTCTGGTTTTCTTCTTTTTTTTTGTTTAAATACTATTTGAACTGTTTAAACATATCCTATAAAGTATCTATTATCCCTTTTTGGCTGTCCTTTAACACAGACACTATGTCTGCCATGTTTATTATCTAAATTCCTGCTAATGATAGAGATTACACAAATGCAGGACATCATTTGGGAGAATATCATTACCAGACATCACTGGAGAGTCCCTAATGAAATACAAACTAGGAGGAAAGAGACCCAACATCCCTTAAGAGACACAGAGCCTGAGAAATAGAGAGCAGATTGAAAAGAGTGATAGTCCTGTGTGTCAAAAGTGTGAAATTCAGATGCTGAGACCGAGAAACAGTGGAACTCTAAAGATAGACATAAGAGAACGATGGAGAGACTCTCCAGAGGGAGATTCTCTGTAGTGGGAGAAAGTGTTTGGATGGTGATGACAGAGGCTCTAACTGCTGGGAAACACCTAGCAATCAACCTATAAAGCAACACAAACACAAATTAAACTGTGCTAAACTGAATAGTGTGTAAACCTTTTAAAGGTTAAACCCAAACTCTTATATAAAACTGTTGTAAGAAATATATGCATATTATTTAAGTAAGGATGCCCATCAAAGTGCAATAACACATAAAAGATCCCAAACATGAGTGATGATTGATTAGATATACTAGGGTTCTGAAATGAGAACACACAACACACTGTTCTGGTCATCTTTAATGACTACCTGCTTGGCAAAATGCACAATATGCATATGAAGATATAAATACAATCCAACCCAATTATCTATCTTTTGTGAGAATGTTCTAGGTGCAAGTAAGAGAACTGTGGCCTTAAAATTTAGTGTCCCTTCTCTGGCAATACAGTGTAGTAATCAGTTCAACGCAAGGAAAACAAAAGGGGGACTTTTAACAGGTGAAAATATATAGTTATCGTAATAATTATTGCATTCTAAACCCTTTGATGATTATTTGGTATTGATGTTTATTTATTTATAGCTTTTAAGTGCGTGTTAGAAATACACTTTTTTGTGTTAAGTATCTCTTACAAATCCCCCACAGCTCACTTTTGGTGTTGGTGAGAGTTAGCGGTACACAGTGTTGGCATGAGAACTTCCTGCTGTCGCTGTCCTACTGGAAAACATCTAATGGATGATGATTTTTGAGGGCCTTGATGAAGATTTCAGAGGTCACCTACTATCTTCAGTTTACTTGGTCTCTTCCTGTTCATGGCATTGCCATAGCAACCGGCAATTTCTCTCTTTGCTGTGTCTCCACGGTTACCGACCTGCTCTCATTCATAAGCGTTTCCAGGGAAACGCAACCCTGGCTCATTGATGGAATCTCGGCATCGCCACAGCAACTGGGATGGGAAGTGGGTCTCCCAGCGATTGATTTTTTAACCCCTCCAAACCCCCACATCTCCAGCCCACACACTTACACACACACACACTACTCTTACCAAGCACCAATACACCCTGATTTAACAGCAGTCCCTGTCCTTTTACTGCCCATGCTGGTAAACATACCTTATGTACAAAAGAAATGCAACTTCCCTGACATACAAACTGCGAGAGACAAATCTCAAAGTGCCCTCTGATGACAAACAGAAACAAAGATGCACAAATATCAGGTGGATGTGTGATCAGATGACAGTGATGAATGCTGTGAAGCTCAGGTAGTATGGATGACCTACTTTCTCTGCTGCTGGTGAACACAAAATTTTTTGTGTTTCACAACATCTACAAAGACGTCACACATTCACACCAAATTATCAAAAATGTGTATGAGCTAAAGGATGGGATCTATACCTTCAGCTGCTCTGGTGTTTCTTACCTACAGTACTTACATTGCACAATAACAATAACCACAATAACCAAAGCATTTTTTACCAGGTAATTAGATTTCAATATTTTGTTCATTACATTTAAGAGACGCCTAAACTTAGCTTGTGGATATATTTGTAAAATTTTAAAGCCCCAAACTGCATCCCTGTGTGTATGCTCACATGCACAACAATAGTCCAAAAGTTACCCAATTTTGACCTTACTCTGAACAGGACACTGCCCTGTAAGAAGCCATTTGTGATCATCCTGAAATGAGTGAGGCAAAATTTGGCATAAGATATAATTCTTTAGACATTCTTGTATATGTATGCACCATATTCATACTTTTATGACAATCACATCCTCTTGTGACCCAAACTTCCACCTCATAACACATGCCCTATGCTCCAGCCGAGTTACTGAAGAGAGGATAGTAATAAAAATGCATCTTGCGACAAAGAAAAAACTGGTGTACTGTTCCATATTTTGAGGTGTATGGTTTAGGATGGGTGCAATGGCAAACTGTGTGTAAGTTAATCATCAGGCTTTGTAAGCTTTTAATGGGGTTATGGTTGTAGAATGCTTAATGCAACTCATAAAAAGACAGGATTGGACTGTTTTCTAAACAAAAATGGGTCAAATAGTAATAGTGTTGTACATGTAAATGTAGCCAGTGGCTACACATTTCTTCAGGGCTTTTGGATGTTGAAATGACACAACGGATGGCTAAAACTACAAGAATCCAAGTCATAGAAAACTATTTACATTTAAAAAAAATATATTTTGCCTTTGTTAAGTGTTGATGGTATGTTTCATCACTTAAACATGTTAACTTCTACAAAACAATATGTGTCTGTGCAGCGGCCATGTCAATTCTAATACTGTACTGTGTGATGTGTGTGTTGTCAGCATGAGTGTACCTGGCAAAAATAATACAAACACACACTGACAACATGTAAGACACTTGGAAAAGTTCCAGGCAGTGACAAGTGCATGAGCTGTATGTGCCGCACTTGTGTGTGTGTATACATATGCACATGGTCCATGTGTGTGTGGTGTGAAAATAGTGTGGGAGTGCCATGTGTCATCACAGTGTGAACTCCTGTCCCCTCAGTGTGTCCCACAGAGGCCTCAACCCTCACCCGCTCGACACACACTTACACACACATGCATGGCGAGTAATACTTGGACCACACGTGATGAAATAACACACGCACGGTTAAGCAATCTGAACAGTATGCTTGAGCAATGTGCAAGCAATAAACAAGTGGCATCATGCATAAGAAACGTTGTCACCATGGTAATTTCATTTCATACAAACTACAGCAAACAAAAATCAACTGCTTTCTATCAATATAAAAGTCTCCTTGTTACACTTCCTCAAAATGATTCCAGATACATAAAAGGTAGTTTATTTAAGGTATCTCTATGAACTTGGCTTACTTCTTATGTAATTTTAAGCGGATGGCGACTTTTTTCTGTGTCTTTTAAATGGCAGAATGACTCAATGATGTCAAGATCAAGGCTCTATAGGAGGATAAACCATCTGTTGCTGGTCTCCTTTCTTGTTGTTGTATGAATAACAGTAAATACAAAAGTGTCTCTGGTGACTGTCAGTGTCACATATTGACGTTTCCTCTGGCTGCTCTTTTTAATTAAGAGCTGCTAATGTTTTGTCAAGTTTAAAAGCAGACAGCAGATACAGACAAAAAAGCAGGAAAACATGAACTAACATATGGAAGATGTGTTCCTCTTAAGCAAAATGCTCTCCAGAAATATATTTTTTGTTAACAGATCATCATTAAATTGGTCTATTTGTTTCTATGACTGTGCCGAATGGTAATTACCTCTATGTATTTCTATGTAATTATGTGGCAGTAGGAGGTATCTGGCTCAAGAAGTGTAGGGCCACTGGCTTAGGCTACAGTTATGCTGCATGCTAAATTGAGCTAAATCTGAATTTTTTTTTTTTTTTTGCCAGATTTAAGTGTCAGAATCTAATTATAACTTAAAAAGCACATGAAAATTTTTGATCTTAGCAATAAATCAGAAATTAGCATTAAAACTTGCAATGTAATTGCAGCCTTAGAGAGTTACAGTGTAAGAGAGAAGATACAGGGCGATGTTCACACAGCAGGAGACTTTTTTTAGCCCAATGAGACCCATTTCAGATTTTCTTTTTATTAAATTATTTTGGACAGCAACTTCAAGACTGACGCACACACAAAAAATCCATATTTACTTCCATAAGCACAGCGTGCTGTCTGTGATGATACGTCTTCTTCTACACATTAGGTCGCTTCAGGGCTGTAGACTGTTCACACTGGAGGCTGGTGACTGCATTTAAATTATAATGTAAACAACTGAGCTAAAACATTTGATCCAAGCCTTCTGGCTATTAGAACCTAGAGGTGAACATAGCTATATTTTCCTACATTTTAATGAAAACTTGATCCAGCTAGAGAAGTGCTTCTCACTCCATCACACCTGGATGGACCTCTTTAACAGGTTGCTGACAAGTTCTTTGAAAGCCTGTTAATGAACCTTTAATTGCATGCAGGTGTGTTAAAGCAGAATGCCACAAGGGACAGTCTGAAATCTCATGTATGTCAGTTACACTTTTTCCACAGAATTGCTATAAATAAAATAACCCAACAACTTTTCCTTATCTTCCTTTAAGGTACATCCAGTTCTGTGTGCGGACCCATGTAAACAATGTGTCAGCAGATGTTTACAGTAGTTAAAAATGTTAAGCTCTTCATTGTTTTAGCTTCTAATTGACAGAATGGGTAAAACAAATGTAGGCATTAACAATTTGACCGAAGATATTATTGATTTCTTTATTTTAACGTTACTGTAAATCTGAAAGAAAAATTGAAATTACTTCAGCAAAATGAAAACAAATTTGACATAAGAGGTTTTGCATGACATTGTGTTGTAACAAAATTGTAGGCTAGATTCACATTCTCAAAGAAATACAAATGCAGCTGTTTACTTTTTTACCCTATAAATGTTTGTGGAACACTGGGGATACAGTTAAGAGCAGTAAACCCTTCTCAGAAAAATGTAAGAGGAAAAAATAGCATTGCTCCCTAAACCACTCACACTAACCTCTTTATGTCTCTCTTTCTCTCATTCTCTCTCTCTTCCCAATGGATACGGGACATTAAGCTGCATTTCACAACTGTTATGTCAGTGCTCTGCCAGGCCTCTGCTACCAAGTCCCAATTACTTTTCTGTGGGAGAGTCCATTTGATGGGTGCATAGGGGAGGTCAGTAGTGTGATCTACACCAACGGGCCTTTCACCAAGAGTCTTCTCTGCGTTATGAGATCAAGCCCCTCTTGAACAGAACTGGTTGCTTTTCTGTTTTCATCAGAACATCTTTTTATCCTTCATACCATTTCACTTTTTCGTTCTCTTTCCATCTCCTGCTTACTGAGGCTTTCACTGGCAGAAGCAAGAGAGAAGCACACTCTCATCCTGACCACATTCTCCATCCTCATCCTTCCTTCCTTTTCTCTGTTCATTTTCTCTCCTTTGCATTATTGCTGATCTCAGCAGAGTGTGAACACTTAGCTGATGGACTCTCTCTCTCTCTAACTCTCTCTGTTTTTCTCTCTGTGTTTCCACCCCATCCAAAAACTCAGCCCTACCATCTTTGCTCCATTCCATTAATTTATTCCTTTCTCTGTTCCTCATTTTTTCCTAGGGTTAGGGTTATGGTCTCGTGGAAGGAAGATAAGGAGAAATGAAGGTGTCCTAAAGGAAGAATTGTCTCTTGTCTTCTCCTCTATGCCTGTGCTCTATCAATGCCCCTGTCTGTAATTTAATTAGATATATATTTTATTAACCTTTTTTTTTTCCAGGGTAGGCAGACCTTGACCAACTGGTGTAGCTTTTTAGAGCTTAACTTTATGCACAGGAGAACCTTGATGATTAGTTTTAGAACACTGTTGATGACTTAGTGGATTTGGACCAGATTTACATACTTTTCAGACTCATTATCAAAAAGGTAAATAATAAATCTAGCAACTCTTGAGGAAAGCCTTAGCTACTTCATAGAGAAGAGAGTTGCAAATATTACTCTGTGAGGAGGTATTCTGCTGTGTGTGAAATGTGCAGCCCAGTGATTGAGACGTAGCAGGCTGGCTCACCCGCTCTTGTGCAGCCGCAGTGCTAACAGCATGACAGAGTGAAGAAAATGGTGCAGAAGCCACCACACGGCAGCTGACAGATGACTCTTACTTAGTGGAAACGTTCTAGATATTCTCCCATTTATAAGTTTCATACTGAGTTATCATTGAACATGTAAATAAAGCCATAATTACTGCAACAAAATTGTCTTTAACTTAATTGGTTTCACCAGATTATGATTTTAATTAGCACAAGGCAGACCCCTCACAATGCTTTTCACACTAAAAGAAACAAACAAAAAAAAATACATGAACAAGAGCTGTCTTATTGGGGAATTCGACTGTATTTAAAGTCAATGGATGCGAGTGCAGTGTGCAGCAGAGGAAAAAACAAAGAATGTAAAATGACTGGAACCACTCAGAATGGGAATGTGACCTGATAATGTACACAATATGCTAATTAGTGCATGGGTGCATTAATTTTATTCTATTCACCTCTCTCACTTGTTTTCTCTCCCTAGCGGACCAGCTGATTGGCCCACCTGTTCCTCTGTCTCCTACCAGCATGCCTCTTGGACTTCCAAGGACACGGCGCCTGGACTTCTCTCTCCTTACTATGTACTTCCTATCTCTGTGTGTTGGATAGGTCTTTGCTTGCATGTAATTTCATTTAGCTTGATAAAAGTTAAATGAGTTTTTTAGGCTGCTATTTGCCAAATAAATCTACTCAAGAATAACTTTCAATTTAAAAATGTAATCAATAAATTTAAGCTCAAATTACAATATTATATTCACATTGAATGCAATTAATAGACTGCCAATAAAATAACTACAGAAAGGTGGCTCTGCAACCTCACTGAACATTTTTGTCCCTATTTCATAATATATATTTAATTTTTAAAATTTATTTAAAAATGCCATGACATCAAATCTGATATTCAAATGTTAGTTTAATTATCTGTTTTACACTATACATTCATTTTAACTCTATTTTGGTTCGGTTTCTTGGAAACGATTTAAATTAATAACTCATCCAACACTGTAGCATATCAGCTAAATCTCCATCAAAATTTAAATGGTTATCACTAATTTAATTATTAAATAGAGATTTTGCAGAATGATGGGAAATGTTTGATCAGGTCTGCAGCTGACTGAGGATATAGACTTGTCACACAATTACAATGTTAACCATTTTATGAGGACTTTGAGGTTTGATATGGTCTTTGTATAGTCTGTTGTAACAAAACAAGTCCAGATAAACCAAAGTACTGCAGCAGCAAATGGTAAATATAATTTTTTTTCCCAATAACTGGAGGAGAAAGTGTAACATTTGGACAATAGTTATTTTTGGACATAGTAGAAATCAGACTAAAAAGACTAGAGAGAATGTCTGACTATGAGATAGTCAGAAACATTACTTTAGTGATGCTTAACTTCTGTGTTGTGTAACCTGAATATAAGTGAGGTTTACTTGAGCTGATAGTGTGATTTGTCAGCACACATGCCAAATTTACATGTTTACAGATTATATTAGGTTAAAGGGAATTGTGTCATTCATAAGTGAAATAAAACCTCTTGTTTCTATGCAGAAGAAGTCAAAAGCCAGAGTCAATCATTTCCATTCTTTCAAATAGCATAAGCCTTTAGTTGATGCTTGTGATACAACAATTACATTCGTACTTTTACCACCCTGCCACCCTAACATTATTTGTCTGTAGGTGTGTGTTTCTGTCTGTGACTATTCCTGTTCACAAGGGTATGTGGGTGAGCATGAAGCACCAGATACTGAAACAGGATTTTTTAACATAAAAAATGTTTAAAGTGAAATGTCAGCTAGTTCATTTTGCTATTTGTTGGAAATAGCTGTTTGGTTGCAGCAGTAAGACCACAAAAACTGTTTTAATAAAAAAATATTTTATTTCTACAACAAATTTTTTTTGTTTAAAAACATGTTTATCCAATCTTCTCACCAATTTAAGAATGGCAAGATGTTACTTAACATCCTCGGTGTAACCTACATTTCACACAAAGATGTATCCTGATAAAATAAATAATGCACAGAGGAAAAAACACTCCTCTTTACATTATATCAGTTTCTCCATCTTGTCCATCACTTTCATATATGAGAACAGCTTACTGAATGCTATACAACATGCAGTCATTGCAATGCTTACACAGCTGAATAACGTTAAAAAGTGTGTGTTTAAATGTAGTAGATAACCTGCAAGGTGCTGAGCTAGATGGTAAAGGAGAATGTATAGGAGAGTCATGAGTGTGTAAATGACTGCAGAGCAATAATGATAATGGAAGTGATGGCAAAAGGACAACTTTCAACCAACTTCTCCCTCTCTGTCTTTCTCTGTGGCCTAATTTTTCTCTCCCTGCAGGACTTAATTTCCTCTCGGTGTTCTTACAGTATTTCCTCTCAGAACACACTGTGCTTACTTTGGCGCCTCTGTGTACTGTTTCTTAACATTTGATTACTTTTTGACTGGCAATGGGAAGTGACCTAATTCAGACCAAACTGATGTTTTAGTCACAGTCAGGAGCCTTCCAGTTAAAACGTATTTTGTCTTAAGCTGTGTATTAACCCTGATGGCATGAGTCGATAATGTTGAAAAATCTCTCTAACAAAACCAGTTTAATCTAATCTGTTGTGTTGCTGACGCAAAACTAGGATGTGAGCAGTCCCTGATGTGAGTCAGAGGTTCCTGTTTCCCCCATTTTGATTTCTGATTTAATTTAGTGTCTCACCCAGAGAGACTACTGAAAATGCATTTGTAGGATGAGCAGCAGAGTTGAGTGAGAGGGTTGAACCCCTAAAAAAACTTGCCAAATCTTCTCTGGAAATGCTTATTTAGCTGTTGACTCTTTTTTAGTGTTTTTTATTGGACTGGATAATTGAAGTACGAACAGTCAATTCATTTAACAAACAGGGGTCTCAGTAGCTTGTGGATCAACCTTACACACCCACAACAGCCTGACACCTCCTCCTCATGCTAGTAACCAGCTTGATCACACACTGTTGTGGGATCACATCCCATTCTTTTACCAGAATTTGTTGCAAGTCAGCCAATGTAGCTGTATTGGTCACTCTGGCACGAACAGCACGACCCAGCTGATCCCACCAGTGTTCAATAGGGGTGAAAGCAGGACTGCAGGCAGGCCACTTCATCCTCTCTATTCCCAGATTCTGCAGGTAATCTCTGATAAACCCTGCTCTGTGGGGGGACAAGTGTTGCCCTCTTGAAGGATAGAGTTCAGTCCCATATGGAATATGGGAAGCCACTTGCCAGAGTAACAGTGGTTGGAGAATCAATATATATTTCTCTGCACTCAGATTGTCTACAATGATGACAAGCCAATTTTTTCAGTAATGAAGATGCCGTTTCACCATCAAACTGCCCCTACTAAATGTTGTTACCCTATCGTTGTAACAATCAGCATAGCATTCTTTGTATCTTCTCTACACAGTGACTCTTGATCCAGCTGTAGAAGGGTCCATGCTCAAGTGCTGGCAATCAGGCACCAATTAGGGACCTGAGTGTCATCACCTGGGGTACTAGAAGCTCAAAAGTTAAAAAAAAAAAAGTCAATAGCAGAACAAGCTGTTTGGTATTAGTAGAAATTTGGCAAACTTTTCATGGGTGAAACCCACACACACACTTCTGCTGCTCATCCCACAAATTCAGTATTCTTACAAATATGATGCCATTTAAAAGGGAACTAAACAGGCTTTCCAGCAGTATACAATTTATTGCCAAGAAGGATTGCTTCAACAGAGAAATATTCCAACAAACACAAATTTTCTTACTTTTTGTGCTAAATTTACTTAATGTTAATGTTAATTTTAGAGATTTTTTTGCTGCTTTTACATAAGTCAAATTTCCTATTTCAAAGCGGCAATTATTTGTGAATGATCAGTTAGACAGTGCTGTCTGTGCTGCCAAACAAACATTCAAATATAAAAAACAGTCTTTCTCTGGATAAACTGTTTAAAATCTACACTGTGCAATTGTTTGATGACACAACTCTGAAGACTAACAAAGTTGTGGAGACATCTTTGGTGTCCTCTCATTGACTGACTGGCCTAGACTCTACTGTATATGATTAGATTAATTTGTGACGTCACAGTAAAGCCCTGAAAAATCAATGGACTGACTTCCCTGAATACTAAATACACTGGTCTCCGTTTGTGTGTGACTGTGTGTGTGTGTTTCCTCCTCTCATTAATTCTTGTTCTCATCAATTATCTCTCTCTTCAGTGTGTTTGCCAAGAATGAAGTCAGCACACGTGCGTGCAGACACTTCATAACTGTGTGTCAGAAGCCTTGTCAGTCACGACTCACACTGCACAAGCACAGACTCTCCTAGAACCCAACAGGGAAGATAAAGTGAAAAAGACAGACTGACACTATTAACACTTAAAAATCAAAACTAAATTAAACTTCTGAAGCCTTGGTTGCAACTTCTAGATGCTACCCTGTTTGCTGCATGACATAATCTGAAAGTGGTGAGCTACAGGAACTAAAACCATTGTTATATTGGCATTATGACTCTAGTTTTGCCACTCAGAATCTGGGAACCATGATAAAACACATGTTCTTAATGTTGGCCTTTAAAAAACTCAAATAATTTGCCGATGAAAATTATAATTGATAAATCTGGGGATGGATGAGATAAGTGATGGGGACAAATATGAGATCTAGAATCATCTACCAATTACCAGCTGGCTGTTACGTTTCTTCGGTTTTCCTTCCTTGGGTTTGAATTCAACTACAGAAGAAGCCCCGTGGGTTATGCTGTTCTTCGAAAGCAAGTCAGATTTTGCTCTTTTGTTTGGCCGTAATGCCTGTCTGATGTAAATGTTGGTCTATTAGGACCCTCTGTGGCTAACCATTAATTAATCCAGAAAAATAACATACATACAAGAACCAGGAGAAAAACATTTTCCGCCTTTTTAGAGAAGAGACTCTGTGGGAGAATTGCTTTTATCCACATCTCTACAATGTACTGTAGATCAACTACATGCCCATGCACTGAACTTTTAAGCACAACTGACTCAAAATATGGCATAAGTAGGACCTGTATGCAACTGCAGTCAGTTTGCACATATGGATATGGAAAGCATGATCTCTTTTTCATAGAGCACCCCAATATCCAAAACTATCCAAGAACCCCTTTAAATGTTTGGTATGATTGTGGCTATAAATAGAATTACAAGCTCACACACAGACAGGAAAATCATGGTAAGCATATGTTACTTGTTTGCAGTGTGTTTAGATCTTGCTTCAATTTTAAAATGTTCCTTATGAATACATGTGAGGATTTGCACTATTCATATAATTAGCAATCTAGGCCATACTTTTGTACACTCACAGTATCTAAATAAAGAAATAATATTTGTGCGCATGTGTGTGTTAGTATTCACCAAAAGGAACCAGTAGTGTTGGTTTTATTGGCTGTGCTGAGTGATTGATCATAGGGAGATGGGAAAAGCAGGTTACTGCAGCGCTTACACACACACATTTCATTCCCTCTCTGCATTTCTCATTTCCCACTCTCTCCTCCTCCTTTGTTCCATCTCCATCTTTCCCTTTCCTCCTCCTCCCATCCCTCTTCCAAACCTCTCTCTCATCCTTCATACATCACTCTCACCACCCTGTCCCCCCAGTCATCACTCTCCCTCCTTCATATGGTTTTCCTCTACTAGCTTTTAACTCCTCTTTGCTCGCCATCTTTCTCACGCCACCTTTAAGAGGCAAATATCTTGTATCTCCCCCTCTCTCTTTCTGTCCTTTTATCCAGAGCCCAGGGGAATGGAGAAACACTATCACGTGCCTTCTTGCCCCCCATCCCATTTTTACAATAAAACCATGACATTCTAATGTGATACGTTTCAAGTTTTTACAATAAACCATCACATTATAACGTGATACGTTTCACATTTTTACAATAAACTATCACGTAATAACGTGATACGTTTCATGTTTTCACAATAAACTACCACGTTTAACGTAATACGTTTCATGTTTTTGCAATAAACTATCACGTTATGACGTGAAACGTTTCACATTTTTGCAATAAACTGACGTTTTAACATATAATGTTTCATGTTTTTACAATAAACTATCACATTATAACCTGATACGTTTCATGTTTTTACAATAAACTATCATGTTTAAACATAGTACGTTTCACGTTTTTACATTAAAACTATCACATTATAATGTGATACGTTTCACATTTTTACAATAAACTATGACATTTTAACGTGATACGTTACACGTTTTTACAATAAACTATCACGTTATGACGTGATACGTTTCAAATTTTTGAAATAAACTGACGTTTTAACATATAACGTTACACGTTTTTACAATAAACTATCACGTTATGACGTGAAACGTTTCACATTTTTGCAATAAACTGACGT
The DNA here is from genome assembly GCA_037177495.1 of Rhadinocentrus ornatus. Taxonomy (NCBI): domain Eukaryota; kingdom Metazoa; phylum Chordata; class Actinopteri; order Atheriniformes; family Melanotaeniidae; genus Rhadinocentrus; species Rhadinocentrus ornatus. The sequence continues at coordinate 23,026,474 of JBAMHW010000004.1, forward strand.
TTTAACATATAATGTTTCATGTTTTTACAATAAACTATCACATTATAACCTGATACGTTTCATGTTTTTACAATAAACTATCATGTTTAAACATAGTACGTTTCACGTTTTTACATTAAAACTATCACATTATAATGTGATACGTTTCACATTTTTACAATAAACTATGACATTTTAACGTGATACGTTACACGTTTTTACAATAAACTATCACGTTATGACGTGATACGTTTCAAATTTTTGAAATAAACTGACGTTTTAAGATATAACGTTTCATGATTTTACAATAAACTATGACATTATAACGTGATACGTTTCATGTTTTTACAATAAACTATCACGTTATGACGTGATACGTTTCACTTTTTTACAATAAAGTATGACGTTTTAACGTATAACGTTTCATGTTTTTACAATAAACTATCACGTTATGACGTGATAGGTTTCATGTTTTTGCACTAAACTGACATTTTATTGTGATTAGGCCAATTTTATTTATTTATATGTTGTTGTTTTTTTGTTGACAGCTCCATGCTTCTGTATCCCTCTATGGAATACAGCTGTCATACAGTCCATTGTAGAATCATAGCTATCAGCAGATGAAACTCTTGGAAACCCTGAGTATCAAGCAGAAGATCATTTGAATCTGTGTGTGTGTATTTATCAGGGTTTCCTTCTCCTTCAAGGATTTTTCTTTCAGTTGTTTTTAAAATTTTTTTTTTTTAAACACACATTTTATCATGTTAGCTGTGCAGGAAGTGATGCACAGGGAATCTCTCCAGGGAATCAATTACAGTAAATGACAGTTGTATTCCATTCAATAACATACACAGGATCTCCAACATGAATCTCTTTAGATGGACAGTTCAGATATGTTCTGCTAAAAACACAGAACTCCAGTGTAATACTTTTTCACTAGGGGTTGAACTCTGACATTGTGGACAAATAGAAGAGATAAAATCACCACTAGATATCATTATGTGTCAAACAAATTTTTATTCAACAGTAAAAAGAACAAGGGAACAAAGGGAAAAGTAGGGGGATTGAACTATGCTACCCCTCTGTAAGCCATTGCCATAACAACAAACCTGCCCCCATCTCTTGGAGAAGTGACATTTCACTTTGCCCTGGTTGCTGCTCCCTGCAGGGATGCTCTGATCCAGTCTGTGTGAGAGTGTGTGTGTGTGTGTGTGCTTGTGTCCTCATTAAAGACGGATAGCAACTGAGGGGGTGTGGTCCTGATCACACACACACACCTTGTCAAACTAGACCTCTGCTGTGACTGCATGAGGGTGGTGTGTTTGAGATCAGAAAATAGGGGAAGTCACATTATCAAAAAAGCAAATACACACATTCACACAAAAGGGATTTTTCATTAAGTTGTATTAAAACTATCAGCATCAGTTCTATTGAACTACATTCAATAAAATAAACTTTCAAGGTTGAAAGAAATGTCATTGTGGACTTACCCAGTGAGCACGACCACAAAGTCCATGACATTCCAGCCATTCCTCAGGTAAGAGCCCTTATGTAATGCAAAACCCAAAGCCAGTATCTTTATCCCAGATTCAAAACAGAAGATGGCTATGAAGTAGGGCTCTGTCTCTTCCTACAGGGAGAATATTGAAAAAAAGAAATATAAAGGGGAGTTAGGAAAGATTAGGTCAAAGGAACACAAAAGGTGTTGATGAGAATAGAAAGAGGTGTGTTTAGAGGAGGTGAGTATAGAAAAAGTGTCAGTGGCAGATTGTGTGCTCATGCAGATTATTATCACAATAAAATATTACATAATTGCGTATAAAACATAAATCCATAAAATCATATGCATAAAAACTTAACGTTTAAAAAGATATTACCATGACACTTGATATCTGTAAACATTTGTAGTCATAGTTCTAGTCCTGATCGCGGCTGCTCTATGTATAATGTTTGTTTAATTCTTTGTGATCTATGAATATATGTTTAGAGATAATTTGTTTTACTACCCACCATCACCCTTCTTTCTGTTTCCAGGCCTTTGTGTATATTTCTATCTCTGCACACATAATTATTTGTGTGTGTGTACACAGAGTATGTGTGTATGGGATGTGTTACCAGTCGTTCAGACAGAGGTGTCTTGTCTCCATCGGGAAGATGCTGTTCCAGAGCCAGGACAATGCAGTTTGCAATGATGGTTGTGAGGATCATCCATTCAAACGGAGTTTAGCTGGAGTTAAGGCCAGTATCACGAACAAGCAATGCATATGCAACAACACACTTCATACACATACTGTGCATCACTTACACACAAAAACAAACAAACAAAAAAAAAGGCCACTGCTAAACTCACAGCTTTGATTTGAAATATCATTCAGTGTTTTTTAAATGTCTCTACATTAATAAGTTGAGTGTGGCCGATGACATTTTCCTCTCTGTCCTCCCCCATATGTCTTATTTGATCTAATGTCAAAGAGCCCAGAGAAGGCAGGGTTTCTGCTACATGTAAATAATCATACTACCACGACAAAGTAAAAACAGCCTTGCCTTCAGAATTATGATTTTTTGTTCAGATGTTACCAGTGTGAATTATATTTTATGACATAAAGTCTATATTTGTGCACATTTACGGACCATAATTGTGTGAAATTGTACTCAGGAAGTGTGCCATTGCTCTGCAATTTAATTTTGAAAAACGATCACTAGAGTCCCAACTTCCTGTCCGGGTATATTCAAATTCCTTAAACAGACTCAAGACCATAAAAAAACATACATAAAACAGAATAGAGACAAGAGAGAAAAGGAAAAAATATATATATTAAATCACGAAATGATCAGTATGATCACCCAATAACATACAGACATTTCAGCCAGTACATCCTCGGTCTGGATGAGTAACGGGAGAAACTCTCAGAAGGATTTGAGACACTACAATAATACAATTTGTAGAAACATTCAGACAGACTCAAACATCAAGTTACTTAACAGTGCCTCAATTGTGCTCACTCATGCAGTGAAAAACATCTGACTGGCTCTCCCTCCTCTGGGAACATTAAGTATTATTTTAGCATCATTGTATGCAACTTCTAACTTCTACACAGATGGGTGGTGTAGAGTGGTGTACATTAAGCTTTAAACAAGGACACTTTAGCTTGAGTAGAGCAAAGTTATGTGCAATGGCGTTTGCCTGTACATAATATGTTTGTCTTAAATAAATAATTAATTTGTAAAAGTTCTAAGAGGGGGTTTGCAAAGATCCCTTTACAGTCTAAAAAAATCTTGGAAGAAACCCTGGAAGGTAAAATTAATATAATATATTAATATCTAACTTTTAATTGGTTAAAAAGAAAACTTTCTTTGGCTAAGATTAGTAGATGCAGCACTGAGAAAGAGAACAATAAAAACTCACTCAAAAACTGCACGCCTCAAAGATACATCATCACAGTGAAAAACACACTAGTAATTAACTGGAAATTCATCAGAGCAACATGTTTATTTTATTTTAGAGATGTCTGTACGCCATACATGTTATTTGCATTAGCAACCTAAAAGAATAATCAAGACAAATTGAGTCACTGAATGAGTGACTTAATGAAATCTAAGCTAAAAAATGGTCATTTTATCACTGCTGTGAGAACTAAATCTACACACACACAAGCTGACTCACAGAGTTCGCCTGGTGGAGCAGCCAGCTTTTCGCAGCGCTCCATCCAGTCAAGTGTGTTTTTTAAAGTGTTGTGGTGTGTGTGTCTGCATGTTATGTGTGTGTCCATGCCTGAGTAATGCCCGCTGGAGGGGCTAAGATGACTGGATACATCCAGACAGATCAAGCCTGTGCCTAATTGGCCAGTCATTATCCTGTTAGCCTGTATGCGTGTGTCTGTCTCTTTGCATGTGTGTTGGGGGAGTACGTGTCTGTTGTCGTGTTTACCAGATGCAACGCTGACATTGACACTGTGGCCGTAGGACGGCCTTTGTCTGTGTTTGTGTGTTTTTGTGAGTGTAGGATAAGAGGCTGCTGGTTGATGTGAGAGGATCAGACAGGTCAGTCTGGGGAGTGCACACTAACAAAAAAAAACCTGAACTACACGGCACATGCCGGCAGGCAAATGCAGCACACACATCTATACTTGTGGAACACACAGCAGTGCAAACTAGGATGTGCCCACGGCCATTAGAATAACATTTTGGATTGTTTATGATTTACATTTTGATTGTTTAGGTAATTTACACTGTAAAATATCTTGCATTGCATGCATCCCAAAAGTCTTTCTTATTTCAACAATTCAATGGGGAAAAAGGACAATTGAGTCTTCTGCCATTCAGTCCACCAAAGAGTTTCTACCGAGTCATGTTGGTGGAAAGCCCAGTAAATATATGTAATGAAGTGGGTTATTAGATCTTCAGACGATGCTAGTCTTTTTTAAATTTCAATGTTTATTAAAATCTACATACATTAAATTATGTTTCCAATAGTAGTTTGATTAACTTCATTTACTTTGAATGAAATGTGTATGTACATTAGAGCTACTTTTTTGTAATTATCTAATATATAATGTAAATTCACTGAGAAAGCTGTTGCATGACAAGATTGCTTCTAGTGACAGACATGGGGGCCTGAGTCTGAATTTAGTCATCAAATTTGAACTTGAAAATTTAAATGTAACAGCTATAAAAACTGATTTCCTGAAGACTTTCCTGAGGATTAAAAGAAAAGAAGTAAAAAAAAAATAAAAAATCCAAGAACAAAGTTTAGGAATAGCAAAGTAATTTCCTAATATTTCCTAATTTTATTTTAAATGCCATAAGTTTAAAATCATTAGGGCTTAGCAAAGGTTTCTGTGTCTTATTCCATTACTAATGAGCATGCCAGGAATAAACTGGTGTTTAGACATAAAAAGATTTTGATCAAGTCACAAATTTTCCAATTGGCACGTCTTTAAAAAAAGAAAAAGAAAAGTTCCCAAGCTTGTTTAAAAACTAGCTGGACAGGGGCCCACTGCATCAGATTTTGACTAAAAACGTAGCTCCCCTTCCTCTATGCGGATCAGTTTAGGATTTAGGATCATCATTGTAGCATTTCTCAAATTACATATCAGTCACAGCATGTGCTAATATCTAATTCAAAATACTGCAGCCAGTTTTAACTCAAACCAAAAGGTGTGTGAACACATCACTCCAATTTTAGTATCTTGTCATTGGCGTCCAGTGAAGCAAGGAATTAATTTTAAAATTTTACTTATTTTTTTTAAAGCTTTAAATGGCACAACTCTTCCTTACATCTCTGAATACACACCAAACAGATCCTTGAGATCATCAAGTAAAGGTCTATTCTGCATTCCCAGAATACAGTCAACATCAGCTCAAGGTGCTTTCAATTACTACGGTCCTACTCTTTATTTAGTATTTTCTTTTAAATGCAGACTTAAAACATTTTAATTCTCACAAGCTTTTAGTTTTAAACTGTAAACTTTTAGTTTTTGTTTTGATCTGCAATATTGCCCTTTTTTGTTGTTTTTTTAAATCTTAAGTTTTTTTTATCTTACTTGTATTGCTTATTTAACGCTGTGCTATGCGGTTGAAGCACATCGTATAATATGTTGCAAGGTTGGAGTTAAGCAAGAGTCATCTGCTTAGAAGTATTGTATTTATCCCCCTCCTTTCTTCTAACCTCCTTCCACACCCTGTTAGGTGTTGATTAGCAAGCAATATAGAATCATGCTATACTGCCTGCGTTAGTGTAGATGCAGCTGCTACATTGCTTAGCACAGCAGAAGGGTAACTGGTTGTATGCAGCTGTATGCCAGTTCTCTATGCATTGGTGTGAAGGGCACTTAATTTACTCAGAAAGATTGAAGACACTGAATTCCCTTATTAAAACATATAATGGCAGCTAGGTTGGTTAAAACAACCGGGATGTTTTATTCTCTAGTTTTTCTCTCATTCCCAAAAAATGCTTTGTATTTTCTTTCTTTTTCTAAACATTTAGAAGATTACCAAACCTATTTAAAAAAGTGATCACATTTAATTACTCATGTTCATGTAGCTGTCTAATCAGTAGCTCTAAAAGCTCATTACTTTCTTTTAAAAATATCTGGCAAGCAGTACAGAGCTAGCACATTGCTAGCACTCTGAGCAGTCACACTGAGTCCACTTTGTGGTTGTTACAGCTTTACTCTACTGCATGTCAGTTTTTACACATCGTTTAAAGAATTTGTTTTATTTTATCTAATTTAGTTTAATTTTTAATTTAAGGCTGGATTAAAATCAGCCATGTTTCCCGCATAGCTGCATGTAGCCCAAAGATTCTGTGTGCGTGTGCAACTGTGTGTAAGCAGACATGCCTGCCACAACATCTATTATTCAGTAGACACACACTCTGCTGGCCTAACAACCAGCTGAAAGCAGGAGGTAACACTCCTCTGTGTGTATGTGTGTGTGTGCTTCTTTCATTTACTCCCATTTATTTACATTCGAGCAGTCTATTTCTATATATTTTAAGATCTTTATCTTTTTCAGCACTTTCTTCCTATCAGCACTTGATTTCCCTCTTTCTTTTTTCACACTCATCTGCATTTTCTCAGCATTCCTTTCTCTTTCTCAATTCCAAAACCCCTCTTTCCTCATTCCTGTTTTTTTTTTTTTTTTAACTAAGTGAATGATTCTCCCTTTCTGTGCATTTTTCCTCTCCTCTGTTTCTCGCCGGCTTCTTCTAAACATGATCCCTCTTTGGTTTTCTCCTCACTTAACCTCTTTTACCTGCAGTCCCACTTTATCTCTGTTTGGAGAGAAAGAGAAAGGAAAAGAAGAGAAAGAGGAATAGAGGGAGAAAGAAAGCGAGATAGTGTGTGTGTGTGAGAGAGAGATAGAGAGAGAAAGAGAGAGAGATAGAACAGAAAGCTTTGGTGAATCAGAGGCAATTAGAGAGCAGAAACTTTTGGCAACAGCATTATTGGTGAGCACAGCAAAAAAAAAAAAAAAAAAAAGAAAAAAAAAAAAAAAAATGTGTGCAACTTCCCCTCTTGTTACTTAAAATGGTTTTCTGCTGCCCACACAGGCCCTGGTCTACCA
>JBAMHW010000004.1:23070419-23081917 GCA_037177495.1 Rhadinocentrus ornatus
ATAACTTTTATAGACAGAATTTCTAGGCGCAGCCGAGGTGTTGAGGGGATCCGGTTTGGTGGCCTCAGGATTGGGTCACTGCTCTTTGCGGATGAGGTGGTGCTGTTGGCTTCATCGGGCCGTGATCTTTCTAGGGCAAATTCCCTTACGCATTCTGTTAAATTTTGTCCAATTCTGGTTTCATGCCAGGTTTCAGTTGCTGATTGCCACACCCACTGTTACATTACCCATCAACTCTGTCAGTGTTTATCCTAATAGATTTTCTTTTACCTCAGTCATTTGCCACCGTGTTATACTTTGGTCCATGACAAGTCACACTGTTTTTTTTCCTTCACTCAGGTCCGTTTATCTTTGGATCTCTAAATTTGACGACATGCCTTAGCAGCACTCTTACTTTTCCTTTAGTTAAACAAGATTATGTTTCTGCATCTGGTAGGTTTCAACCAAACTCTTACCATAAACCATGCCACCTCAAGGCACAAGTATTAATCCACGTAACTGACCTTTAGTTTAGTGTGGTTTCGGTTGAGGGTGGGGCTAGAACAATAGACTAATTTTCTGTTAGTAATATTAAAGAAATGTTGTGTGTTAATGACAGTTCTCATAAACATGTGTAGAGGATGTGTGTGTGTAATAAGTAGACTAGGAAACAGATAAACCAGGCAGTGATAAATCTGCTTTCTTAATGTATCTCTTTCTGTTGTACTCATACACCTTTCCTCTTTTCTTCTGCTCTCCTATTGTTATATTCTTATTTTTCTCTTTGTCTTTCTCAATGCATCTTCTCTTTTTCCTCCTCCCTACTGTTTGCCTTTTTCCCTCCTCAGTTTTGTCCCACTTTCTCAATGCCTTCTCCACTCGTGTTCCTTCTTTACCTTCATTTTCTCCTTCTATCGTCTTTCCGGGATTCTAATATTATCTTCCGCTTTCTCCTCTTTCACCTTTGTTTGTGTTTGTATTTTTTAGTGCATGTAAAAGTCTGGGCAGACATATTTGTTTCCCCTTTTCTGTCTTGACCTGAGCAAGACAGGCTTAGAGTCACTACCCTAGACACAAAGAGAATGTGACCTCAAAAGATCACAATGTGGCTTACTTATGAAGTGGTGCAAATGAGAAACTAAAACACTGAAGCAAGAACCCACCTTTTTTCCACATGGAAATCCATCTTATAACAGTTTAAACCAGCAATTTGAAACCTTCATATAAAATCATTGAAAGATGATGTGCTATAAGATGTGCTGTGAAATGCTGCATTTTTTTTATTATTATTATTATTATTTTGTTTTTGTTTTTGTTTGTTTTGATTTGCTTAGCCACACATAAATCTGTGGCTGACATAGGGAAAAACCAAACAAAAATACTAATGCCTAATAACAATTTGAAAGCATTTTATATAGGCAGCCCCAACCAACCCTTAAATTATAAAAGGAGAAAAAGAGTTTCACTTCAGATTTGTGCAGATGTGGGCCCTCTGTTTTTATTGTCCAGCAGGAAATACAAGTTGTTTGCGATTATCAAGGCTGGAGAGAAGTGTGTCCCATCATCACACTCAAGGCCAACACATGGTATTTGTGTTAGCAGCTGACAGGCATTTGAAGGTAGATCTAGGCAAACAGATACAATTTCCAGAGCATGTCGCCTTGATAGCTCTACACCCACACATGGTCATCTCTTTAGATTCCACCAAACATATGGAAGTATTTACTGTACCCAGGAGAGAAGAAACGTGTCAAAGACTAGGAGTTTCTGCTGGCAGTGGCTGGCAGCCGGCCAATGGGAGAGGGGATAGCAGCGCTGGTGAGAGTTTCATCTAAATGATGTGGTCACTCTTAAACAAAATAGAATAGAGCAATTTCTGTTCACTCGTTAATCACTCTCTTTGTAAAAAAAATACTCTACCTAACACACACACATAAATGTGAACATTTTAAAGTTTGCTCTTTTATTTATTGATGTTTCACTTACTGGTATGAAAGTCAAATAGGTATTTTTTCTTTTTCTAAACATACCATTTAATTAGTGTTTTCTGAGATGTTTAAGAGTAGTGACCTTGTTTGCATAACTATGTTTCAGAATCATCAGAGGCATTGAATCTTATCACTACTAGCTTCTACAAGTGATTTGATTGAGGGAAAAAGACAAAAAACAAACTCCCCTCTGATATTATTGCCTACATTTTGTGCAGTCCAACCATAAACCTCCACCATCCAAGGCCTTCCGTCAAAGCAGAGAATTGGCTCTGTCATTATAGAAAGATAGCTGTGACTAAGACTGTTAGCTAATTGATAGACTGAGTATGTTGGCCAATACCCCACCTGTCCACCCAGACTGACACACAAAAAAAAACCACACTCAGCTACAGCAGTTTAATTCCTGGGACATCTCGTTTTCCATTGAAAGCAAAACGTTAAGGATTTATTTCCCTGCAGAAATAAGGGAATAAGGGGGGTGGGGGGACCAAAAAAGGGCATCGTATTCTAGCATTTATGGGTTGTGCTATAACTCTGAGAGCCCATTTACAAGCACTGTGGACACAAAAGTGCTGAAATCCCAAACCTGCTCTCTCAAGCAAAAATGTGGACGGGTCTAATGGAAATGGTATAGATGAAGTAGCCAAGTACTCCTTCCTTTAACGTCACCTGCTGGGTTACTCCTCCAAATTCCTTCAGTCTTCAGATTGAATTAGAGAACCTTTGCAGTAATATGAAGGTAATAATATTTTTTATAGTATACTGTAAGTGCAGTAGACTGGCTACTGGCCAAATACAAGAGCTAATAGAATGAACATGAATGCAGGAATCGAACTTGTGTTTCTCCAGTGATTCTCTGTATATATGTACTGTATGTTGGAATGGAATCCTGGAGTATGGGTTAAGTGTTTAAATAATCCATCATGATGTGTATTAATGCATGAAGTACATGCATTTTTCTCTGTGTTGTTCCAAAAGAGGAAACTTGTTTAAACTGCTGCTTTGTGCACAGTTGCCTCCTCAGAGAAAACAACCATGTTCCCAGCGGATTTCTCCTAATTAAAATAAAGGACGAATCAATGATTTTAAACCTCCTCTTCATCCAGGGAGGAAAATTGCTGAGCTTTCACGCATTTTCTGTGGAAATGCTTTTCTGGCTCTACTGCTTCTTACATCTTACACGTATATACTCTTCAAATGTTTTGCAGCTGTGGAAAATAAGTAATGCAATTTGTTTAATGAACTTATTTTGTCATTGCAAAAAGAAAACAACTTAGCTGAGATGTGGCAGCACTGCTTTTACTACTCACTTCCATTTCTGTCAGTGTGCCTCATCATGATATGATCATGTTAGCTGCAATGTGAGTGTTTGTGGGTGCACTGGACAGAAAAACATCACATTGACATGCACAATGCTTTGCTGACACTCTGTGGCCAGATTAGGTGTTTCAGATTCTGGACATCTGGTTACCTTGCCTATCTGATATATTTTAAAATGGTTAAAATAACATCAGGAAAATGTTTCTGTGTCTTAGTCTCAAATTAGCCTGCCCTACGATTTAATGCAGAAATCTTATAATTAAGTGGGGATTGTGCTGAGAGTAGAAAATGCTTAACAAGATGAAAATTACACTTAAGGGACCTAACTCTAGAATTTATTGTACGATTACCACATTGCAATAGGTTAACACTGTTAACATTTTACTATGGACATAACTTACACACACCTGGCATCATTTGAAGCTCATACAATAGTGAACAGCAAGAGAAGAACAATCCATGGGATTTTTGTCAAATTTTTGGGGGGCATTACCCACACGTGTTGCTAATTCCAAATAATCACAATCCTTACAAGTTATATCTTCCCGTAAAGGTGACTAGTCAGGCTTTCCAATTATATAATACAACACCAACAAAGGGGGAAAATAAGTGACCACACAGAAATTTCCTAACCTTTTGTGCTAATTTTGTTAAGATGCACAAAAAAAAAATCCACACTTTATGTACAAACTGACAACAGAGAAAAAGCTAAATCCACAATGTGAATAAATAAAATAGTATTTATATAGCGCTTTTATCCAAAGCGCTGTACATTATACATCACATTCACGCACTGATGGTGGAAGCTGCCATGCAAGGCGCTCACCATGACCCATCAGGAGCAATTTGGGGTTCAGTGTCTTGCCCAAGGACACCCCGACATAAACACGACATGGCCGAGGATCGAACCAGCAACCCTAGGGTTACAGAATGACCGCTCTACCTTGCCGAGCCATGCCGCCCCTCAATGTGTGTTAGAGATTTAACTGAACACAGTCAATATTTACAAAAAAGTGATGAAGCCTAGTTAATGTCATTATTGAAAAGAGGGAAAAAAAGAAAGAAAATAATTGCATTACATTTCTCTAAATCTTTAAAACAGTTGCTCAATTTCATTACGTTTCTAGCACTGAAAATGACAGTGTAAATGGCCTTTCTAGGTTTTTTATTAGCATTGCCACAAATGCTGACAAGACATCACATTAACACCACTTTCCATTTCTGAAGAAAGTCATTGGTAGTGGCCAAAACATGTAAAGGTAAAGAAATTACATTACACCTGTCTTACCGCAAGAAAATCCAAACATGTGGGCAAAATAAACTGGCGGAGGAATTCATGTTTAACCTGCTTATATTGTGTCTGCTTCCATCTAGTGGTCTAACAAAGTACATCACTATCAACATACTGCAAGATCTCAGGGCTGTTCAATGCACATGTGAGCACCATCACTATATTTTTTATAATCTTTAATTTTAATAGACAAATCCATGACTAGTTTCTGGAATAACTTTCAAAATCAAACAGCCAATAAGCCACTAAAATAAAATAAAAACATTGTTGTGTTAGTGAGGAATTTACAGCATAGCTTTGGATTTCATGACAGTCTCTTTCTAGACAAAGAAGCTTGAAAACTCAGCATGTTCACATTCATACCTACCACTTAGAGATCATGTAAAGTCTCCACACAGAAAGGCCAACTGATATTCACATCAGGAACTTCTTTGCTGAGAGTCAATGCTGCACCACACTGCCACCTGCAGTTGCACCCCTCCTCTTTTATTTTCAAAAGTCACTGATTTTTATTTTCTTGTGCTTTTTAATCTGAGAAGAGGTGATAAACAAGATTTAATCATGGCAGAAATTAAATCAATATATAGGTCTTCCAGTTAATTCATGTTTCCCAACCACAACCAATCAGTTTGTGTGCTTGGACCAAATGTGCTAATGTGTTTAATAAAGCTGTTTTTCTATCTAAAGTCTTAAGTTAAAAAAAAAAAAAAAAAAAAACTTTTTATCACTATAAAATAAGACACAGAGAAGACATAAAATTAATCAAATTAACTTGGACAAATACAGTATAAATTAAACTATGTTTATCTATTTTAATTCCCTAAAAAAAAAAATAATAATAATAATAAATAAAGGGAATAAGTAGATGTAGTATTTTATGGTACTCATTCAAAGAATAAAGGGTGTAAGATAACGAGCAGAACAGAACATATGGGCTCAAACAAATTAATCTAAATAAAAGAAAAATTTTCAGTAAAAATAAAAATCTACTGCAGAAATATTTTTCATATCAGCCTGTAAGATAGAAGGTGGACATAACAATCTGCTCATGTCTGATGGCCCACTGGTTTGACAAAACCTCAACAAAGTAGCAAAATGGCTGCATAGCTTTAATTTTAGTCTAAATTCAGCATCAGCACTGATAAGTAAGAGTAAGCTAAATTTACGGAGGGTTTAACATTTTACAAACAAATCTTAATGTTAACTTAGAAAGATCAACATAAATCTAAAAACCTGTTCATCTAAATCAATGAGGATAGCAGTGGAAATCCTGTGCTGGTCATTCTAACATGACATGAATGGCCAATCCATTCTGGCATCCAAGACATGACCCTGAAACATTTTTTGTAACCCTTGATTAATGTCTATTGTGTGGGCACCAAGCCCACCTGCGTCAGCGTGTGTCAGCATGACGCATTTAGTCCCATATCACCTTGCTGTCACGTACACTCACACAAAGAAGAACTCTGATTTATTGTCTTCCCTGCATACAATCAAATACACCTATATTGAGCTTATGTCATCAGCATCAACACTAGAGGGCAGCAGCTTTCCGTCTGAAGACTCCCTCATCCTCACTACTGTTTTGTTCAGCTAGGATTTTTCCTTGAGGAGCAGAGACAATTGACGGGAAAGTCTCAGAAATATTTTGTAAAGGCTTAAAAACAACTTTTAGAAAGGGACTTCTTATTGCGGCAGACTGTGTGAGTCCACTTGTTTCATTTATATATCCTAAATATATTTATAATTCACAATTGCAAATACCTCATTGTCAATAATCAGCACGGAGCAAACTAAAGGACTTTAAAAAGATTCTAGTTGAAATGGGCATAGCTGTGAAGTATACGCAAAAATATTAAGTTCAAGTTACACTGTTATTTGCTGGAAATATTCTCAAAGGTTTTTGACAGGATGGTAAAACACAGTATTTCTAGATGGAATATTTCCAGTTTAGATCAACAGCTGTCTGTTTTTGGTTTCAGGACAAGTTATATCTAAATTCAAAAGGATGGATTGACAGACTTACTGAAGTCAGAAGAAAAACTTTAATAAAAAGTTATAAAAAGTTAGCAAGTCATCCAATCATAGTGAATGTGGCAGATGTGATACATTTTATAACTATGACATCATTTCATACAATATATCCATGTGAAAAACAAGTACACCTTGTTCTAACTCTGAAGTTTCAGGTATCAAAATTACAAAAATAAAATAAATACTTGCATACATAAACTCACCTTGTAACCTGACTCTACAGGTCTTAGTTAACATGTTAAATGTTAATGTTCATGACAATAAATAAAAAGACTGAATAAGTATGACCTGACTGGCTAAGGCTAGCAAAAAAAGGCCTCTCTTCTTTTAAAAGAACATAACTGCACAGTTTAGGTTTGGAAAGTTGCATCTGAAAAAAAGCAGGACAATGGGCCTCATTCACCAACCGTTTTCACAAACAAATTTAAATCCTACTTACAAACATTTCCCCAAAATTGTAGCATTCACCAAAATGTCTGTATCTTGGATTTGTTCTTAGCTAAGAATAAATCACACGGACACTCAGGAGGACTCTAATGAACATCTGAGTGCCGAAACATTTAAACAAAATCAGCATTTGTGCTGTTTTCTGCTGTTCTGGTAATAAAACCACGATAATAAGACTAAAACAAATCAGATTTTTAAGTAACTTTTGGTAAAGTGCAAAGCATTTTCTTATTTAAGATAAATAGAAAGATATGGTAGATCATATTTAAATTTTATATATTCTCTAAAGGGGAATTTAAACATATATTTCATCCATTTTATTCATTCAAGAACAAGTCACAGTCATGACGAATTTAATTCTATTGCTGGTGTTCCTTACACCATCGGCAAAAAAGAATGCACACATACCCGATCTGTTGCTTCAACCACAAGAATATCACTCCTACGATGTCTAAGCCACCTGTGACTGCCAGATCCACCCGCTGAATATGGTCTTTAATTATTAAAATTTACTACACTGATGTCTTTTGTTAATACAAATATTTTTATTAAGAAATCAAGGCTATTTCCTGGTTAACACCACCTGGAGGATTCATTAGATGCGCCACTTGCTCCATAGGCAAACCGCATCCTAAAATGATGCCACAGCAGGTGTAAATTTGCTTTACAAACTGTCGATGGTATAGTAGGCTATGTAATGTAATGAAATTATTCTACAGTGTACCACATCCTCTTTAGCCACAACACCACCAGGATGTGCACCTTGAGGTGCTCATAAGACCAGACTGCAGGTTGCTGTCCAAGTTCAGGAGTAATTAATGACCAGTGGCATAGTGAAGTCGTTTTTATGTTGTTTGAAGCTCATCATATGATTATTTATAATCAAGTAAATAAAAATTTTCTGACCTGTCTCATCTTTGTCTGTTTGTACAGGGCCCAGAACTCAGAATTTTTTGAGCGTTTACCGATGCAAAGTAGGGCTGGCTGGTCGGTCCTTTTAACTTGCAAGTGATTGGTTTTCACCAATCTACTCTTCGAACACGTTCATGAATCTGATGGAGGGTTTTCGTAAAAAACTTCTAAAGTACAACTTAAGAACAAATTAAGAAGATTCGTAAGAAGATATTGGTGAATGAGGCCCAATGTCTATTGGGCTGATGAGGCCAAAGTGGATTTGCTTTAAAGCCAAACAGTGATAAGGTGATGATTTAGAATTGTGCAGTCAAATGTGCTTTAAATTAGGTTATGCAATTTAACAATGATTCTGACCACAGCATCAAACTTACAACATAATAGCTAAAAAAAAATGTCTCAGTCAATGACCAAACCTCAGCCTGGCTGAAATGTTGTGGTGAAACCATATGAGAACTGTATATACATAAGCAACTACTTGCAAACCTAAATTATCTAAAGCAATGGAACAAGGAAGAATGGCTCAAAACACAGTATGCATTAGCCATGAGACCATTAATTTAAGCAACTTCCTTAATTTTTAGAGCTTAAGAAGCCACCACACAGCTATGCCAAACACACACACACAGCAATTCATTACAAGTAGGTGCTGAACTCTAAAAACTACATCTTTTATAGCAAACAACCTTGAGAGGATAAAAATGTTGCTCTCAATACTTCTTTGTGCTAATTTATCAGAACAACACTGAATAGGAAAGTGAATAGTGTCTCCTAACTTAGGAGAAATAATAGACATAAGAAAGATGCAGACATGAGCAAACAAATGACAGATGAAATTAGGTAGAGAGATGAAAGGATGAAAAATGGTTAAAAAAGCAAAGAAGGATGTGTGATGAAAGTAAAAAGTGAAAGATAAGAGCAGATAGATAAAAGAAAGAAATGGATGGACTGTGAAGAATTGGTGAATGAATGAGGACAGGAGAGGAGGAAGAAGAGAAGAAAGGGAGGGTGAATATTAAAATGAGTGATGTGCACTCTACAATCTAATGTGCAGCTGGCAGCAGTGCGGCATCATCAAGCTGGAGTAACAAATTGAGAAATTCTGGCATTAATACAACACAACAGAAAGACAGCCAGCCTTCAACAGAGAGACTAAAAGTAACAGAGGAGAAAATTTTCACCTTTTTCTTTATTCTTTAAGGAAACATACATACCAACTGTTAATCACAAAATCCTGCCTTAAATGCTGGGTTTTCTGACTAATTTTGAGTCATCTTTTGGAAGAACTGTCACCTTGAATGTGTGTCACCGGCAACATTTTGTTCAGAAAGTATTATGTAAAAAAAGTGGTTATCTGTGGATAACAGACAAAAACTATATATATATAATACAGCAGGAAAAAGTCATTGTCATCAAAGCAGACTGTTTGACATTTGGACCAGATGTTTCATACAGTACACTACTAGAGGTGCTCGTACGCCCTCTAGCTATACACTGTAAAAAAAATTAAAATTGACCAATTACAAATTATGATTTCTTCTCCTTCTCGAGAAGAAATCTCAGCAACAAAGACATCTCTTCACTTGCTGTCATGAAAAAGTCCAATCTATGACTGAAACTAATGTCGACTGAGTTCACATTAACAAGAACATCCTTCTTATCAGGCTCATTGGTAACAGTTTTTCCACATACCAACCTGCTGGTCAGCGTTAATATGATTTGTAAGTAACCAGATAAATGAATTCATGAATGTTATATGGCTTATTCCAATTTAGAATGGCAGGGGCGCTGGGGCCTATCGCAGCAATCAGCAGGTGAGAGGCAGGGTACATCGTTAACGAGTCGCCAGTCTATCACAGGGTTACATTTATTTCTGGTCCACTTCCAGGGCAATGTCTTTTCCAGCATCATAGCAATCAGAATGGTGGTCTGGCTGCTGTGTTGTGCCCAACATATTTGCTTTGCCAAGAGAAGCTTTATGGATATAAGGCCCCTCTTGATAATTAAGTATAATTCTTTATTTTTACATTTGTCTATTGTTGAATTTCATATTAATGTTGAACCTGACAGGAGGGTTGGGGGCAAAAGAAAGGAAAGAGTAGAGAGAAGGAAAAAAAAAGTGAAGAGAAGAGAAGAAAAAGGTGGCAAGGATATGCCAGATAAAAAGCAACAGCATCAGCTGTACGGGAAAAACTAGACAACCAGCTGCTATGGACCTGTAAGGAAAGAGAAAACCACCTGCAACATCAAGAAAAATAAAGCTGGCAGAGAAAGACCCCAGCCAGAGTACTCCGCGGCAATGAGGCACAGGTACAGGCCAGGGGATAGCAGTCCCTGGCTGATTATGATTGATTGATGAAGAACAAACTGTCATGGCAGACTTGGGAAAGTCAGTGTGTGTAGCCACACTAACATGCAGACAGCCACACACAAATTACCAGGAGACGCTCACAGTAACGGCGAGTTCAGAAAAAACAAGAAAGTAACATGTTACAGTAACTATATTACTTTTTTGGGTAATGAAGTAAAGTAGTGTGTTACACTTAAAATATTGGTAACAAAATTACTTTACTGGACTACAGCAACACGTTTTTCTGCGTTACTCGAGCCGTGTTTGACTATGTGTAAAGTTCTGATCTGTTTTAAGTGGTGCGCATATGCTGCTGCCTGTGTGTGTGCTTGCCTGGGCACGTTGCCATAGAGATCGATTTACACGACGTAGCTGATTGTGCGCCAACTAAGAAAAAAGGAAAATGCAGCTGTAGTCAGAGATACGGGCTTTTGGTCAGTGGTGATATTCGCATAATTTTCAGTTCAGTCCAGTTTTAGTCCAAACTTGTGGCGAAAGATGCTGCTCGCCAGTCAGTGGAGGGAGTCCTTCAGCAGCCGACCCCTCCTAAACAATTTAAGCTTTTTTCAACATTTCCTGGAGCGCAGCAGCCAGTAACAGACAGAAATTTACAAACTAGTTGCAGGGTTCATTGTAGGAGACATGCTCCGCGTCGATTTTTGAATCGCCCAGGTTTAGAAAAATACTAGATAAAATGATTATGAGACAAGTGTGTCCATTTCTTCCCACAGACAGCCATTTTGTTCTTGTGGTTTTAAAGCCATTTTATTTACAATATACAGTAAACACTATGCTGACAGGCAGTGATGATTGTCCATGTCTACACAGTGAATTATGGTCAAGTAATTAGTTTTATAAATGCAGTAACGAGTAAAGTAATTTCATTACAACTTACAGAAGTAATGAGTAATTAGTAACGAATTGCTTTTTTAGAGTAACTACCCCAACAGTGTGTAGTAATGTAATGACTGGCTAGAGTTGTTATGCATTGGTTAGTCATGGTCGTATAAATCTGCAGTCACTATAAAGGTATTTTGGGACTGCTGCTTTACGCACATATAATCCTGATTTTATAATATTTTCTCTATTCTATTCTATTCTATTCTATTCTATTCTATTCTACAGTCATTTGGCAGACACTTTTATCCAAAGCAACTTACATCTGAGAGTAAGA
>JBAMHW010000004.1:23085866-23106120 GCA_037177495.1 Rhadinocentrus ornatus
TTCAGCGCCTCTTCGACCAGCTTGTGGGGCATGGAACCATAGGCGTTGGCAAGGTCCAGCCACAGCACAGCCAGGTCTTCCTTGCTCTCCCTGGCCATGTAAATCGCATGTGACATGGCAAACGGTTAAGGCCAAAAGTAAGGCACAGAGCTCCATCATCTCACAGTATGTAGCATAAAATGCTACACAAAGTTCCAAAGATTCATGCTAATAACATGCAACATGACTTGGCCTGCAATAACTACTCCTTCTTGGGGACCTTATCATGTCTCATCTCATCTTGATGAACTACTATGTTTTTATTCTGTTGCACTGCATCATTTGATTGATTTCATCATTTTGGCAACATATGCAATTTTGCATTCTGCCAAAAGTGAACTCACTGAGCTGAACTAGTGCCAGAGAGAGTGCAGACAGGTGATGCAGCAGATGCAGTAAACATGCTCTCAATCACAATTAGAGGGGACTGATGGCAGAGCACTGTGGCTGCACAAACTGGTCCTATTGCAGTATTTTTTCATTTGGGTGTGATCAGCTACTTGACTACCACAGAAAATGGGATGGAGTGACAGACAGGGGGAGAGGCAGTCAGACACAGGACAAGAGGAAAATAAAATCTATGAAGCCCACTGGCAATCTATTCATCCGTGGATCCACAGCATGATTGGGTAAGTAGAGTTTTAACCTGTCATTGCTGATAAAAATCACCCTGAGCCTTCGCTGACACACCTGGTCTGATCTGCAACTGGGTCAGCAGCTGTCTGGCTGCCTGTCTTTCTGCTTATTTGTTAGTCAAAAACAACAAGGCAGCATGTCACCAACCACCACCTCTGTCACAAATTTCAAAGCTTGGCAGGCTCAAGGGCGTAATGGATAAAGTCAACTTTTGCCATAACTCACAATTAGGTGACACATGCAAAAGGCCTTATGCTTGTAAGCTTTAAGCCATCATGTGTTCTTTGGACTCACTCAACTCATTTTCTATGTAAATGGAATTAACACTTTCTGTTTTAAAAAGAACATTACACAATGTAGAAATACATTTTTTTTTTTTGAGAAAATAAGATGTAAAAAAGGACTTTACATTTCAGTGCATGGGTCTGCATAAAAAAGTTCTGTAGCTTTTAAGTCAAACATTATTTTCCAATGGCATTTCTAGACTTTACTTTAAAACATCTTCCATTTGTTAATTAAATACAAATACATGATTTTCAAAGAAAAATTGCATAAACTGTAAAAACAAACCTTGCTTTTTTCTACTTGTGACGATTTATTCAGTCAATGAAAACACAGTTTTCAATTTCTAGGTGAAATTTCCTTTTGTACTAAAATCTGTAAATTCAGATTTACATTTCTTCATTTTTTTTATTTGTTCTTGACTCAACATCATTGTTACAAGTACTGCAATTAGTGTTGAAAAAAAGCAATCATGCTTTTATGAATCTTGCCTGTCCCTAACCTGTAGATGGTCTTTTGTTAGGTAGAGGGAAACTGGGAAAACACAAACCTTTTTATTGTTCGTGTTTATTCGTCTTATTTGGTGATATACCAACCTAATCTCGCCAGTCGTTTATAGACAGTTTAGAGAATGTTGGTAAGGGTCGTATGTAAGGGTATGAACAACTATTTTTGATAATAGGTTAAAGTTGGATAACAATGGCATTTAACTTGGCAACCCAATTACAGTGAGAAAATCTTCACAATTCATTTTAGCAACAGCCAAAAGCATTCAGAGCCATTTGCAAGACTGACAGAATCTTTTTTTTTTTTTTTTTTTTTAGTTATATTACTGATGGATAAAAATGTTTTCAGAGCTAGTGATTTTCCAACCTTTTTTTTTTTTTTTTTTGTAAAAAGTTTATTTTACTCACTCCCACTGCTTCCTCTTGGCCTGTGGCGTATTGTGCAATTTGTGTGCCTGGTGAGCCAGGATGATATCCCGGTGATCCACCATTCCTCCCCTCCGGCGGATGAGTGGAACTGTTGGGTCATTGTTGCCGGTAGTGAGGGACATGGAGCCCTGGCCAAAGTGATCCCCATAGTCAATTCCTTCACCAGAGAAGGGCACTTCACTGTACTGCTCCACCTGGATGTCATACACAGTATGATAATAGGTGGGGTTAGGGCCCACACTGCTCCCACTGATGGGTGGAGGGTGGCAGCGCAATGGCCGGTGGAGGCCCTGAGAAGAAGAGGAGCAGGACGTAGTCTGAGGCCACACCACCGAGCCACCATGGTCCTGATAGAGGGGGGACAGCATGGAGCTGTAGAGGAGAGGAAGACATAGGAAAAAAAGGGGAGGGAGATTAAAGGGTAGCAAAAAGGTAAGCGATGTTTGAAAGGCAAAAACATTTAGGTGATAAGATGGCCAATGTAAAACAGGTAATTAAGTAAAGCGAAGTAAGAGTCTGTTTATGAACTGTCAGGCTTCAGATTGTTATCTGAAATATCTGACATTACAAAAGGGATGTCTATTGAAAGTGCCTGGTAGGAAAAGTCTTGGTCTTAAATCTTGTTGGATGGAAGTATCTTCAGCATTTTGAAACTAAACAGAAGTAATGCTGGGAAACGTGAAGTTACCCCGAGCTCTTTAGTACAAAACATAGTTTTCTGAAAACAAGCTGTGGTATTTCTGTTTGTGCTTCAAATATGTGGAAATGTTTGTAGACAACATTTTGACCAGGTTTGCTACTACCAGACAAACAGGAAAGGAAATTCAACATCAAAGCTGTAAAAGAAAGCTGAATCTAAAGAGGGAACATTTGCAGTAAAGGTGTAATTGCAAATATTTTAAATAAATCAGTTAACTACCCTAAGGGCAAATGACAATACATCCCTCACCAAGGGACATGCCCTGAGTTTAGTCACAAAAGGACAGATCAGGTTACAAAAACTGCAAACTAAAGTCAAAGTCATCTGAAAATAAATACTTTGTGTATAAATTTATACTGTGAATATACACTCACCAGCCACTTTATTAGGTAGACTTGTTCAAATGCTTGTTATCGCAAATATCTAATCATCCAATCAAATGACAGAAACTCATATATTTTTGCATGCAAACATGGTAAAGACAACTTGCAGAGCATCAGCATATGAAAGAAAGAGGACTGAAGTGACTTTGAACATGGCATGAATGTTGATGCCAGATGGGACAGTCTGAGCATCTTTTTAGAAACTGCTGATCTACTGCGATTTTAACACACAACCATCTCTAGGGTTTACAGAGAATTGTCCAAAAAGAGAGAAAATATCCAGTTAGCAGGATCAAAATGGCTTGTTGATGTCAGAGGTCAGAGGAGAATGGGTGAGCTGGTTGGAGATAACAGAAAGGCAACAGTAATTTAAATAATCACTGGTTACATCCAATGTATGCGGAATACCATCTCTGAATGCAAAACATGTTGAACCTTAAAGTAGTTGGGTTACAGTAGCATCAAACAATACCATGTGCCAATTCTCTCAGCTGAGAACAAGAGGCTGTAATTCACACAGACTCATCCAAACCGGACAGTTAAAAGAAAAATGACAAAAAATGTTGCCTGGTCTGATGAGTCTGAATTTCAGCTTCCATACTCAGATGGTGGGGTCAGAATTTGGTGGAAACAACACAAAGAAAAAAATGTATCTATTCTGCCATCAATGGTTCAGTCTGGTGGTGTAATGGTGTGGAGGATAATATCTTGGCATACTTTGGGTCATTTAGTTCCAATTGAGCAATCTTTAAACACTACAGTCTATCTGAGTATTGTTACTGATCATGTCCATCCCTTTATGACCACAGTGTACCCATTTTCTGATGGCTCTTTCCAGCAGGACAATGCATATGTCACGAAGTTAAAATCATAAACTGGTTTCTTGAACATGGCCATCACTGTACTCCAATGGCCTCCAGAGTCACCAGATCTTAATCCAATAGATCAGCTTTGGGATGTGGTGGAACGGGAGATTCCCATCATAGATGTGCAGCCGACGAAGCTGCAGCAACTGTGTGATGTTATCATGTCAACATGGACCAAAATCTCGGAGAAATGTTTTTGACACCTTGTTGATTCTATGCCACAAAGACTTAAGGAAGGTCTAAAGGCAAATGAGGGTCAAACCTGATACTACCAAAGGTATACCTACTAAAGTGACCGGTAAGTTTTAATGTTGAGGTTAGAGAGTGTGAAAAAAGCCTAACAATATTCTTAATCAAATAATGCATTTTTCTTTAATATGGGAATTAGAAGAAACATATTTAACTGGTTATCAGATAAGAAAACACAAGAGATGAATAACTTTTTAAAATGTGCATTTAAACTAGAAAACCTCATCCTGCAAAAACAGGCCAGCTGTGCAGAGGTGTGATAACAACAATACAATACTATAACAATACTATACCTTTATTATCACTGTGACTTGTCATATGCACATCTGATTGCAATGTGATGAATGACTTTAAAGAAACACAAGTATGCAACAAAAAGCCCATCATTTAATTTCCTGCAGCTATGTTTATATGGAGCACTTTAAATTCGATTAAACGTCCAATCAGAATTAAAATGCGCCATGTAAACATGTCAGCTGATCTGATTGGCCAATCCGTTCGAGAAGGATGGTTTAAACCTTTTCACAATTGGGAAGGAAATAACCATGTATACACTCATTCCGATTGTTTTGTGGTGCATGTTGTCTCTGCGCATGCTTGAACTACGTGGAGGTTGCATGACGTCACAAGTTTCAGGGTAGATAGCAGCGAAACTGTGGCGGATCCAATGTTTTTGGTTGAAACTGACAGAGTTAAGTATTATTGATCATATTGACGATTAAAATGTTCAAAATAAAAAAAAAATTTAACACCTCTTCTTCTGAACTAGTAGGCACTGCACATGTGAAACGCATTATGATTGTAATGAATCTGTCCATCATGTACATACAGCTGATTAGATCTCTTTATCCAGCATCTATTAAACATGTCAGGAGGGATCTTTGATCAGATAACTTTAAAATGAGTAAATTAAATATTTGTCCATGTAAATGTAGCTTGTGTGTAGATAAAAAAAGATGAGAAATTCTGGAACAAAACAAACACTTTTTCTTGTTGCCTTAGCTAAAATTGAACAATGCGCTTCATGTTCAAATTTCAGATTAAAGAAAAAATATGTTGTAGTATTAAATGAAAATGCTGCATTGCGGGTCAAACTCTTCTACCTACTCACAGACAACATGAGCCTGTACTCACCATTTCATAAAATTTTGTTTAAAACCAAGTATTTGACCTGAGTGTTTATCTTGCTTTGTGTGAAGATGACACACATGTACACACACAAACTTCAGTCAAATAATCTGCATATGCATCAGCTATACAGTTTTTCAGCTTGTTTTGTAACTGTATTGATCTGCATACACATTAGAAGTACTCAACACAGAGTAGTGGTCTAACAGGATTATGTAGGAGGAAAAGGTTCAGCAGGCCCAAAGGGTTTCAGAGAAGGTCTGCTTGGGGGAAAGGCATGAGACTGCCATATTATAGAGCAGATCAGAGGAAAAAATATCAGTAAATATTTAACATTTGAATTTTAATCGAAAAGTTAGATGTGGCACATTTTTTAAGAGTTTTATATTTTTACTATAAATGTTTACACCCCAAAAGAAGATTCCAGTTATTGTATGACTGAATAAAAAACACCACAAAAAGGTCCCTTTTCTCTTAATTCAGCATAAACAGTTAAATCGTTCACACAATGCTAAAACCTCCTGTACTGTAATACAAATATATTCAACCATGTTTTAAAGGCAAGCATTAGCAAAGAAATAAACAATTAAAATTGTATTATAAACAATTTCCTAAACTTGTTGCCTTCCAAAGAACCTGAGTGCTGGAAGATAAGCAACATTCTGTGCATGTGCAGAAGTTTAGCTTAAGTTGTGATCATTACAGAAAAGCATGTTTTGTAAACGAAATGTCGTGGAAATGTGAGCAAAGTTTCAGGAGCCAATGTGGCCTAAAATTCAGTTTTAAGTTTGATTCAGTGAGCTGGTAGAGATGCTGTCTCAAAACTAACTACTGTTATTACCAAGAAGCTGATTTTCCTGATTTGCTGTGATAATCACACATGGGTTCAGGATCCATTACTTTGCACTTCTTGCATCATCTACAGTCGGGAGAGAACAATTGAATGCTGTGAACGATGAAGCAGGTGACTGCTCATTAGCCCTGAAGGTGCATCGACTATGCAATTCTGCAGTCGAGGTAATTACAAAACAAGAGGCACCTGATGTTAAATTCTTATTATTCATGGTGTTTATTTATTTATTTATTCATTCTGTTGGATACACTTCCCATAAGCCTCTTTGCCACCTTACTGGGAGCTTCAGCATCGTCATAATTTCATAAGAGAGTATCTTCTCCTGACAAAGTAAACTGAAAATGTACTTTAAGATTAAGTACTTATTTTAATGTAACACAGGTGAACAAAAGCATTTTGTTTTTGCTGGAGCTGCTCTCATTTAAAAAATAAATTGGTTATATAAAGTTTCTCATTCTTAAAAATATTGTAATTTAATGAATTCTTGGGGTTTGCAGACTCATTATCCACTGATAAGGGACAGTGGCTGGTTATACTACGGGAGTTATCACCTACTCAAAATCTCATTAGCTGCTTAAGCTTTTGGCAACATACATGCATGAAAAATATTCTCAAAATGAGAATACACAACATATTGTCTATAGAAATCAAATTGTGAAAAAGTTTGCAGCTTTACATTAAAAACTTTTTACATAAGAGTAAAAAGTTAATTCAGTGAATTTTCAGCCAATAGTATAGTGCCACCAGTGAAGCTGTGGGTTGAAATTAAAATTAAATAATGTTGGGTTTTTTTTGCTCTTTGTGAGATGGAAACAAAGAGAGCGAGAAAAGGGGCAGAATATGAGTCAACATAGAGAGGGAGTACATTAATATTCTAGGCATCCAATAAAAGTGCAGAAGACAAGGAACAATGCGAGACATAAAATGAATAAGAGGAGAGAACAGAGGGATGGAGGGGAAGAATAAAGGAGAAACACTCCTAAGACGAATTTGACGTTTTAAGTTTTACTACATAATTGTGAAAAAAAATCTGCCCTTTGTGTGTATCTGTACTGTAGATGTGTGTGTCTATACTGTATGTGCGTATGTGTGCAAATGTAATGGAAACAGCACTTTTCCTCACCAGTTATCTGCTGAGAGTGCATTACACATTATTTCTCCCTGACATGGTGCAAAGTGAAAACTAATTCACAGAGACAGCTACACATACACACACACACACACACAGATTTACGTTCACACGCTGCAGGTACAATGTTGAGACATTGTGCTATGGTAAGGACTTCTCTGTGTGATTGAGGGTCGGAGTGCAAGCGCATGTGTGAGTCCGCCGCAGGGCTTGAATAACAGGTTTAGTTGTATAAGCGCAAGGAGTAGAGCGCACACAAACTCAGGACCACGCACTTAACACGGTGCAAGGGCAAACTACAGAGCTAACAAGGACGCAGATGATTCAGAGAGGTAAGGTGGACAGAGAGCTTATGAGGAGGGACAGAGGGGGTGATGGACAGATAAATAGGAGAAAAGAGGGCAACTGGGTGCACAGAGACAACAGAAAAGAAGAGCATAACAAAAGAAAGAGAGGAAAGAGTAAGGGAGGTGCAGAGAAAAATGAACCCAGTGTTCACCCCAGAGGCACAACGTTGGTGAGAGTACTTTAATAAAAAGGAACAGAGGCAGCAAAAGCCAGCAAGATGAGAGAGAAAGAGTGGGAGAGATTAACAGACATGACAGATGAGTGCAGGAATGACTAATTGCTGAATGTGAAAGACAGAGCAAAGCCGTGCAGATGAAGCAAAACCCTTTCTCGCTTTCACTCATGTCCCTCTCTTTCTCCCACAGCGAGGTTTATGATTTTTTTTTTTTTGTGGTATAGCAGGGAACTACTATAGCTGCTGACGTTGAAGTTATACAGCACTGGGTGTCAGTAAAGAAATACAACCAAAGCCTGCCCAGATATATTGCAAAAACTAAATTGGAAACTATTTCTTAGTCCATCTCAAAGGTAACATTTCACTTTATTTCAACTATGTTCAATAGTCTTGTTTTGCTTTTTAACAATTATCGATCTCTTACAATTATGACAACCTTGTGCTTAAAACTTTGGATGTGCCATTAATTAACCCAAAATATTTTTGAAAGATAATTTCATCCCTTGTTGAAGCACAGTTGTCTTTAAAAGTTCTCTCTGCCGTATTTCTTCCAGAACCCAATTGCCACGTATGTGTTATGTGGGCGGCACCACAGTGAAGCACACTGTTCTCAATGAAGACACTGCTGTTGCTCAGATGATTAGACAATGCCAACTATTAGTTAGCACACCTGATGCAGCACTGAGCCTCGCTCTGCTCATTCTGTATGAAGAACTGTGAACAAGAGCAGTTTTAAAGAAATATCTTCTTTTTTAGCAATAAACTCTCAGTCCAATGTGAAAACAGCTATAGATTAAGGTAAAGTGGAAAACATGTGTTGTCTGATGGATCAAAGTTTTCTATTCCTATTTACCCCTTGTAAATCATGGATGCTGCGTAGGCACAAAACTAGACATATCCTCAGCCTTTTTAACAGTGCATTCAAAAGCAAATTTTTATAATGGTATGTGGTTGCATGAATGCACAGGGCATGAATGTTAGCACTTTTTTGCTAGTTTGAGAAAAGGAACGTTACCATATTCTGCACATGTATGGATGGAAATTGAGAACTAGCTTCACTTGAGAGCCAGGTCCTATTATTTCAACAAACTGGAATCGTATATATCTCTGAGCTTATTAACTTCATTATGAAGGTCCGCAAGTGCTGGAGCATTGTGGTGTTTGCAAGTCAGCAATGTCATACACTTTCATCTACACTACATGTGCAGCTATAAAAAAAAAAAAAAAGTCATGTCAAATGGGGAAAGCCAAACCACATTTTGTTAAGGAAGGTGATAACAGTGCTAGTTCTAACTAGGGCTGCAACAATTAGTCGACGTTGCCGATTATAGTCGACAATAAAAATAGTCGACAACGAATTTACCCGTCGACTATTGTCGGCAAAAAAAAAAAACTACAGAGTGCAACGTGGTCTTTTTCTACATCTCTGCTGGGAGTTGTGCATGCGCAAACAAAGAAAAACTACAGAGTGAGACATCGGCTGTGTCCGATTGTGCACCCTACTCCCTACATAGTGTCCAGAGAGAAAAAAGTAGGGCACTCAAAATGACCCACAATGCATCTTGAAAAGTAGTGAGCATAGATGGTCCCTAGACGGGTCAATATAGACCACAATGCATTGTGGGCAGAAGCTTAACAATAGCGTAAGGAGGCGAAAATATATTTTTTATTGAATAGATATACAACAAAGAATAAATGCAACACAAGGAAAAAACAAAAATATGCACTATTTAGTGTGCTATATAGTGCAGCCCTATGTTGTGAACGAGAGGTTAGGGAGTAGGGTGGACATTCGGACACAGCCATCATCTTCTTTTACTATCACTGCTGAGTTGCACATGCGCAATAAAGTCCGCCAGGGAAAAAAATATGGCCGCCGACCAGGGAACGAAACGGCGGCAGAGGATGTCAAAAGTCTGGGATAACTTCACGTTAAACTTGCAAATCAAATTAAAAACATGTGAGATTTGTAAAGCGGACCTTGCGTACCATGGAAGTACGTCCGCAATGCTCAAACATTTAAAAAGGAGGCACGTCGGACTTACATAACCTCATGCAAGATTTAAAACCTGAAAGTGAAATAAGAGCCAGTTAATAATTATGAGATGCATAATTCGATTGGTCGACTAGTCGTTTTAATAGTCGGTGACTAATCGACTATCAGAATAGTCATTAGTTGCAGCCCTAGTTCTAACATCCGCAAACTGATTATTTTACAAAAAAAAGCTAAAATGTCTTTCTATGCAACATAGGATTCACTTCCAGAAATGCCATTTATTTGACACTATTTATGTGCAGCACAAAAACTACCACCACTGTTTACCAACCAAGCAGATTATGTGTTACCAATGGTTAACATCTTGCATTATAACAATGTTAGTGCCATGCTGAGCACATTTTTGTTTAATAAAACAAATGAAAACTATTTTCTCACAATGCCTCAATTTTAAATAATAATTTACTGTTCTACAGCTAAAATTAGCTCTCAGGTTAATGACAGCTCATCTATATCGATTTAAACTTGCAGCACAGGAAAGGAAAGTTAAGTAAGAAGAAAGGCTATATGTGTCATTGTGCTGTAATAAAATATGTTGCAAAAGGCTTGCACCTGTCTCAACATTAAAAACAGTAGGTTGGTGACATGGCTTTCGATAGTCTATAGAAAAAGTAATTAAGAAAGATGGAAAGTTGAAATAATAATTAACAGTCAGACTGCATGTAAAAAGTGTATTCAGTTTGGGATTTTAGAAAGTAAGGTGTTGTGTTAACCCTGCAAACGTGTAGTGTACTTGTTTTCTTTTAAAACAGTGGGTCAAGAAAAAGTAATGAAACTGAGAACAAAAAAATAAATAAATAAAATTGTTAAGTAGCATTGTTAGAGGCACTGGTAGCAATTAGGCCCCAGTCCTCAGCATAGCTTTGTGGTAACCTACTTAAAGTATAACAAAAAATACACTGACTGATGTTTAATTAAGTGTTGATATCATTAAATGGTAAATATGTCACAAATGAAATATAAAAATACAATCTTTAATGTCTCTGCGTTGTGTAGTCTTTTATTTTAAGTCAGTGGCGTTGACAGAGTTGCAGAACATTGCCTTTGCCATGCAATTATCCAATGTGTAATCCCCCCTTTGGACTGTTTGAAAAATGTTGATGACAGGACAGCTGATGTGTCAGTGACAGGAGACTGATTATTGCCAAATTAAATCCTCCCACCATGGAAAATTAACTGGCTACAAAATGTAAAACCATATTGATTAAACTGAAAATCAATATCAGGCTATGTCAGGATAATAAGAATTTATTTATTATTGCTTCCCCAAATAAACTTGTAGTAAAAATCTTAATCATTGTCACACTTTAACAGCCTTTCCAGTCATTCAGATCAGATTAGTGACAAAGATCAGACAGCTATCCAGAGGGATGAAAGTGATCCCGCTGCTCACTTAGCAGCCAAATACAGCTTCTGTTCTCATAGTTTAGAGACTTTCTCACAGTGACCTCTTTCTACCTGTCAACCCACCCAAATATCTCTGACCTCTGCAGGTCACCATTCTCTGACTGCTGCATCCATCATGGAGCAGTTGAATACTAATGAGCAGCATTAGTATCCACTGTGTCTTTGTTTCTGTGTTTGCCCCAAACAAATTAAGCATTTTAAAGAAGTACTTCATCTCTGTCTTCAACTGTTTCAATAGTACAGAATTTAACATGGACATTTGGGTCACTTAATTAAAACTGAGTGCAATACTAGTAGCTTTGCATGCAACTCTGCTGAGACTGCAGTAACCTGAAAGTTTAAGACTGGACCCACAAAGCAGTATTGATGTTGGTTATTCGAAAAAGAAAAAGAAAAGGAAAAGACTTGCAAAAACGTGCTAATTTTGGACAGATATTGTATCCATATATGTTTTAGGTCAACTAGGCACCAAGTATGTATCAAATCTGAATATCATTCATGTGCTTTACGGAAGCTCAATTGATGCAACTAACATCAAGAGCAAACTGTGCAATGCCACAACAAACAGGCACATGGATAAGAAAAATGTGCCAACATCCTTGGCCACCCTAGTCAATTAAAAGATTAACTACAGAAAGAGAGACAGATCATTTTTTGGTGGAACAGATTACGTCTCTTTACACATTTCAATTACTTTATTCACCAATAAAAAAAATACATTTGGAGCAATATAAGAAAGCGTTTTTTAAATGCCATTTCCTAAAGAAAAAAAAACTTTGCACATGAAATTAGTTATAAAAGAAGGTTTACATTAATATGGGTTATCATGTTTAGCATCTGTTCAAATATTTTAGAAAGTTGGTGTGTCAGCTTAACAGTCATTGTACAAGCAGTGGTGTTTATCTTTGGACATACTGATGAAAATTACTCACCATAACACTAGCATCAAGTGAATGAAAGAAAAATCCTACTTTATTTACAAAATGATAGGTTTCAAACAAAAATATTTTATTAGCTTTGTTTTAATTTCAACACTAAATCACCATTTTAAAAAGGATACATCATATTGTGTCAAACTAAGCAGCTAAAAATGTTTTTTTTAAAAAGAAGATTAAATTAGTTCACAGATAAAGCTTGAATATCGAGTCATTTTGATTTGGAAATGCCAATATGCTGATATACATTATTCTAAAGACAGAGATTACCCAAATTATGAGGCTGCAGAGATGCCCCGTATGAATCTGAATTAGATTTAGGCACAGAAAATGGCAGACAAAACAAATATAATGGGAGGGTGTCTTGCTTTCCCAAAATACAAAACAGGTATAGAGCTGCTATCTGCATCAGTGCTCTGCTGAACTCTGCTGTGGAAGTATTTACTTTGGGATTCACGCAAGGATGCAGCAACACACTGACTCACTCCTGCTTTCATCCCAACACCTGCATGAAACCTACAGTACAGGATGTTGTTCACCCTGCTGTTCCAGTACCATGCCAACCACATTTATTCTACATAGTTATTCTTGGTGGGAAGACATAACTGGACAGCACAGGGGGATGTAAACAAACGAAATCAATCATTGGTTGGGTAAGAAATGTTGGACAATAAGATGTAATTAAAATAGAAGCATCAAATTATATTACTCATTACAAAGAATCACAAAACATGTTGGAGGGTCTCAGTACTACCACAATCATGCACTGAGTCATAGTTGACAGCATGCTATGAAGAATTTGATAATACTATTGTGATTGTGTGACACATCCCACAGCTCCCCCCATAATCGTCACACATCCTTGCTGTATGCTGAAAAATGACTTAAAAAACCACTTGTCTGACTTAAGAATAGGAGATGCTGTTTCAGGTAAGTGCAACAGTAAGTCTGATATGAAAATTAAATGACCTGCCCCTGAGACCTTTGCATCTTGCTCTTATGTAGTAAATATTAGCATCCCAGGGTCCAATGTCAACCACCATTATAATCCCAATCGATCAATTTGGGATGACTAGCTCTGACCAAAAATAAATAAATAAATTGTGTCAGCTCAGATTTGTTTACAGAAGGAATGTGCCCTCTTCCATGGAGACTGCCATATTTCTACAGAAAGAGCATTTAAAATTTTTAGTACAACAGTTTCTCATGAAAATCCCTCTGAGTTGAGGCAAAATGTTTTAAATTGGACATAATCTGCCTGATCTAAATGTGAAGATCAACTAAAACAGACAGCAAATTCTAAAATGTGTCCATGTTTTTTGTTGATCAATTCATGAGACATTTTTTAAAAACTTTCAGGCACAGAAATCTTTATTACATTTTTTCTTAAAAGCTCTCTTTAAGGTTTATCTGTTATTGACCCATCTCTTTATTGGTCAAAAAGCCGTTTGACATGACCACTATCTGGATTTCTGATCTGTTTATACTTACTGTTTTGTTTATTCTCATTTATCCCACAGTCTGTGTACTTGTTACAGGACACTTGACTATATCTTCGACAACTTCTGTTTATTGTTAGTTAAATTTGACAGCTACAAACTGTGACAGCATCACTGTTTTGTCTCATGCAATAAGGTTTGTCTCAGTCATATGAAGCTGACAAAGAGATGGAAAATACCAAGATGAGCTGGTAAATAAAGAGATTGATGCAAGGGGGAGACAAGATGGTCAGGAGGGAGATGACCCAGAAGCAAAAGTCAAGAGTGCAGGTGTGAAATTGCATTGAGTAAACAAGAATACCAACTCACACATTCACACGTCTGTCAGGATGACTCTAATCCTTTCTCAAGCAACTGAGAAAACCTCCAGTGCTGTTAGAAGCAAGAGGAAGGGTAAAAAAAAAATTTAGGCCTAAAGATGGATGCCATGTTGATATCAGGTTTGAGCCAGCAAACACATAAATGGTAAGAGACAGAGATGGGAATATTTTTGGCTAAGAGGTACAGTAGTACTTTGGAGTGATTTGCACATAGAGCTTTACATAACTTACTCATCCAGTAGCAGATTTGGCACTCAAGAGTGTGTTTTATAATAGAGTAAGAAGAATATATCAGTGTCTATCAGCTCTTCACTCCTTTAGCAGAAGATTTGTGGGTATCTCAGAGTTGTTGTTTTTTTTTTTTTTTCTTCTTCTTTTTCTTTTTTACAACAGCTGTAGGTGAACTGGTTGTTGTTTTTTTGTTTTTTTCTGCAGCTAGTAAAAAAAAAAATCGAATAATCCTATCAGCCTACCCAGGCTAATAGTGGAAAAACTTTGTCATGTTGTGTTGAAAATGTTATAATGCTTTGACAATGTTGCCACTAATTACTTTCATTGCTCTGATGTTGTAAACGCTTTTAAACATGACAAAGCTGAGAGGTGACCATATGGCACTGTTGTGTGAAGAGGTTGTTTATTTAGTTTTGTGTTTTGTTTTGTTTTTTTCAAATTATTCCAAGTGGTCACTGAATGAAGCATAATTTTCCAAATACTCAGTACAGTAAAAAAAAAAATAAATAAATAAAAAAATAAGTGCACACATTTTGATTCTAGCAGAGTACAACAAGTTGCTCTTCTTCCTCTGTGAGCCCTTCATCAACTATAACTCCCTGTTTCTGTCATGTTTGTGCCTTTTGTAACAGTCAGATTTTCTATAATAAGATCTTAAATATCTCAAATATTAGCCGGGCTGGCTTTTACCAGAGTTTGGAGAATCTAGGGGGGCAATCTTTTGCAGCAAAGATGTCAGCCCTAACTTGGGAATTACCCAAGTTAATTTTAACTGGTGGCTTGTTGGTCTTCTCTTCAGGTTTACAATACCTAAATGCTGCAAACTTCTTACTTATAGTTTATAGCGTTTAGAGTTTAGAATCCATTACAATAAATGGATGAGAGTTAATCTAAAGTTTTTAAAAAATGGCATAAATTAGGTTAGAATAGAATAGAATAGAATAGAATTAAAAATAAAATAAAATTTATTGTCAAAATTTAGGGTATTGTCATACAAACAATATGTAAGTGAAATCAATACAAATCCGTTTTTCCTTTGAGTAAGTTCAGTGTTCAGGAGGTTGATGACCTTGGGATAAAAACTGTGTTTTCAGTGTTCTGTACTGCCTACCAGATGGCAAATAGGGAGAACAGGTGATGGCACAGGTGTGTTTCATCTGCCAGGATGCACTTTGCTCTTAAATTATAGTCATTGATTCTAATAATTGTCCCCCTCCCAAACCCATTGCCCTGTTTAGATGTTTCTTTACTGTTGATTCTGTCTTGAATCTGTTAACAGCCATCAATTTCAATCAAGCCATTTTTAAAAATGAAAAGAAAAAACAAAGAAATAAGCGCCTGTGTGCTGTTGTTTTTTATATATATATATATATATATATATTAATTAATGTGTAGAAGTATTAAAAAACAGAGGCTAAATGTAAAGTTACTAATGTGAGTTTTCAATAAATAAAGAATAAGTAACCATACATTTCATCATCTGTACAATGCACCTAGCATTTTTGTTTAACCAATTATAGTCATTAAAAAATTTATAAGAATTAAAAGCTAAATGACCGCAAAAATTTGGATGAAATAGGCCACATCTTAAGGTCTAGTCTAAAGAATAGTGTAACCTCAAGTTAGGCTAAGGGCTAAAAGTAGCCAACGTCAACATCACTTGGTGTGAGCCTAATCCATAAATTACCCTCTGCTCATTCGCCCTGAGGGAACATTTGTCCCTGTTAAATGTTTTATTGCTCTTACTGACCGCATACTCCTATGTAAAAGCCAGTCAAATGCTCCAAACAACATGGTAGGATGAAGGCAGTTTGTGCCTGGGTCCATGAAGCCTTACCTGCCTGTCAGGTGCTCTGCTCTCGAAGGACTACTACCGGCTCCTCGGAC
Source organism: Rhadinocentrus ornatus (assembly GCA_037177495.1). Classification (NCBI taxonomy): domain Eukaryota; kingdom Metazoa; phylum Chordata; class Actinopteri; order Atheriniformes; family Melanotaeniidae; genus Rhadinocentrus; species Rhadinocentrus ornatus. The sequence continues at coordinate 23,101,925 of JBAMHW010000004.1, forward strand.
TCCAGACCCGCCCACCGGCTCTCCGGTGGGCCTGAGCAGCTCAGGTGTCGCGCGGATGCGGTTGAAAACCAGTCGGCTATGCTGGGAGGACTGAATTGGCGGAGCAGAAACAGCAACGTATCTGCCACCGGAGAAGAAAAAAACTCCATGTTCACAGCAGGAACATCCCGACAAAAGTGATGCCCGCGGGACAGTAACGGTTAATGTCCTGTGATTATATCCGATAATATGAAGATATGCGGAGCTAAGCTGTCAACGGTGCAACTGGGAAGCTGCGAGGTCTGCTGCTCTTTGTAGGACGTTTTGGACAATCTTCTCCTTACATATTACACTGAGCCCCACTCCACCTCCCACTCTTTCTGTCCTCTCTCTTCAACTTGCAGCTCTTTCTCTCTCCCTCCTCTCTTCTCTCTTCTCCCTCACTTGCTTCCCCTCCTCCTCCTTCATAGTCAAATTGATTCATTCAGAAATACAAGGCCTTTCCTATTGTGCATGCAGACCAAAGTTGGCTATTTGTAACAGGCTTTGACTTCTTGACTTATTTTTCTTAATTTAATATTTAATGTGTTAGACTTATTTTGTTATATGTAAACGCACCACTGACACAACAGGTTTGTCCTTTCTGCAAGCTGTTAATTTGTATTTATTTATTTATTTTTCAAATTCAGTTATTTTAACTCTGTAATAGCCAACTAAAAAAGCGTGTCCTACAATTTGAAGAATGATACTGAAATCATCATCAGAAAACTGGCTTTTTACCTTTCAATATTATTTATTTATTTATTTATTCATTCATTCATTCATTCATTCATTCATTCATTTTTATTCATTAACTTGTGTTATTTGTGTCATACACTTGTGAGTGTGTTGGCATTTCTGTGTGTCTCTTAAGTCTTTGCAGTGTGTGTAAAGTGTAGGAAAGCCTGACAAAGCAGGATGTTTATCCAGTACTTGTTGTTTGTCTACCAATCACTTGGCCGATGGTTCAAAGCCTGGTTGTTCTGGTCTACATGCTAAAGTGAAACCTAATTGCTCTCCAATGTATGCCAACAGTAAGTGCACAATGAAGAAAAAGCACTGCGTAGCTCTCTAAACTTTGCATTGTCTTACTTTGAGTAGAAAGACGTGCTCTATGAGTCTGTTGACAAAAAGGTGAATGTGGCTCATATTCTTAGAGAATTGTGAGCAGTCAAGAAAATAACTAAAGCATTATAGAAACACAGGCCATTCACAATTGATCAGTCACACATTTTCCCTAAAAACTTAGGCCTAACATTGCCCTTGTGCTCTCTTACACATACATAAGGAATTTTAATTTTTAAATGATTGAATGTTTCTGAATACCTTAGTTTCAGGAGAGCTTTAGTATGCAGGATGTGTGTCCACTATCAAAAGGCATGACAGACATGTCAGATTCCATCTGCTTGTATATATGCAACCCAGCTTGCTGGAAGCCTTTATTCTGTTAGTAGTAGCACATTCAAGAGTTTAGCTGTGTTGCTTTTTATTAATTGTATGCAGATTTATAACTGTTAATATCCTTGATTTAGATTTCTTTGTCTCTGGTGGGTATTTATTTATTTTTTAAAAGACAGGAAATGTCAGGAAAGTCATAAAGTAAGTGTCAAGACTGGCAAAGGATTAAACTAGCAACTCACTGCTTGAAGGTTTACCTCGTGTGTTATATGTCCTAACAGCTTGGTCAGCCACCTACGTTTTTAATATGTATACATATAATTTGACTTAAGATATTCTTTTGATTTATATTGATTGGGTTAACAGTGTTGTAAATGAAATATTTCCTAATTTTCACATGCCTTTTATTTCATTCAGACATCACAGTTAGCAAAAGTTGAGCCTAAACCAATTAGGCTTCTGTACTAGTAAATAACTAGGACGAAATTAATTGATTAATTAATAAAATCACATCTACATTTTGTGACTGAGATAAGTTCAGCATATTGCTCTAGAAAAATTCAATCTTAAATGGGCTTATTGATGTTCAACTGTCCAATGGTGGTTGGATAAAATCTCACACAAAACCTCAACGTTTTGCATCTCAGGCTGTGGTACCTTCTGCCAGAAGGTAGGAGAGCGAATAGTGTGTAGAATCCCAAATAATTCCCTTTACCCCGCAGGCAGTGTTGTTAGGCCAGGTCTCCAACAGGTGGCAGTGAGACCCCAGGAATTGTCTCAGCTTGCCTTACTACTCTCTTAGGTGCTTAACTGTCTCACTTGTCACACACCACAGAGGGATGCTGCTGGTTAGCAAGGTCTCCATGATGCTTCTGTAGAAGACGATGAGGACTAATGGACTGAGATGAGCATTTCTTAACCTTCAAAGAAAATTAATGCACTGGTTAGCTTTTTTGTGAAGGGGGTGTGCAGGGACCCCCACAAGTTCAATATGCTACACGATCTTTACAGCACTGTCCGTGATGTAAATGGGGACATGCATGGGCCAGTTTCTTCTGAAGGTGATGACCAGTTCACTGTATTATTTTATTTTGTTTTTCCAAAAGATAAAAGAAAAATATTTATTTTAAATAAATAAATTAAAAAAAGAGGACAACGGACAAGTTTAAAGTCAGTCTCTTTATTATTATTTGTAGTTTTCTAGGATTTACCTCTTCATTTGCAAAAGCATTGCTGGAAATGATGTGGTTTACAAAATGGATGTGACTCATAAGTTTCTACAGTGACATGCAAGATAAGCTCTCAGAGGAGATGTCTACGTCCTTCTGTGGTTGTCATGGGACTGAGTGCTTAGCTAAGCAGAAGAAAGCAAAATGCACTCACACATATTGGATCAGCCCAACAAGGGTAAACAAACATTTACCCAGCAGATGCTTTTGTGGATAAACTTAAAAGCTAATGTAACAGACATTGTAATAACCATAAGAACACGTTTTGAGTATTTAGAGAGAAAAAACAAAAAAACAATGGTATGTCTGTCTCCTCTATCTGAATCCTCAAAGTTTAGTTCTAATAATTCCACACCAGATGTTTTTCTTCCCTTGTCTTTAACTGTCAAGGGGAAATGTGGCCCAGTAAAAGTGTTGTAAACCATTAACTAACTCTTCTGTAACTGACAGTTCATTAGGGACGGATTCATGTGTAATGCTATAGCGCTTCCTAATGTTATATTGTGATAATGGTCTTTGCCTTTCACTTTTCTCTCACTGAGCATTTCTAGTAAAACAGGGCTGAGATCAGATCTAATTAAAATTGCCTGCAGCACATCACCCACTGAACTTAAGATCTACATTCAGCAAACTGTGACAGTTTTTAATATCCAAATTACACAGCCCACCGATCAATGCTGACGATAACTGCTGAATGTGACAAATTCAATATCCCCTCCACTGATAGCAATCAACAGCAAATGTACCACTTTGGCTGTGACTCACAGAATGGAAAAACCACAACAATGGAGAAAAAGAGAGCTGTTTGAGTGCTTGAAAAACAAAATGCGTCAGTGAGCAGTTTGAGTCAGGACAAAGTCAGGAGAAAATCCAGTGGAGTCTGCTGAAATGTGGCAGCAAGCCAAGCAACTCAAGCACCCACTCTGCACGGCTGCAGTGGAGGCAACCCTGGAGGGACAAGAGTTATATGCCACTAAATCAGTCTCACATCCAGCTGACACTCCAGCTTCCTTTCTTTAATCAGCACAACCCAAAAGCAGTTGATGGTGTCTGTCCGCGTGTGTCGCAGTCACTATTTTTTACGTAAAAGAAATAGCAGAAAAACAGACCAAAAAAGAAAAGATGTTTGTTGTGGAGTTTTTACTTATCTGAAAGGTACGTGCACAAATGAAAATCATGAAATGAATCAACTGAACTTCTAGAGTCAAAATGCTGGATCCTGGATAGATAGCTGTCCAGTACTCAACTTTTATCCATGCTTTTACTGAATCTTCTAATTGTTCTGTTTTTTTATATAACATCAAATGCACATATCCTGGTGTGCATATATATAATTATTTAAACTAAACTTTGCTCCAGTGTAAGATGAGCATAGTTGACTGTGTAAGTTTTATATTGCTCTAAATCCTGAATTAAAATAGGGCAATTTGCTTGAATTATAGCCAGATGTCTGCAGGCTTTTTATTTTAATATGAATTTAGCAAATATATATATATATATATATATATATATATATATATATATATATATATATATAATTACATCACAGTC
>JBAMHW010000004.1:23106390-23126246 GCA_037177495.1 Rhadinocentrus ornatus
TTAGGCAGTAGCGTTAAGGGTCTTGCCTAAGGACCCAACTGGAAGGTGTTAATGTTTGTCCCCTGGGGGATTTGAACATATGGTGTTGTATTATACATAATTTGATAGCCTGATTAGACACCTTTTCAACAATGTTTAACTTATAAGGATCATGCTTCTGTGGGTAGTAACCCCCCCACCCAAAAAAATGTGTCAAAATCCCCTGCAATTGATAAGTTCCAGAAAGGGAATTCTTAGAAAAGCCTGATGGGACATTAAAAAACCATATGGGGGGGGTTACTACTTTTGCAACAGTTTGCAACTGCTATGTGTGTCAGTTACAGATGAAACCGGTGCTCAGGAGGAAGAGCAGTTGTCTGCCTACTGTCTGAAAGTCAATGGATCGATTCCAGGCTTCCCCTGACTACATGCCAAAGTGTCCCTGGGTAAGAGACTGAACTCCACGTTGCTTCACAATGTGTCTGTTGGAGTATGAATGTGTATGAAAAAGCAAAGCACTTAGTAAGTAACAGTAGAAGTGCTGCGTGTGCGTGTAAATGGGTAAATATGGAATGTAATTTAAAAGCAATATGAGTTGTCAAACACTTGATTAGCAGCTTACTTATGACATTTGGAATTTCCATTTCCATCTTCCAGGATAACAATGTTCTCAAATTTCTCTTAAATTTGGAATGAGTATAACCTAAGGTTAAAACCTGATGATCAAATTAAATTGCTTTACCTGTTCCAAATGGTGTTTTTAAACAGGAAGTAGTAGTAGAATCTGAAGAATGTGGTTGCTTTTAATACATTTATTATTTTTTTTAGCTGGGTCAGACATATTTGAGCTTCATATACATGATGTCATTCTGTGTTGTAGTTACCACTAAAGAGCTAACAATAATTATAGTTACTAAAACAGTTAATAATCACAACAGAAATGTGATCATGCGATAAGGTCATGTTGTTTACCGCTTTCTGCCAGAGACATGTATCAGACAGCAGTTCCTTTTACAAAGATACAACTTTAATCAGGGCATTATGCAAAAAGATCAGCTAAACAGTAAAACTGTGACATTTTTATAAACAACACCCCCACAAAAATAATAACTAGAAACAGTCAAAAGCAAAAGAAATCTGAGAACAATGCCAAAGACGATTGATCTTTTCATCTTTAACACTGTGTTCTCTAAGTGTCCACTTTTCCATTGGTCATCTGCGTTTTCTCTTCTATTTCTACTCCACTGTCTTCGATAACCTCCCTGTAGATGGCCAGAGTGTGGGGGGGGTTGTCTTCAATCGGTCACTCAGTCCAGCCTCCACTTTACTTCTGCCTTTATCAGAGATGGGCCCTTGGTTACCATGGCGGTGACATTGGCTGTGGGTTCTGAAGGTAGGACATCACAACTGCTGAGATGGACAGCCTGGAAGCAAGGACAATTTTTTTTGTTGTTTTTTAATGTAGAAAAAAATAAATAAATATTGCCAATTTAATTTTACATCAGGCTTAAAGTATCATATAAAATTTGGATTTTCCTTATTTGTACTACTGGAGTTCTCTACTGTTAGTACTTTACAGCAAAGGAAAAGCAAACTCCAACTTCCTTCCAATGAGAAGATATTCTGAGCCATTCAAAGCATCTTTTGGTCAACATGTCCAAACGCATGTAAAGAAAAATTTGCTTGATAACCTCAGTGACACACTGGCCCTCTTTTTTAATAACACAGGAATACTTAAATCATATCTAGGTTATTGACCAGCGTCCTAAAACTGGCCTTGAACCAGCTTCTACACTCATTCCCTTTCACTCCATCATATACACACATGGCTGGGATATTGAGTTTGTTGTCTGACATAATTTGCTGAGCCAAACGTTTTGTGTTACTAAGCAATGAGTGCTTTTAGCTTGTCTTTAATACAACCTCATCTAGACAATGGACAAGAAGGTTTTTCCTCATTGTAAATCTGTTCCTCTGAACCCCTTCTTTAGTGCTTTTTTACTAGCAAATGTGTTCCCCAAAGAGGTCAAACAGTTAAAAGCTTTTGAATAATACCCCTGGCTTGTCCAAGTCTCAACGGACCTGCAGAAGCAAGGTCTAACCTGCACTTTTAAGAGTGCATACTGCTAAACCTTAATGCAAACATGAGCTTCTCTTATCAGCCCTCTTCTCTAAAAGCTGCAACAGAAATAGTAATTCTTTTGTTTTTTTTGTGCACCCCTTATATGTTAATGTAACAAAAAAAACAAAGGTATTTGTAGTTGTTTAAAAGTAGAACAAGATATAGATTCAAAAATACAAAAGCCTCAGCCTAAACATTATGTTTAGTTATATAGCTTATTTTAATCTACCCTGCACTTACACAAAGCACACAACAGTACACAAATTTTATACTCCATACACACATTGTATACTTACATAAAGCTGCTCATCATCTGTTTGGTGTCCTCTGAGCTTCTGGAGTTTGCAAAGCTGATGAAAGAGCAATAGACTGCGATCCAGGCACACCACTTCAGCTGAAATGCAAACACACAATTTAGATTTATCTATTTCTGTTTTCTGACAAGCTTGTAACTGAAAGTGTACAAACATTTCCAACAGAACAACAATGTATAGGCCTAGATTAAGAAAGGTAAAAAAAATAAAAGAAATTAAAAACCCTGCTTAAGGGGATAGACACTTAACAGCATGCCATCAACACAAAACGGCACTGGATTTGAACTTTTATGATAAAAAGAAATTGTGGATCTTATATAAAGCATTGAAATATGTATGACATGGCAAATTGGCTCCCTTAGTCTTCCCTTAGTTTTAACTTGTCTTTGTCAAATTGACTGATTTTAATATACTGTTATTAATGTTTTAGTCCCAAGTAGTTTACAAACCTCCCAGGCACTAAGATCACTGAGGCCTGGTCTCTTGTTGATTTCTAAGGTGGGGACTAAAACATATGGACTAAAACAAAACATCTTTTAGTTTTTATGGTCCTCACCTGTGGAACAGTCTTCCAGAGGACCTGAGAGCAGCTGGGAGTGTTGATGTTTTAAGGGTAAACTTAAGACTTTCCTTTTTAGTAAAGTGTTTAACTGAATATCATTTTATTATTCATAACTGGTATTTTACTTACATTAATAAACTTCACATTATTAATGAACTCATGTAATTAGAGCGAACCTTTTGTTGCGTTTAATAGAAAGTCTTTTGTACCATTTCTTCCTTTCCATGTTTCTTCTGTTTTATTTGATGTTATTTTATATTATTATTTTTCACCTTTATTTATCCATTTTATCTTGCTTTTACCCCTTTGCCAGCTTAACATTTTTATTTTTAATTCCTGGTGTTTTAATTTCCCCAATGCAGTTGGTGATTGTTAGGGCAGCTTTGGTTGAGAGCATCATTTCATGTATATGTATAGAGTCATACTATGTATACGTGGGTAATTGTCATGTGTGTGAATGTGTAACTTGTTGGTTTGTGGTCTTGGGAACTTGATAGGTTTAGATGGTTTTGTTTTTTTGTTTACTTTTTAAAAATGTTTTTAATGTAAAGCACTTTCATGGGGTATTTCCCTATCTTTAATAAAGACTGTAATTGTTCGAACTGTTTAAAGGAAAAAAATATCCAAGAGCATATGTTTTAGGAGCACATAGAATGTGTCTGAGAGTGAGAGAAAGAGACTAAGCCTGAGTGCAGGAGATTTGAACCTGTAACACTTAAATTGAGAAGAGGAGCTTTTGAAAGGAAGAAATATATATTCCAGAGCAAAAAGAAACTTTGTGTGTGGGAGCAGAGTTTTGAGAGAGAGCAAAATGTTATTTAAGTGTGAAAACAAGAAGTCTGGCTTTCAAATTGAACAAATATGCTCTTGATTAAAGATAGGGAAATACCCCCATACACTTTGTATTGTAATTTGTTTTGTACAAAAAGTGTTTTATGAATAAAGTTAGTTTGTTTGATTGATTGATTGAAATTAAGTAATATTTAAAGGTATGATTGTAAGTCAAAGTATACTACTGTTTCATTGTCTATCATATACTTTATACTGAAAGTCAGCAACTGCCCTTCATCTAAAAGGTAAGTTTACCTTTTTTTTTTTCTAAATAGAGTGGTAGAGACAGACCAGGGTCCGACCTTCAGGGGCAAAATTTTTCATGCGTACATGAATCAACATACAACAGAAGTTGAGCGAAATGAAGAGAAACATTAAAATGTAATATGAAAATGTACATGTAGTTAACCTTAAGCATCAGTCCACACATGCTAAAGATCATGCCGAGTAGGTTCATGTAGTCAGGAGTGGGGTCCTCCAGGGTGGGGTTAGTCTCTGTGCTTGGGGGCTTGTACCTGCCACAACACATTTACCAAAACATACAATGTAACTAGTGTACATATCATTATGAAAGATCATCACTTTTCAATTTTAAACTTAATGATGCATTGAAATTTTACAAAGTTGTATTACAGTCAGGACTAGCTGTGGGGCATAGACCGAGAAATGGCAACAGCCCAAAATCCAAGGTAAATGCTGGCAAACATCCGGAGGACAGATGTATCAAAATACATAGTTATACTCAACAATATTATCAAATTTGAAGCATTTGTCATTCAAACAATTTTGTCTCGTTATTGCATATCTTCTAAAAGTGTGGTCTCTTAAAAGGAATGTGACAAATCAAAACATCCGAGTCTTGATCTGACAAAAAAATTACTAAAATACATAACATTACAAGAAAAAGAAAAGCGTTATTTGATTAAATTTTAACAGTTTGGCTAACAGAATAATCGAATCGCGCATAGACAGTCGATTAAACATAACTTAATCTAAATCATTTGAAGGCTTTTCAGCCTAAGTCTTAAGCACCTAGCTAATGCTAATCTGGATGTACTTATAATCAATGAAGGTTAGCTAGCTGCTAGCTACCGTAAACTGCATTTCCAGACTATCTCATTTCGCAGGAAAAGATTTGCTTATCTAAATATACCTTAAAATTTTGTTTTGCCTCCTCGGATCTGCCATATTGTTTGAGAACATAATACACTAAAATATCCTACTACTGCAGAGTAATGGGAAGAATTTTAACTCCGGTGACAGATACACAGCTGATGGGTCTTTTCTTGAAAGGCGAAAATGGGGCAATTGTTTCCGGCTAATGTAAAAATAAAAGTTTAAGGTATTGTTTAGGCCGAGTTTAAAAGGTACAACTGTTTTTAAACTCTTATTTTGACAGGAAACTGTGATCCCATAGTGCATTGCGTGCGCCTACTAACTAAAAAACCCAAATGAAAAATTACCCGTAGGGAGTTAGAAATGAGGGGGTAAGTCTACTTTATTATTTTGCTAGTTGCGCAAAGAATATCAATGTTTCGGAAATATTAATGTTAAAACAAATCCTCCAGTTGAGCTCAGACGTTCAATATTACATTTCAAACGATATCTACAATTTATTAAAATAAGCTAGCTTTACACATTGTTATGGTCAGTGTATTTGTTCTTTTCTCTCTTTCTTTATTCATTTGTTTTATTTTTTATGTATTCGTTTATTTGTGTACTATTTAAATACAACAATTCGCATATGTCAAGAAATGTAGCTAACGTTTGTTAATTAGTGTGGCTATGTTTTACCACGCAGGTGATGCGATGTCGTTTCCTCAACCCAAACCTCAGGCTCCTCAGCTTCCTCAACATCTACTCAGGACCATTGACTGTAAACAAGGAGCTGTCAGGGCTGTTAGGTTCAATGGTAATATTATTATTATTATTATTGTTATTATTATTATTATTATGTTCTATTTGGCTAAGGCGTTAGTTTAGCACAGAAAAAGTACAAGGTTGAGTATTTTGTTGCCTTATTCTGGCAAAAATGCGATGAATGATAGAACAAAATACCCTAAGATCCTACCTGCCTCAGTCTGTCTTCATTTTTGGTCAGCCGATGGAGACTACCTACTGTCTTGCGGCAGTGATAAATCCTTAAAGTTGTGGAGTGTGACCCGAGGGACCTTGTTGAAGACATACAGTGGTCATGGATATGAAGTGCTGGATGCTGATGGGTAAGACGATTCACACATTTCCTCTTCAGTGTGACAGAAATTATGGTTAAGCATTGTAAATCTAAAGTGTCAGTACATGATGGAGAATATAAAATCCTGAAAAAGAAGAGGTAGGTGTTTATGTACATAGATGAAGATAATGAAAAAGGCACACTTTATTAACCAAAGAGAATTTAACTAAGACTGTAATATAAGTTTATCTCATCTTTTTTTAAATTATTATTATGTGCTGTAATAGTTTTTCTACATTATGTTAAAATGCTACTAAATTAATGAAATCTACAATAAATGCACAAACTGCTTTCTGCAGCATAGAGTAACAGGCATCTTTGTAATTGGCTGCCTCCACAGTTCCTATGACAACAGCCACATTTGCTCCTGTAGCTCTGACAAGACGGTGATTCTGTGGGATGTTGCCACAGGGCAGGTCACACGCAAGCTCAGAGGACATGCCGGGGTTAGTTCTGCTGTTTCTGGCTCTGTGTTGTCATGACATTTTATTAAAAGGCTTTTTATATGTTTGCATTTTCACTTTCGGTGTTTTTGTCTCCACATTGTTGTTTAATTTTATTTTTTTTTAACCTTGCATTTCCTTTTTCTTTCAACAGAAAGTTAACTGTGTGCAGTTCAATGAGGAGGCAACAGTAATACTGTCTGGTTAGTCATCACTTGTAATTAAAAAATGGATACAAAGCACAGTGGATTATTGTGTATATACTCTATGTGTACTTTACTTTGTGGTTGTTGTAACTTTTGTTTGACATTTGTTCCATGTTAATGAAAATATAATGTGAATAACAGCATTGTTTTTTGTTGTTTTTTTGTTTTGTTTTGGGTTTTTTTGTTGTTGTTTTTTTTTGGGGGGGGGTCTCTGCATGTGTTGTGTTTGGTCTTCAATCAACCAGGATCCATAGATGGGACAGTACGGTGTTGGGATACCAGATCCAAAAGATTTGAGCCAATCCAAGTTCTAGATGAAGCACGTGACAGCATTAGCAGCCTCAAAGTGGCACAACATGAGCTGCTTACTGGGTCAGTAAAGTACAACACTGGAGCTGTTTTGATCAGCAGTGTATACATCACCTTTGTTTCCTCATTTTTCAGACTATAGTACTTTAAAGCTAGGACAAATCATCAGTTTTGTTATCTCTGTCCTCATTTTCCTACAAGTCAGAGATTTGATTCGTAAAGCTTGTTTTGTTAAGGTCGGTGGACGGTAGAGTGAGGCGCTACGACCTGAGAATGGGACAACTGCATGTAGACTTCATCAGTAGTAAGGAGCCATTTTTTTATATATATATATTCTTATATTGTTTTAACATTCATAAGATTGATAACAATAACTACAAAACCTGTTATTGGTAGCAGAAGTAGCTGTAGTTGCTTTTATTGTTATGGGAGTGAGACTAAGTAAGGCACAACAGTGTAAATCATGTGTTTGTATGTATGTTTCAGGTCCCATTACATGTGTGTGCTTCAGTCAGGATGGTCAGTGTACATTGAGCTCCAGTTTAGATTCAACAGTAAGACTTCTGGACAAAAGCACTGGTGAAATGCTGGGAGAGTAAGTGCAGACCAGTTTTATTTATAGCGTAACATGCTCCAATTATGGCTTAATGCAATGGTCAACTAATACAGAGAGTCTTGTTTATGCAAGTTATCTTTCCCTAAAATAAAACCTCTTTTAATTAGGAGCAATGAGTCAAAGTTATCTTAAAGAATAATGTCCAAAAATGTACTGAAGTTACAGTAATTTCTTACCTGTTACATATCAAAGGGCCAGTTTTCACTTATATCCTTCAGACTAGCTCAGCAGACCATTTAGCAAAAGCTTTTGAGTGATTTTAGTTCCCCTCATATTAACTCAGAAATTCACAGTAAGATGGGTCAATAATTTCTTCATAAAGTTTATGTAAATTTTCTATTATGTTTACCCTCCTATTCTGTTAGATTGTCCATTGTACATTGTTGTTTGCTTGCATAGGTATACAGGACACAAAATGAAGGGTTACAAGTTGGACTGCTGTTTGTCGAGTAAAGATACTCATGTCTTAAGTTGCTCAGAAGATGGACATGTTTACTGCTGGGATCTTGTGGAGGTATATATACATTTTGTATTTGATGCAAAATTCTATGATCTAGGAATAATTCCTGATACATAATGCATATCTCTTTCTCTTCCAGGGGTCTTTGTCCTTGAAGCTGCCAGTGGGGAAAGGAGTTGTCCAGTCATTGTCATTCCACCCCACAGAGACCCTGCTCCTCACAGCCATGGAGGGGCGTGTTCAGGTGTGGGGGGCAGAGCCTGAGGAGACAGAGGATGATGCAATAGTCACATAGAGTGGGTGAAAATAGTCAAATGCGACTGCTTTATGTTAAGAGAACCTTGCTTTCTTTTAGGCGACTAAGATGTTCTCATCAAATTGATGAACTTCATGGTGTCATTAAAAACATTACTGGAATATGGCTTCTAATTACAGGTTTGCAACTGGAATAAGGAGTAAATTGTAAGTGATTTCCAGCAGAGATTTTATCCTACTGTACAAGTTTTTTTTTTAGATTAGGTCATTGTGATTCGGCTGTAGATTAGACACCTTTGCTGGCCTGGGGATAAAAAGAAACGATATTGATCTTTACATTTTGTGTTGTTGAGTCAAAAGTATAATATTAACACAAACTAAGTTAATTAATCAGAAGCCTCAACTTGTCAAATAAAAGCAACTTCTTCGTTGTTTATCTTGTTAGCTTTTGTTTGTGGCTCTTTCAACAAGATTTAGTTTTGTAGAGGTGAAGGAAAACATACCAGCTGACAAAATATATAGTTTTATACTTATATTATTATATAAGATTTGATCAAACAAAAGTCAAAGATGTTGCGATTGCATGAGCTCAAATATATTTTTAATTAACTGTTTTACTTTAGTTATGGAAAAAAGACGTGCGTGTGAAACACTTATACTTTTAATACAAAACCAGGAATAAACCATGAAAAGTAAACCACATTGTGTTGTATTTTTTTACATTGATTCAACTCTTATTAATACTGATCTGTTTTGCACAAGTATATTTTTATAGTGGACTTTTCACACATTGAACTTAGAAATTAGCACAGTACAAAATAAGTTATTTAACAAAAACCTCATTGAATAAATAAATAACTTATCTTACATAAATACATTTTCTAAGTAATTGAACTGTTTAAAGTCTCACCTGTAAAGACCTTCAGTCAGCAGCATTTGTCAAAACACAAGGTGTGTATTTACAGTTTTGTACACATCTGTATTATCAGCTTTAAAAAAAAAAAAGATTTTAAATTAAGGCATCAGATTATTTACAAATGTCAAGTGATTGATGTAGAATTATGTATTCATTTTTACCCTTTCTGTACAAAGTCCTTGCATATGGAGAACTCAATTCAGTTTTCCTCTTCATGTAAATTGCTGATGCCACAAACTCTTTATAGGTCCCAGCAGGTCACCAGTTAGTCAGCCTGTCAAAACTGCACTGGTGAGGTTTTCACGCTTAAGTTGCAGTGAATATAGCTTAACGCGTTTTTCTTTTTTCAAAATTTTCCCCTTCAAAATAATTATGCATTCACAAGCATCTTCAGGTTTATACCCCTTGCCCCATCGTCTTCCCCCTGTATCTGTCTACAGACAGCTGATTAACCCACACAGCCGCAGCCAGCGGCCGATAGTTTCTCTACTTTGTGCCAGCGATGTGAATTGTCAAGGAAGGCCATGTCCTCATGATGGGTGGGCCTGCAGCAGGGTGCATTGTGCCACTGTTCCCCAGGTGGTGGGTTTGGGAGCACTCCACTGAGCAGCAGGCTAGTGAGGGTCAGGTCATGGTTGGAGCGAGCATGAGGACATGTTCCACTGCAGTACTTAAATAAGACTGTCTCATCTGAGTCATAGCCTAGCCCCAGGTCTCGAACCTGCAGCAGGATGGACTGCAGTCGACAATGGGAGTCGAGAGTCGAGCGACGTTTCCTGGCCGGGTTTTCGACTGTAGGGAAAGACGATGCCCCAACTCCAGAGGCTTCTGTCTGGATGTCTTCTATAGCTGAATATCTGCTTCTTCTGTCTCCATCTGGAGACTCGTGAGTTGATGCTGTTTCTTGTTTCTGACCTGGAAAAGACAAATGTTGTTTATAAATGTAATGTGCAAAATTTCTTCTATATTTACAGTCCTTAAATCGATAAGTCAGGACCCCCTGTTCACTTACTAATCAGTGAACTCAGCCAGTGGCCCTCTCCCTTCTGGATGCAGAAAAGAATCACAACGAGCTTCAGCAGGTACATCATGGTTCAAGTCTTCTCTTCGTCTTTGCTGTCCCGTACAATGAACAAAGCCCGTTTGTGTTTGAATGTCTGCAGGTGTGTGTGATGCTTAAGATGCAGACGAGTCACAACCTCCAATATATAGCCCTCTGAGATGAAGGGGGGTGAAGAGATGAGACGAGGAGGTGCAGGGGGAGACAGACACTAACCCGTTACTTGCCAACTGACAATCCCACTCACCTGAGCCTGACAGGGAGCGTAGGAGGGCAGACGGGCGCTTGACCCAGAATTTGTCCTGTTTGGAATTATCTAATTGATGTAAATCACCGATTTATTGTTAAGTTTCCCCCAGATGTTTTCCAGAAGATGCTGGCCCCTAACAATTTAGTTTCCCACAAGTCTGAGGTTCTTATAAAGCTACTAAGGAGTGGACAGTGATGTTACTAGGATGATCTTAGAATAATGTCTTACATATGAATCAGCAAATATATAAAGGAATGTTTGAAAGGCAAACAGCCAAGAGATACATTCATGGAGTGAACTTTGTTAGTATCTTAACTTAAAAATAATCCATGTAGGAAATAAAAGAAGAAGGATATCAAGTGGCCAGTCATAGTAGACCCTGTTGAAGTCTGCTTTTTGTCAGTGATCTCACATTACACGTTAAATTTTTTGTTCTTAACTTTAAATAACTAAGAAAAGAGAGAAGGTAATAATTAGAAC
Source organism: Rhadinocentrus ornatus (assembly GCA_037177495.1). Taxonomy (NCBI): domain Eukaryota; kingdom Metazoa; phylum Chordata; class Actinopteri; order Atheriniformes; family Melanotaeniidae; genus Rhadinocentrus; species Rhadinocentrus ornatus. Next base: position 23,117,427 of record JBAMHW010000004.1, read on the forward strand.
AAAACAGGCCCTGCTTTAGTAGACATTCCATAATGGGTGACTTGACTTAAGCTCGTCCATAAATTGAGGGATTTCATCAGCAATGTGCTGCTGACATGTAGAATATGTAGAATATGCATTATGTAATGATTATAGGGCCCAAACAGGCAGTCAATGGAATTTCAAGAGTGAAAGAAAGTGCATATTTGGACTCTGTCTCTACCATCCAGGTGCAGGGCAAACACCTCAGTGCTCCTTATTTGACAGCTGATCTTATTCAGGATTATTTTACAAATGTATTCCCTTCCCAAGACGGATTTATTTTGATATTTATTATTTTGATATTTAATGGTAAATGATCCACATTTATACAGCACATTTTAATCCTGTTTAAGTTCTTCACAGTGTCTTACCATGTGTTTTTCATTTATCCACTCACACAAGCTCACACAGTACTTCTCTTTCTATGCATGCTTTGCTTTTTGTTGCTACAGTCACATATCAATGAGCATTTCAGGAACAATGTAGAAGCTGAAGTGCAGGGGCTTTGGATGACCTTCCAACTAGAAGACAACCATTAATTATCACCCAGTCTGTGACAGAAAACCATTTTTTTAGACGGTCTTACTCTCAGCTCATGCTTGGAGGCCCAGCGTCTAGGACCCGTTCTCCGTTGATGTCAGGGACTCGGACTGCAGCCTTCCTCTGCCTTCTTCTGGGTGGATGCGTGGTCATGTCAAAATCTTCATCTAACGGAAATTTTAAATGAATACTGAATAAAATTCTGTTTACATGGCTGAGCTGTTTTACAACTAACAGCTGAGAGAAAACTGGAAAAACTAAACTAAACAGAATATGGGGAGATAGAAAATAACAGGAGACATAGGTGGAAACTGCACATGTAACTTGGAAACCCTGAGCATGTCCCCACACTTTATTTTTAAGCATTTGAATAAATCCATGTATTAACTGTCAGTGGATGGTCATCAATATCATTGTCTATTAGAAACTATTTAAATAGTAAGAAAAGCAAATGCTTGACCTCCAGATAGAACTGGATGGCTTTGTGGCTGCACGGTGGTGTGGTGGTTAGCACCGCAACCTCACAGCAAGAAGGTTGCTGGTTCGAGCCTTGGTTGGGGGAGTTTCGAATGTGGGGGGGCTGGTGGCCTTTTTGTGTGGAGTTTGCATGTTCTCCCCATGAATGCGTGGGTTCTCTCTAGGTTCTCTGGCTAAGTCCAAATTACATGCATGTTAGGTTAATTGGTGGTTCTAAATTCTCCCTAGAGTGTGCCCGTGAATGGTTGTTTGTCTCTATCTATGTTGGCCCTGGTGACCTGTCCAGGGTGTACTCTGCCCCTCACCTGTTACAATGCTGGGATAGGTTCCAGCTTACCCTGCAATCCGTAATGGAATAAGCAGTACAGATAATAGCTAACTAAATAGTAAAAAAAACGGAAACAGATAATGCAATGAATAAAACAAAATGTTGGATGAAAGTAAACAAGTGTGAGTTATGATATACTGTAAATAAGTAATTGTATTACAATAAGTATTGTTACTATTGATTTTATTTTTATAACTCAAAGCTTTGCTTGACTTATATTTAGACACCTGTATGATCTTGGATAAGGTTATTAAGTATTTAGAGCAGTTATAATTGATCACACAAACAGCTCTGTTGATATAAATAACAAGAGTCAGCCTTACATCTTAAACTAGCATTTGGCAGATATGCCATCAATAATTTCTGTTTTCTGGATAAAGTTCCTGCATACGACAGCTGACTTGTCATAGAATATACTGTTTTATATAAGTTTGCGATTGATTGATTAAGACAGTTTTAAAGAGTTATAAGCATTTAAATATTTACATAACCTCATACAGATCAGACAAACATATGAAAAATATTCAAAATCCTTAATTTGCATATAAGGAAGATCAAGAGAACACAAGAATATTATGCAAACACCACAGTTTGTAAATCTGTCTCTAAGTTCACATAAGTTCATGAAAACAACAAATTATTTAGTCAGTTGACAGCTTGAGAAAAAATTGGAGGTCTGTTCACATTTGACACAGAATGTCATTGTTTGAACACAGACTGAGGGTTTCCATCAGAAGAGTGATGCTACTGCCTATCTCCGCTTTACCACACAACAGGAATGGGTTTCAATCTAGTCTGCACCAAATTTTCAATATTTTCTAGTCTTAGATCTGAGAATTTGTTCCCCAACTAGGAACTAAAGATGGCAGGTTTTTATGAGAACATTGATTTAATTTACTTGCCTCATTCTGAAAAGGGCATACTTTACACATTCATTTATACTTTAAATGTTTAAGATGCCTGATTTAAACTTTCAAGAATTAAATTTTGACCCACCCAACCCCCTCCCCTGCTTAAAAAAATGGACCATTTGTCTAAAGTGCTGGGTATCTCAATGAACGTATGTGCACTTTAGTTAAACCTGACTACAGTAAAGCAAACACAGTGGATACTGTTAACATAAATTAATTGGTGGATTACAGAGAGTTCCATTTGACTCAGGCAATCAAATTTTTTTTCTAAAACCGTTTCAATTGCCTTTTATTTGTTCAGAGCAAAAGCGCATGAAAAGGCAGAGGACCTGACACATTCCTTCCACTTCCAAAGGAGACAGAAGGATAGAAGCAGAGTGACAGAAAAAAGACAGAAGGAAAGCAGAGGAGGTAGTAGGAGAAATACAGTGGAGATAAAGTAATTCTTGTGGATTATGGCCTGGAATTCAACATTGTCAGGAGACAGGAATGGAAAGAACGTGGCATCTCTCTGAAACAGAATGGATCAAAAACAAAATTGTGCCATTTTATATTTTATACAGTGTTTATTCTTTTCTTTTTTTGGAAATTGGCACTTTAAAAAACCAACATAGCTGCTTAAAATTCAGTTGATCTTATTATTCACATCATGAAATGTTTAACTGTGACTTTTAAAAAAAACAACTTAGCATAAATAACAAGAAAATTTGCGATTGGTCATTTTCTTTTTTCTCAGTTTCACTAATACCAGCTGGTATTGTATTATATATCGTTGGAAATCCTTATTGGTCACCTTAACAAGGAGGTATAACTTGAAAGGATTGTGCTTCTGTGGAATAAACAATACAGCTAAGTGTGGGTTGGGCTTACTCAAAACTGTGCAATGTTTTCTTGATGGCATTCGCTCTTCTTATGAGGTTGAAGTGCTGCCAGGTGTGTGCCAGTCATGACTGATGTATGACTGGCACCTGATTGGTCGCTAAATCATAGAGAAACATATTAGAATGAGATTTTGGAGCCAGCGGAGATCCCATATCTCCAGAATCTGGGACCTAACTCCATCCTCAAAGATGACAATGCCCTGTTGTGATGACAAAGTTGTCATGCTGCGTGTGGATTTTCCACATGTTTTGGGGGTCGCAGACAGAGTAAAACTAATAAAGAATAAAGTTGGCAGAAATAAAGGACAGAAATTAGCTTTGCTATAATCTTGCATATTTTCATTATATATGTACATTAAGATGCACTGTCCCTTTAAAAAAAATAAATTGAAGTTTAGAAATGGCTGATATATGTTGTATTTTCCTTGTTACTGTGGGGCAGTGCAATAATCCAATCCACCAAACAGTTTAATTTGTATTTTTAAAGGTGATGAATAATCAACCAAACCCAATGTTCCTCATTTTGTGCTAAGTTTGTTGTTGCTAAATTAGATTAAAAATTATACGATTAAATGCACAAACCAAATTAGCTCAGTTTTGAACCTTAAGATTGCTGAGATCAGTTTTGTTTTTTATTTTTTTATCATTATTATTACTTAATTGTGGTATTTGTCTGACATCTGGGCTGTGATAAGATTCTCCCACCCTACCCTTATTCTCCCCAAAGGCATTGTATGTCTTAAAGGCAAGAGTCGCTGTTCCCAGTTCTTCCTCCTCTCTTCATTCCTGTACATTCAACCCATTAATAGTCTCATGAAGCAGACACATACATCAAAAATATTTTTTCCAAATGTTGTATTGATTCATTCATATCTGTCCTTTTAAATACACAAGCTGCTTTGATGAATTTTTGGATTGTTTTGTTTCTCCCTATTGGTTTTGAAACTTGCACCATCATAAAATGATGGTGTAAATATTTCATACACAGACCTACTGTATCTAATCACATAATTCCTATTTTATATCTTAAATATCCCTTTCTGTTTGAGATAAAACTATAATGCAGTCTGAGTTAAGATAAAAACAGATTTGATCAGGTAAATATGACTAGGAAGGTTAAGGTTATAAATCAGCTGTATTTTACAGTTTAAGCAAGCACTTAAAAAGGTAATTTTAATCCCAGTGGTATTGTAAGCAACCACCGTTTCTGCAGAGGTGTCATCTCTGCAAATGATCTCCTTATGATGCATTCAGGGGTCTGCATCCATGTAGGAAGTTCCGAAAACAGATGGTTACAGGATTTGTCACTTTCATATTCTATAAATACTAATATAGGGAGGTGTGCTTTGCATTCCTTAGTGAGCTGGTCAGACAGTCAGTCCATATAGGGCTCGTCTGAGCTGAGTGGGACAGGAATGTGGGGAGAAGCCTTCCTGTAAGTGAAAATATTTGAAGAGGATTTAGACTTGGAATCTCAAACTTGCATGGAGCAGCTCCTGTTTACGCTGTATATCAGTTTGTCAGAGCTGAAGATGCTTAGGTCGTATGTCATCAAGGCACGAGAATGTGCAGGTTTTCTTTCTTTTTTCTCTGTGGAGCAGGTGATTTGTCAAACATACACGCATGGTTGAAAAGGTTACACTGATTTCAGCCGGTGACAGTGGTTGCACATTGTGTTTTCTTAGTGACACCTTCACAGTTAACCCAATTATGTAGGTAAGTATAAGTAACACGGATCATTTCTTCTATATGTGATTATTAGCATTTCATTTAAAATCCTGAACATTAATCTCCTTTCATCATGGTTGCAAATATTTGCTGGTGTACTTTTCCAAAAAAGATGCTGTCCATGGTGGAATTATTGGTCCTAGTCATGTAAAAAATGGACACATACCTTTAGCACAAAAAGTAAGAAAATTTGTGTTTAGTTGATCATTTCTTTGTTGTAACAATGGTTCTTGGCAACAATCTTATACCATTGGGAAGCCTGCGTATTTCCCTTTTAAATGGTGTCAATTTTTTAGGGAAAATGCATTTGTTGGATGAGCAGTAGAGTTCAGTATGTGGGCTATGCCAATGCCAGACAGCTTATTCCCCAAAATGCATTTGCCTAACAAATGTGGTTCCATATAAAAGGGAAATAAACTGACTTTCTAACAGAATCAGATTTTATTTGCCAAAAGCTACTAATACAAGGAAAAAATTGACTAAACACAAATTACCTTCCTTTTTGTGCTATATTTAGTTGGCAAGTATGGTGTAAATATCCTTTATCTGTGCTCACAGTAAAATATAGCTGACAATTTGCTATTATTAGGGTTTCTGAACACACAGTAATTTGTTGATGTAGATTATTTAATCATCCAGGTTACTGTAATTTCAAATGTTTTATTAATCTTAGTTTTTGAATACAATCAAATAATAGTTTTTAAGCCTAAAACTCCTAGTGCAAACTGAAGAGGAGGCATCTTAAAGAACCAAGAAAATAAGTCAATGGCCTTGTATTTGAGTACTTATCTAGTTAGTAATAACTGCCATGAGACAAAACTGTCGCCTCCATGAAACAGACATATTCAAAAGTCTTGATTGAGGCTAAAGTCTCAGTGCAGTTCAAGAAACCTTTGATATACATTCATTTTGAATGAGATTTCTTCTGAAGGTTTTCATTAAAGTCAGAACCAAACATGGAGAAGCTGCACTCAGCTTCTATGCCCCATATGTCCGGAACAAGCTAACAGAAAGCCTCAGATCAGCTTAAAGACTCAAAATCAAGATTAAAGACCCACCAGTTCTTTGCTGAATTTAAATAAGAGTTCTTATTTAAAAGCCCAAATCTGCAGTTTCTTTAAGTTTGAATTTTAAACATGATCATAGTTTAATTGAATATTCTTTTTCCTTAGTCTTTTGTTTTAAATTGTAAATCATGCTTCTTATTTTCTTCTGTAATGTTTTAGCGTCTCTGTAGAAAAGGTTAAATCACCCTGTCTTTAAAATGTGCTACACAAATAAACTTGCCTTCCCTGGTCTTTTATTCCTGTGAACAGGCTTTTTTTAATTGAGAAAAGATACTGTCTGAAACACTTTTAGTAACCATATTTTAAATTTCTGAACAATTAAAATCAATATGCTAGTAAACTTAATCCATGTTCACACATTATACCACAACACATGCCAAATTATTTACATCCAAAAAGAAAAATATCTTAAAACTGCAATACACATTTTATTCAAATTGATGTCATTTGGCAAAGTTTCAATAAACACGCAAAAGGACAAAATATTCTTTTTTCTTTTAAATACAAATGTCACAGTCAAATACATGCTCTACTCCTCACTCAGTGGCAGCTGTGATAGGACCCTGCCTCCCCCTCCAAACCTAAACAGAAATAACACAGGAGTTTAAATGTCACAATGAACTTAATGGCCCCAGCTTTACAATTCCTTTTTTGTACATTAATCATAAAAGCAATTCCTAATTATAAGTAATTTTTCACAAAAAGTACAAATTAACTCAGCCAAATATGTCCAAAAATATTATCTTTATACAGGACAAACTCTACAAAACAGAAATGATAACAAATGTTCTTGTATGAATCTTTTCATTGTACTACATTGCTAAAGGTGTAGTCAGGGGATGAGTGAGTCCATGCGTGTCTACAACTGGGCAGCCAAGCAGGGACGTATCCTGCAGGAGTGACACCAACTCAACAGGACCAGGTTGGTCTGTGTTCTGCTGTGCGGATCCTCTAAGGGGCTTAGGCAGTTGGTGTTTCCTGTAGATCACACTCTTTGTTTCATCGTAGCCACTTAACCTGGAGGCAAGTGACCTTTTAGATCTAGGCATCTTAAGTTTCTTTCTCTGTGGATCATGGATAACTCTGTGACGTTGAAGGCTCTGTGCCATGGCAAAGGTCTTCCCACATCCAGTGTGGGTGCAGGCAAAGGGACGCAGATTCTCGTGGAAGGAGCTGATGTGGCTTTGCAGGTTAAACATTGTGGTGAAGGACCTGTCACAACCATCTCTGGGACATTTGACAACGGTTCTCATCTCAGAGTGGACATGCTGATGCTTCTGCAGGAACCAGGAATCCCGGAACACCTTGCTGCAGTGATCACACCTCAGAACAGTCCTGTGCTGCTCTTTTCTGTGCTTGAGTAACTCTGTCCAGGTCTTTCCTGTGAAGGAGCAGTCTTCCTCCTTACAGGGGTATCCTTTGTGCACCTTCTCATGCCGCTTCAGTTTACTAGGGAAGGTGAATCGCATCTGGCAGCCCTCATAAGTGCATTTGTAAGGGGGAAGCATTGTGTGCTGTTCGCACATGTGGGACTTCAATTGCTTGTTTTTCTTGAACTCCAGTCCACAGCCTTCAATTTTGCAGACGTATTTCTTATGCTCTCGGGTGTGCACGCGACTGATGTGTCTGATCCGGTTTGAATTAGTGGTGAAGGCCTCCGTACAGCCATCTACAGTGCACCGAAAAGGTTTCACTCCGCTGTGGCTAAGGTCATGTCTTGCCAAATGATACAGGCTACAGAAGGACTTACCGCAGCCATCGTGCTCACATGAGTATGGTTTTATTCCCGTGTGTTTACAGAGATGAGCGTCCAATTTCCATTGTTTGTTGTAAGCAGCCGAACAGTCAGGAAACGAGCAGATATAATGTTTGTATGTCGCTGTCTTATTTTCCATTTTGAGGCACCAAAAAACGAAAGCTAAAACAACAAACTTCGACTCCCTGACAGAAACACGTTTTCCGCCCGGACACCGGTACTTCCCACAATCCTCCTCGTAACGACGCAACTTAAAACACGTCATCATTACGCGTCCACTCTGATTGTTAGCAGCACCTTAAAAAAACACCACATCTGTAAGTATAGTTTAGATTTTTGCATAAAAGTCCAAATTACAGTTTAGTATTTAAATTCTGAGTTACTTTCGACTAACTTTTTAGGTGTCAAATATTTGCTTGCATCTCAAACATTTACTTGTGCGGACGACGCTGTCAAAATAAGCTAGCTGTTGCTAACGTTAGCTTGCTTGTTTGTTTTCTTTCAAATCTACGACAAAAAACAATTTAATGCTAGCATGTACGTTGGGAAACACCATAATTGATAAAACTGCATCCATTATTCTTTGTGTTTCTGTGTATGTGAACTTTTGTTAGAATATTTTCTGATGTTTATGTGTTTTGTCAAATGGCCTGGGGTTTATGCTTTGTTGTTTGATAACTAGATTAATCTACCTCCAACTATATAAAAGCAAAGGCCTAAAGACTGAATAAATTTAACCTAACTCTTCAAATGTGGTGTCAGTGACATAACTTCTATTTTTGATATTTATGTGAATAAAGGATCAAATCTACTATAAGGGTTGAGTTCATGTCTTCACCATGGTAAGCTACGATGTGTACACATCACTTGTCTATCAAACTGCAAGTACTCTGTGCCTTTGTTGATGATGAGTTCTTTAACATTTCTTGACAGGGTGAAAGAAAAGGAACAAACAAATACTACCCTCCAGATTTTGATCCAGCCAAGGTTTGTATGGCATATCTTTTGATGCCAATTATTTAACCTTAATTTTTTCACATCTATCTATCTATCTATCTATCTATCTATCTATCTATCTATCTATCTATCTATCTATCTATCTATCTATCTA
>JBAMHW010000004.1:23129842-23147304 GCA_037177495.1 Rhadinocentrus ornatus
TGTATGTATGTATGTATGTATGTATGTATGTATGTATGTATGTATGTATATATATATATATATATATATATATATATATATATATATATATATATATATATTAAACAAATTTTTAATATTTTAAATTATTTTTTCTTTTTATTAAAAGGACAAAGTATAAAGCTGCTCTAGAGGAAAGGGGACTTGAAATTAGTTTTATTGTGACACATTCTGCCTCATTCAATATTAAAGTAAGGGGAAGACTGCAGTACAAAGGCCCATTGGATTTGTAGCATTTACTACATCTATTATATTTTCAATTCCTCCAATAAATTAGCTTTTTTGGGGGTCCTGGACATGAAAAAAAATGTATTTAAAAAATCCTAACATCCTTGTATTTTTGTTTGTAAACCAGGTTTAGAATGAAATGCCACCTTTGTATCAACTACATTGAGATGCAGACAGATCCAGCGACCTGTGACTATGTTATCGTAAGCGGAGCACGCAGAAAAGAAGAACGCTGGGACATGGCTGAAAATGAGCAGATCCTCACCACAGGTTAAAGTTTTTTAAGATAAAAATTAGTCAGACATGTAATTCAATTCTTTGTCTTTAACAAGCACATTTTACCTTTCTAACATGCTAAACCCTCTATTCTACTTTTCTTTCTGAACAGAACGGGCAGAAAAGGAGAAGCTTGAGACAGATGCCATGTACAAACTGGACCATGGTGGGAAAGACAAAGAGAAGCTTACAAAGTCTCTACCCTCACTGATGGAGATCCAAGAACACCAATCAGGCTGGAAAGATGACTTTCAGCTCAACAGCGCCCTCCGCAGGAAGTTCAGAGTAAGCTATCGGCTTATTTTATTATTAACCACTTTATGAATCCGTCTTAGTAACTCTATTATCAGTCTTACAGCTGGGTGGTAAATTATAAAATGTCTCTTTCCTTTTGGCAGAATACAAATCCATCATTAGTAGGAGGCAAAGGGTCACTTAAAGGTTTCTTAAGTCAAAACTTGACATGAATCTTATGCCATGACCTTAACAGCCAGTCTAAACCCAGCTGAACACTTGTGAGGAATCAATCAATCAGAATTTATATTTATATTGCGCTTTTTATACAATTTTGCAACTGTAAAAGTTTCAATTAGTGGATCTTGTACAATCAATGCAACATGTAGTTTTTCCTCAATATAATGAAATGTTTTTAGATGGTGTTGAGTTGTGTTTTCTGAACCGCTATTTTTGGTTTAATTGGTGATGCAGACAGAGAAGAAGGTTCTGACTGAGCAGGAGGAGAAAGACAATGCTGTGAAGTTGAGAACCAACTTATCTATACCTCTGCTACCCGAGAAGGAAGTGGACAAGAAACTGGCAGCATTACTTACCTACCAGGCACCTGACTGTAAGCACCAGATAAGGACTTATTAATTCTTACATGTACATTGATAACAACAATTGGTTTAGCCAGTACAGTTTATATTCATGTTAACATGATACATTATATTAAAGGTAGGGTAGGAGATCCTGGAAAAACAGTTAAAGGAGGCTGCATTTTAAAAATACTCAATTCAGAAGTCCCAACCCCTTTCTCCAACTCCAAATGATTGGATGGTGTTTTTTCAGTCCTGTCCGTTCCACATATGACTACATTTTTTTATTTTTGTGTTAGAGCATTTAAATAATTGGCTGTAATCAGGGTGTGAAGGGAATTTTAAGCAGTATACTAAGTATATGGGTAACATCCCCTACTCTACATTTAAGCATCATTAATTTATTAATCTTTCACACATATATAAACAGTGCCTTGCTTGAATGATAATAATAGGGTTGTTAATGGTTTTCCTTTTCACTGTTGCCATCGTCTTGTTACTCAGCTTATGAGGACAAACAGCAGAGCAAGCGGAAAGAGATTGCTTCCCGTTCGTGGTTTAACTCCACCTCGGCCCCAGCAGGAGGTGCAGCAGGCTGTCTTCTCCACAAGCTCAGTCTGCAGGGTAAAGAAGCAGCAGTGGCCAAAGCCATGAGTTCCTCACACAGTCCATTAATCCGCAAACGCACAGGAGGACCTGGAATCAAAAGTGAACATTGTGCTACCATCACCCGCAGAAAGTCACTTCCTGAAGTCGTCACATGTGATGAAGAAGTACAAAAAGTGACGCAGCCAGAGGAAGCCCCAAATATGGTATCCACAGGAGGAGGTGTGAGAGAAGCCCAGACGAATGGCTGTGATTTAAAGGAGTTGTGTGTGAAAATCACAGAAAAGGACAAAACACCAACAAATTCAGGGGATTATGGGAAAGAAAAAAACGAAGGGAAACTTTCTGGAGGGATTACATCCTTGGTGGCAGATTACAGTGATTCAGATTCAGATGCTGGCTAATGAGACTAAAAGCTGTGTCCCGGATCATCGGCAAAGATGAAAATTGGACTTGTGACAGTTGTAAAAATTGACTGTAATTTGTTACTCTTCATTTGTCTTATAATGCTGTAGTATAATAACCTTTGAAATTTTAAATTTAAGCTTTGCTGTCTTTGTTCTGGCTAAAACATTGTAAAAATTCTATGTAAAACACTATAAAGTACTAAACAAAACTTTGTCTTGAGTTATAGTGATCATAACAATCAATGTTAGATGTTTTACATGGATAAAATGAAATCACCTACATACCAGTTAAGTTTATGATCAAATGGTCCTAAACAAACAAGTGATTGGTTAAGTGTAGAGGTGGCATAAGTAGCTTTTTCTTCATAACCTGTGTTAATAAGAGAAATAGATCAGGAACAATCCTATCTAACCTCAAATCAATAAAATGTATTTATAAGCTGCAGTGGTCAGGTTTGTTGCAGTGATTTTTATTAAGATAAATGTAATTGATCCTACAGTTAATACAGCTGCAAACAAGTCCCTCTAATAAATGGTAAATGGACTATCGTTTTTCCAGTCATGACGATTGTTCAAAGCCCTTTACACTACATGTCACATTCACCCCATCACACACATTCATACCCCAAGAGACAACGTGGGGTGAGGCAACGTGGGGTTCAGTGTCTTGTCCAAGGACGCTTCAGCCTGGAGTCAGAGAAAGCCTGGAATCGATCCTCCCCCATTCTGGTTGGTGAACAACTGCTCTTCCTCCTAAGCTGAGCCACGACCACCATGGATAGTCCTGTAAATAATGGACAAAATGTGAATCAGCTGAATAGGCTAAACTCATAATTTAACTATGTTGCCATCAGAAAAGGATCCCATCAAAGTAATGTGTATATATATATATATATATATATGATCTTCCCAAAATAATCACCAGTTTTAATTTATACATTTAATTTTGTTGCAATGACAAAGTTCTTTTTTATTTGATCCATAAAGTCCTGTTTAGAATGGACAAAATGTAGATCAGTTTAATAAGAGTACATTATTAGGCTATACATAAAATTTGTAGGTGATTTTCCAATTATAAAGGAATGGTTTTAGAGATAATGTGCCTTAAAAGGGATACCAGCAAAAGCGAAATTGCAGCTGTGTATTTCTGACCTTCGTTTGCAATCAAAGGTCGCTTTATCCTTGTGAGCAAATATTTCTGTGATTTGTTTTTGCGTCTGTTTTGTATCGATCAGAAACTTCACCCTCCCCATTTTGGTGACTGCAACTTTGGATATTAGAGAATTTTTAAGGCTTTTTTGCCTTTGGCTATCTCCCATGTGGCCACAGTCCACAAAGACATCGCGGAGTTAACATGGTTCGGTGGAGGCTACACAATGTTTTTTTTCTCATACTTTTTAGCAGCTCGAATGGACAGAGGTAATTTTTCCTCTCCAGTTGCTGTTGACTGTTACACTGCTTTATGTCTTAGACTCTTCTTTAACCAATTATTTATCCATTACAGATTCTCTTTTGAGAAAAGGTAAATATGTAAAAACACTTAAAAATCTATAGATGGCTACAAGTTGTGGCCTTTTACTGACATTTCTGAGTCTGATCTCCAGTTTCTCATCGTTTAACACCTACCTGGAAAAACACACGTAAGTATCCAAAACGACACTTGTATTTTTTTCCCTGTTTTAATTAGCATAATTCATGTTATATATTTTAATGGTTTGTCAATTTAGTTGCAAAATAATCAGATGCACTGTTTAATATTAAATTCTACAGGTAAATTGTCTACTCTTGCATTGATTTTATGATTTCAAAATTGTTTCATCAGGTCTTTAGCAAACACACACTGTCTAATACCTAAAATGAATACTTGTTATTTTTATTTGCAGTAATATGAAACCAGAGGACATGATTGGTCATCAAAGAAGGTACATTAAAATAAATATCTTGCCTTACAACCACAAACAAGAATAACACCACGTTGTAACACTATTAGGTCAGATTATCCTTAAGTTAAACTACATAGATTACTTTCTCAGCCAATACTAGCAAACTCTTCACTGTGTTGTAAGTACAGAGCTTGTACTTACATTTTATTCAGATTTTCTTATATTTAACTAAGCTGTTGTAAAGTAAAATATTCTATGAGGTTTATTTTGATTGCATTTAGTGGTATTTGTTAAAACTTATACCGCATTTTAAATGCAAGGCTTTCACTGTTGTAGATCCTGTTCATAGTACTAATAGTGGGGAAAAATAAGAAGTCTGAAATTTTCTGTGTGATGTTACTTTCCTGAAGGTTTGTTCTGCTGGCTCCAGACCTGCTGAGGACAGACAGCCAGGAGAACATCTACGTACAGGCCTATGATTTATCCAGCCCCGTAACTGTCTCCATTTCTATCCTGGACTACACCAAATCCACCATCCTCCTCAGGGACTCTGTCACACTCAGTCCAGAAAATAAATTTCAGGATCTCAAGACTATACAGGTGACTCTGCCTTAACTAATATTTACTCAGCTTAATTTCTTAAGTTAATGTTTATTTAAATAGACTATCTGTTTATTACATAATAATGATTTTCTGGTTTTAAATTCTTATGGAAGAAATTCTGCAATATGTCTGAGTTTAGGGTACAACTTTAACTTTCTCTGTCATATGGCTTTAAAAAATATTAATGTTTCTAATTCTAAATATTACCATGTTTTCTCTTTTTGTCTGATCTTGTCACAGCTTTCATCAGATCGCTTGAATCGTGATGAAAAAAAAAACACGTTTGTGTATCTGAAGGTGACTTTCGAAGGGTTCTACACAGAGGAGAAAGCAGTCATGGTTTCCTTTCACTCTGGATACATCTTTATCCAGACAGACAAGCCAATCTACAACCCTGGAGACACTGGTGAGTATACCAAAGTCAAACTAGATTAATTCGGATGAATAATGTGAATAATCACACAAGTACGAGCAGCCTAAAGGTTGTACTACAAATCAGAGATTTCAATGTCATGAAGGTTGATTCCTTTTAACCAGGCTGGATCCAGCCCAAGTCAAATCAGCTATTTATTGTTTCAAGTTACAACAAATCTCAACACAATTAGTTCAGTTCAGTTAAAATCCAACTATGACAAATCTATCATGTGCTCCACAACAGTCCAGTTTATAAAAACTCAGTTCACATAATTCAATTCAAGAAAATAATTGCCTACATAAGGAAATCCAAATGTTATCTTCTCTTCCATTGAATCCCCCAATCCTGAGCTTGCACGAGGGGAAAAACAGTAAAGTAAAACAGTAAACTAGTAGGTCCACAACAAGTATTTTATCTATAAAAATTGGTTTTTGCCCAAAATTGCAGGATTTTAAGGGGTTAAGTAAAGGTTAAATAAACTACTGTGTGTGAAGGTCATCAGACAGAAATACTGGAACTTTATCTTTGACAAAGTAACACAATTAAAAGCACTTAATTAATGTTTGATAATAAATAACAACTGAGAAAATCAAAAATTCAACTGCTGTCTCATCTAGTGTACCACTGTGATCAGAATGCACCTTTTTAAGTATTTAACCCATTTGATGTTTGAACGACCATAAATTTGAACTACTATCAAAACCTTTTGACATAGACTCGATTGAAGAATTAACCTGCATATCCAAACCTGTTAAACCTGACAATGTGCCACCAAAGAAACTTCACAGTTACATCATAACAAAATGTGGATTTCCTTGGTGTTACCATGGAAACTATACTTTCTTTTGGTAATGCGAAGCAAGCTTTATTTGTTTTTATATATTCTAATTTACCAACAAGTCTGATATTTGATCTGATGAATATTAAAATCAAAATGTTTCAGCCTATATAGAATAGAAAATGTAATTAATTAAAAAAAAATTGCTTTGACTTAGTCAGTTGCTTAAATTATTTAAATTTATTATGTGTCACTGACGGAGCTAAATGCACGTCTAATTGTGTTCAAAGTGTTTTAGTTTCATGTGCAGCTGCCTGTTAAATAAATAGCATTAATGTATCATATTTATTTATTAATTATTACTTAATAATAAAAATAATTAATTAATTATTAATTAATTAATTTTCTGGCACCAGCCTTCTCTTATTAGCAGGAACTGTTTTTCCATTAAGATTTATGTATTCCAGTATCCTTCTATTCATACAATCTGATCTTCTTTTAACAGTGTCACTTTTTGAGTGATTTTCTTTTTGATTTTTTTAACACATTTTTTTTACTTGCTCTCATTGCCAGTTCAGTTCCGAGCCTTTGTGTCTTCTCCCTTCTTTAAGGCCTTCGACAGCTCCATTTCTGTAGACATCCAGGTAAAGTTCACCTGGTAAACAAATGACAATGAATATTGAATTGTGAATGCTGAGATTATGCTCTCAAGACACACTTGTAATGTGAAGAAATTTTTTTATTAACTAATTGTGATGAGAAACAATTAATTTTTATTTGTATTATTTTAATCATTTGGTTAATGATTATTATTTAAAATTGTGTGTTTGTAGAACATGCTGATCATGAGTTTAACAATACTTTGTTCATTTCCTGTCGATTTGCAAGGTTTTAATTTTGATTTTGTGTTTCAGAATTCAGATGGTGTGGCGGTGAAACAGTTTCTCAGGATCAGAGCTACAGATGGTGTCTTTGAAGACACATTTACTCTGTCTGAAATGGTCAAGTAAGACCATAATCACTAGAATATCAAAGATTCTTGTTGTCATCTTAGCTCAATTTGATGGAAAACCTGAGTTTAATGAGGTCAAGCTTTTCTTCTGAATTTACCCTTTAACCACCCAAAAATATCAATGGTCACAAACATGTTTATTTTAGACTATCACCAGCCCTAGTTTAGGTTACGCAATATGTGTGCACATGCAGTGGCACACTGAAATGGCAAAATTCACTTCACTAAAATCAAGTTTTCTTAGCCACCAGGTTAAAAGATGGACGGCTTCACATTGTATTTATAGTTATGATAAAATAGCATTTGTTCAAGCATGTCTAAGTTTCTGGGTTTCAAAATGAATGTAATGTTTGGTAAAATGCAGCAAAGTTATAGGAGATTTCTAAGAGATTTGGATGGTCTATGAAAAAAAATTTCTATCTAAACTATCAGAGACTTGTCTGGACAAAAATTCAAAAGTGTCACCTATTCACAGTCATTCTTAGCAAAGAATTGATATTTTACTTGCACTATTTTAATTTTTTTTAATGATGCAGATAGCACCTTACAGAAAACAAGTTTGTTTCTGTGTGTCTTTCTTTAATATGTCTGAATGTCCCACAGCGAAGGAACATGGGCAGTGGTTGCAAAGTTTGACCATAGGCAACAAAACACTTTCACCGCCAAGTTTGAAGTGAAGAAATACGGTAAGTGCAGTTAGGTTGTGAATACTTATGTTAAAAAACATCAGTATCAGGTTTTTTTTTTAAATATTTTTCCAAATATCACATTTTATACAGGAATGTTGTATCTTTATGACTTCTTGTTGTAGTGCTTCCAGCCTTCAATCTTACACTGACACCTAGGAAGCCCTTCCTCAGCGTGGATGACAGTGAGCTCCTTGTAGAGATTTCTGCAAAGTTGGTTTGATTTGCACACCCACACACACACTCAAAAACATGTCACAGTTTTCAGACACCTCGGGCCTGTTCATGTTGAAACTCTGAGTATGTTAACCCTGAGTTGAGAGAAACTCTAGGTTTTCCAGTAAGTGAGGTAGGCCTTACTCCGAGTCTGTTACCATGACAACTGACTCTGTGAAGTGAACCTCCTCGCTGGCAGGTTCACTATTAGACAAAGCAAGTTTATTTGTATAGCAAATTTCATGTACAAGACAGTTCAAAGTGCTTTGCATAAAACAGTAAAAACTTTACAGCGGGGTGCAGGAAGCAATAACAAGTGCATTCAAAACAAACTTTTTTAACCCTGCTGAGATTGTCAGCATATCTGCAGTTTTCTGGGAGTTTGTTCCACATCTCAGGAGCATAAAAGCTGAACACTGCCACTCCCTGTTTAGTTCAGACTCTGGGAACAGAAAGTAGATTTTGACCCTGATGACCTGAGGGATTTGTTGGTTCATAATGAACCAGAAGATCCTGAATGTATTTTAAAGAAAAGAAACCTTGAGTTTCTACCTGTCTCTCCCCACCTGAAGTCGCTGCCAGACATGGGTTTTTTGTACCAATGCTATTCCAGAGATTTAGAAGCTGAATTAATGCACAATAATTTATGTAAGGAGTAGATTATTAGACCTCAAACAGACTGAACTGATCAACGTCTAATCATATGGTACTGTTTGGCAGTCACTTAGATTCTCTGGTCGTACATATCAACCATGACACATCGCGGATATATCACAGCAAAATTATTACTTTACGCAGCACTACTTTATAAATTTTTTTCTAAAGTATTATGTTGAATCCCCCCTCAACAAAAAAAAAGTTATTGTTAAAAAACCCCATTATATATAATAGTAGATTGGAAAACTGACATTGATAGTCAACTCTTTTGGTGAATGCATTTCAGATACCTTTATGGGCAGCCTGTCCAGGGAACTGCATATGTTGTATTTGGAGTGCTGATCAACCAAGAAATGAAGAGATTACCTTCAGTTAAGCAGTTGTCAGATGTAAGTTTATTATGAAATTCATTAGATTTCTATTTAGTTAGCAATTTAGTGTTTACATGATGTTTACATGTTTGATACTTTAAAAATATCAATTATTTGTGACACTGGTTAATAAAACAATATAATTTAATGTTGTCAGCTATATCCATTAATAAATGACTCAAAGAAATATAGCTCTGACAAACTTTTGGCTTATCGTATTCGCATACCCTATTTCATTCATATTATTAAGTATAATAAATCCTAAGAAATTAGCCAGAGCTTCAGTCTGCTAAATGTTTTGATATTCTTCATGAAGTAGTTGGGATATCTAGGCCTTTACTGGATAAAGTTGCATATGTCTTTTAAAAGGAGATGGTAAGCAAAAATACTGAATCCTGAAGTTTCTTTGAAGCTAGAAAGCAAAGTAATGAAGGTTAATGTAAAAATTTTAGATTAATCTTTGTGGTGTTTTTATTATTTGGAAATATATCTGAGAAGGTTCAGTATTGAACTTGAAGTCCCCATCTTACACAGTGTCTTAGCGAAAGAGATTTGCCCACTATATTTAAGTGAAAGGTCTCTAAATTGTTACTGTCAAAGGCAAAAGAGACTTTATGCTGGAAAAACATTCTGTAATGAGAAAATTCTTTGTTTCTCTTGTACGTAGCTGGATGAAGGAGTTGTCAAACTAAGTATGGAGGAGATCAAGAAAGTCTACCCCAATATTAAATCTTTGGTGGGCAGCTCTGTATATGTAAAGGCATCTGTACTCACCAACACAGGTAAAACCCACTTGTTAACTGTTGTTGTTTTTTTTTTCATTATTATTTTTTTCAACTTCAACTCATTTATACCTAATGCAACATCTGAGTGAAGCTTAAGTCTTCAGGGTTTAAACATATTTACTCTTTCTGATCTAAGATGAAAACATAAGTTTAAACAGATTGTTTATTAATGAGTTGTGAAATGTTGTATCAGAGCTATAATATTTTTTAATGCTTTAAAAAACACACAACCTTGGAAAAATCAAACTCTCCATTATGTTGAAATCAAACCAAAATTTGTTAAGATCTATGCGGTTATCTCTGCAACCCTGCAATGTATTCTGAGGACAGATGTGTACTAATGTGTCCTTTAACCCTCTGGAAAAAGTAAACTAAACTCGGTTTCAAAATGTTTGTTGCTTTTCCCTTTCTTTATTATATAGGTCAAAGCCATAACAACTGTTTGTAGTGTTTCATGAGCCAAGATCTAAAGAGGAACCTATCAGTTTATGTCAATGAAATATTTGAGGTTAGTTGTTCTTAGAAGGTCTTTGCACTTTTTTTCACCTGCATAGGAAGTGATCTAGTTGAGGCTACAAAGACTGGCATCACAATTGTGGATTCCCCCTATGTTTTATCCTTTAAAGACACACCGAAGTACTTCAAGCCAGGTCTCCCATTTGACTTTACAGTAAGGACCGAAGTCTGTACATTCATACTTTTTGTTAAATATATGTGTCAGACAGACAGACAGAGAGACTGACTGACTGACTGACTGACTGACTGACTGATTGATTGATTGATTAATTGATTGATTGATTGATTTTTATTGTCTTTATTTCCCCAGATTCAGGTGAGCCACCATGATGGATCCCCGGCCCGAAACGTCGCAGTCAAAATCAATTTGATGGACACAACACTGGTAGTCTCATCCAGCACTGTCAAGGGTACCATCAACATGCCTCGTGATCAGCATGCACAAACCATCATTGTTAGTATGACTACTTGCTATCTATACTCAAACAAAATGACGTGAAAGAGCCTATTGTTGAGAAGCTGTAGCCGTAAAGTTGTCTATGCCTGTTGCGGCAGAAATCCCCGAACTTGCTGGTGGACATCAGCAGTGAGGGATGTCGTCAAGCTGAAGAAAGAGTTCTATCAGGCGTTTTTGGCCTATGGGACTCCGGAGGCAAGTGATTGGTATTGGCAGGCTAAGTGGAAGGCAGCTTCGAAGGTCGCTGAGGAGGCATGGGAGAAGTTTGGAGAGGCCATGGAGAATGACCTCCAGACGGTTTTGAGGAAATTCTGGTTCACAATCCAATGGCTCAGGAGGGGGAAGCAGTGCCCCATCAACACCGTGTATTCAGGGGTCCTGGAAAGGAGGGTCCATCAGATAGTCGAACCTAGAATTGAGGCCATTATAAGTCAAGTTAAATTTAAGAACAAATGGGCTTAGGAAAAGTAATGCGTGAATGTCGGGTTGTGTCAGGGGTTAAAAATTAATTGGGTCAAGTCCAGATTTCACTGGAAGATATTCTGTCCTGTATGGACCCATAAAGGACTCTGGCTCACTCTGCCCCTGTGTGGAACCAGGGCAAAACTGCCATGTGGAGTCTGACGTAGCTTGTAAAGTTTCACATAACTTCTAGCTTCCTTTGGTTTGTGAAACAGTCATGTGGAAGTCAAAAATAAATTTGCATATTAACACATGGCCAAAAATAAAAGTAACAAGCGGAATGTATGCCATTGTAATGGGATAGAAGGAGGGGCCTAGCATTTCTTACTAATTTACATACTTGAGTAAGAGTATGAGGATGTTGTATTAAAATTCCTCTTAAAAGTACAATTCATGTAAACTTTACTTAAGTAAATGTAATTATGTAAATGTAATGCCTTACTACCCACCTCTGGTCCTGTGTTGGTTCTTGTTTTATCTCTTGCTCTGTCCCGATCTTTCTATCTATTCCTCACATCCTCTGATAATGTCCTCTTGGGTACTTTCTCTCTGCTAATAGATAGAAATGGTTCAGCTTAATCCTTTTTTCCTTATACAACTTTGTTACACACTGTTACTGTAAAATGCCCATGGGCCTATTGGACATTTTTTTTGCTACATAATGACCAAATTGTAAAAAATTGTTATTATTTTTCACTGTTGTCTTTGTTTCCTAGGCTGAGACCACACAGACTGACCTGAGACCAGATCAGCAAGCCAGACAACAAATCATTGTTCATCCTTACACCCCCTTTAACAGTGACCGGCAAAACTATCTTTATATCTCTAAAAGTGCCAATACACTGTCTGTAGGAGATAGACTTTCTCTGGATTTCTCCATTCGTGCTGCAGACCAGACACACAGAGATTTTATAAAACACATCACCTACCTGGTGAGACAAGAGTCTTATTCCAAATTTATAAATTCCCTATACACTATGTAAAAATAAAAAATAAAGTCTATAAATCAGGTTTTATGAATCCTAATTAAAGAAAATGTATATATTAATTTTAGACTTTTCCCCAAAACTATGCAGGTGCTCAACAAAGGCAAAATCATAAGTGCTCAATGTATGGACGTGGCAAACCAGCAGGTCACCAGCATTGGGCTAACAGTAACTTCAGAGATGATGCCATCTTTTCGTGTTGTGGCATTCTTCAGTATTCCCTGGGCGGGACGAGAGGAGGTGGTGTCGGACTCTGTCTGGATAGATGTTGCAGATTCCTGTATTGGAGGGGTGGGTGTTCATCTCACATAGTTAACAGCATTGGTTCCATTTCTAGAAAAATTTTAAGTTTTGATCACAAAAGTCTGCCGAGAGGGTATATTAAGGTAAGCAGTGTTTGACTTACGAGGCTTGAACAACAGAACAATCAGAATTTTAAACTTTCCACACTGTTAGGAAATATTCAGAAAAGACCAAAATAGAGGTCCAACAATGTCCAGTCTTGTTCAAAGACACAACAGTGAGATATATTGTTCCACTCAATCAGTGTATCTTAACCTATTTTTCATGCTAATCCGAAAAAGCCATTTACCCCCTGCCCCATCCCATGCTGAAACCATGCTTCTATGCTTTCAAAGTCAGATAAATAGTCACTATAAATATTGTATACTGGCTGGGTCCTGTCCTTTAATGAAGCCAAAGTTAAATTAACAACATTAAGCCTTACTTTTTGTTCTTAAAATAGGGACAAAGTGTGGGCATCAATCACAATGGCTCTGAACGTTCAAAGCCATGGGGACCCCGTGTGTTCTTTAGGGGACCCCCTTGGGGTGTCATAGACTCCAGGTTGGGAACCACTACACTAGATGAAATGTTCCTTCATTTCTGAGACTGTAGTTGATTTGGACTTAGTCTAAACTCTCTAAAAACTCAAAATACTCATCACAGCAATAATACCCCAAATTTCCCCACAAATATTTACTAGAAATCTGTTTAATCAGCCACCACATTATGGCACCATGCCAGCCCTCATAGAGCTGTGCCAGACTTGCAGAGAACTACTTTGTCCCAAAACAATTTCAATAACATATATAATATATATATATATATATATATATATATATGTGTGTGTGTGTGTGTTACTGAAATTGTAATCCTAATCCTATTAATCAGTAACAATGAGTTTGAGAAGCAAAGGACTCGGTAAAGAGGTGATTTTCTTTGGAGCTGAAGATAAATCTATGTTACCTGTGTTGCATTTTAATTAATCTTCTCTTATAGCTTAAAGTTGGACCAGCAAACAACAGACACCAAGTCTACGCACCTGGGAAAAACCTTAATTTCCAGATCAGAGGTGACCCAGGGGCAAAGGTTGCCCTGGTGGCTGTGGACAATGCTGTATATCTCCTTAGCAAAGAGAGACTCACACAGAGGAAGGTGAGTGTGTGTGTTTATGTATTGGGGAGTAGTTCCCAAAAATTATTCTTGTTAGATGGAAAAAGTTAAATACATAAACCAAATGCAGGACAGATAGATATAAAGTATACATTTTTAATTAAAAAATGTGAATGGAGGAAAATATGTACGCCTTAGAAAATAGTGTCAGCCGAAAAATAGAGGGGAAAAATCAGACAGCAAAATCGTGCATAAAAGTCATTGTGCTAGTTTTCCAATTTAATCTTGCATTCAGATTTGGGACACTGTGGAACACGGAGACATTGGCTGCACCAGAGGGGGGGGTCAAGATGCCACAGGGGTGTTTGCAGATGCTGGACTTCTTTACATGTCCAGTGCTGGGTTCCAAACTGAAGCCAGAAAAGGTAATTATAAGTATGGACTTTCTTTTAAGGTCTTTTTCTTTTGAGGTCGATAGCTGCAGAAGATTTCTAAGTGGGAGAACTTGCAAAATAGCAGGGTGTTCAAATACTTATTTTCCTCACTGTATATATAATTTTTTAAAATTTTAATTAATTTATTTTTTTATTTATAGCCTCTATAGCAGGGCTACGAAATTCGGTCCTAAATTGAGAAGCCCTGCTCTACAGTCTGCACATATATTCTATTGACAGTCATTTGGCAGATGCTTTTCTACAAAGCGACTTACATCTGAGAGTAAGAACAACACAAGCTAGAATTCAAACAGGATTGGACATCATAATTAAGTAGTAGTCAGACCATTGTGAGTCCAGTTGGACCAGGTGCTGTCATGTAGTGCTAGAGGTAGTGCTTTTTTTTCACCTTATTTCTATAATAGTCTATAAGTGCACGCAGCTTATTTAGTGCTGAGTTGAGCCAAAGAGCTGGACAATTCTTTCCAACTCATTTTGACAAGTAGAAGAGGTAAACTAAGTGCAGAAATCCTAGCCGTTTGGGTTATTGTTTTGTAAGCCAGAAGCAGAGCTTTGAATTTGATGCGTGCTGCAACTGGAAGCCAGTGAAAAGCGATTGGCAGCGGAGGGACATGAGCTCTTTTTGGCTGGTTGAAGACCAGACGTTCTGCTGCATTCTGAATCCCCTGCAGAGGTTTAACTGAGCATGCAGACAGGCCTGCCAGTACGACGTTGCTGTAGTCAATGCCCAAAATGACCAGAGCCTGGACCAAGAGCTGTGCTGTGTGTTCAGTCAGTTAGAGTCTGAGCCTCATGATGTTGTAGAGAGCAAATCGATAAGACCGGGAAGCCGAGGCAACATGGTCCTTAAAGGTCAGATAGTTGTCTACCATGACACCAAGATTCCTGGTAGAAGACGTAGGCACAAGTGTGATAAAGTTGAGCTCCATGCTTAATTGTGGCAGTAAGAAGGACTGGCTGGACAGACAAGTTTAGTCCTTAGCTTCAGATTTAGCTGAAGGTGGAGATCGTTTATCCATGCAGCGATATCAGCAAGGCATGCTGATATTTCCATTGAGACAGTTGTGTCGTCAGGTGGGAAGGAAAGGAAAAGCTGAATGTCATCTGCATAGCTGTGATAGGAGAAGCCATGAGAGCTAATGACTGCACTGAGTGAGGAGATGTAAAAAGAGTAGAGGGCCAAGCGCTAAGCCCTGGGGCACCCCTGTTGTCAGCCCATGTGACCTGGACACTCCTCCACACCAAGGTACTCTAAAGGAACTTCCTGTGATGTAGGACATAAACCACGAGAGGACAGATTCTGAGATGCCAAGCTCGGAGAGCCTGGAGAGGAGGATCTGATGGTTGACCGTGTCAAAGGTTTTACATGTTTACATGTAAACAAAGGTTTACAAAGGTTTTACCGTGTCAAAGGTATTACATGTAATATGCTTGTAAATGGCACATATTAACAAAACAATCACTGATATATCACTACATGCCCTTCACCCTGCACTCTCTTATCTATTTAGCCCTACAGTGTCCAGGCAGCACCAGAGGAAGGCGCTCTGCTGAACTTTTGAAACGTAAAGCACGGCTTGGTGAGTACCTCAAACTTATCACTGAGAGTTTGATCTGAAAACCAGTGAGATGGAGCACTATTCCTACTCTCTACTGTTTTTTTCTCATCCACCCCTTTGCCTCCAGAGAGTCACTACAAGGAGAAGTTGCAGAATCGCTGCTGTAAAGATGGCTTCCGGGACATCCCAATGCCTTACTCTTGCATGCGACGATCCCTCTACATCACTGAGGGGTGGGACTGCATGCTGGCGTTCCGCTACTGCTGTGCCACTTACAGGGACCAGGTGTTTAGCACAGAGATTCCCACCACCCCTCCACCAATGACTATAGCACCTCTCACCACTACTCGTCCACCCGTACACACCTACCCTGAATTTCATATTAATTATATGTTTGTCGCCGAGAGTCACCCACCGATTTTTGGTATGTACCCCACTTTATCTTTATCAAACTTCTGCTTTGTGTAGAACATATTTTGGATGTTTTTTTTTTGTTTATGTTATTTTTTTATGTGATATACTGTTGACCAGGTTTACTGTATTTTATTATGCAAAAACCTCTTATGCTACCACATCAAATCTCGGACTGATGGGACTTTCATGTGTTCAGTAGCTGTTTGGTCACACATCAATGTGTAAAAGATAGTTTACTGAAAACAATGTATGTGCTAATTCTATATGCCACTGTTTATCTATCTCTGAATGTATTTAAATAGCTAAGCAAACTCCTGGATTACGAGGGTTACCTGGACGAGGAGGATTTGAAATACCCAAATATTCAATAACGGAGGCAGGAGCAGAGTTTGTGGAGGAAGAAGAGGGGGAGTATCAGGATGAGACTGAAATATATTTGCGGTTCAAGTTCTTTGAGTCCTGGTTGTGGATGAATATTGAGCTGCCCAGCAAGGTCAACATAGATGGGTAAGTGAAAGGTTGTAGTGAGGGGGGTTACCTTAGTGGGCCAGTTATTCAAACGTAATCTAATCAGATTTTGGTTATCGGATTTGATCCGATAACTGAAAACAGGATTGTGTCGATCCCAACAGGAGGTTGGATTTTAAGGCGGATTTCATGAAGAAAATGTGGTAAAACCTCCGATTTGATCAAATAATAGGATATTTTTAGTCAGTGCATATATTTATATTTACATGTTGCATTTGAATTGTTCAACCGTTAAAGCGAAAAAGTAGATAAAGTAGGCATAGGCTATCTATTAAGCCTTTCAGCATAGTACCACAGAAATCAAATCATAAAATATGCTTGTCCACATGAAATAAACCCCCAAACACCTTTCAATAACAAACAAATAAAAAACATCTATTTTCCTGTCCTTCATCAATGTATAATTATAGAAGAACCTGTCAAAAATTGTTTCTAACAATTGCATCCCTTACTACACGTACAGTCAGTCCCTCACTCTGACAGAATGCCAAAGATTGGTCTGGTTCTTCAACATGGGGCTCAGGTGCATAATTAACATTGTCACAGAGAGGAACATTGGGTATTTTTTTTATTTAAGACCTTTCCAAAATATTCACAATGTAGTTAATGGATTTGTTTTATATTTGTTGTGGCTCTGATTAGAAGTCATACAATCCTAAATAGAAGAGGATGTTTATGATTTATGTGTGTCGTCTCAAAATGTAAAACACTTAAAGCAGTGGTTCCCAAACTTTTTTTGCAGGCCCCCTTTTCATTGACAACAATAATGTCAGGGAAGCAAGATATGCCTCATCATATTTTCTTTACTTTTTTTTGTTGGGAGTTGAAATTTCTGTTCTTGATTCATCATCATTTGCCCATTGTTACTTTCACAAATGTGTCCATGTTTTATTTAGCCTTGCTGATCCCCCCC
>JBAMHW010000004.1:23179354-23190074 GCA_037177495.1 Rhadinocentrus ornatus
TTTAAACACTGCTTGAAGCACTTCTGGTTGAGATGCAACCTGTATTTCGCTGCCTTGTACCTGTGACATGCGCAATGGCAATAAAGTTGAATCTGAAATCTGAATCTAAATCTAATGTTTGTTTTTTTACTTTATCTCTGGGTAGCTTCATGCTTTGAAAACCTCTATGTTACCCATTTAATTTAAGTTCAGTTCTCATTTGAAGTAAATTTGTCATTTAGGGGTGGGGATTTTTAGCACACTGAAATTTTTAAGAATCCATCAGAATAAAGGGTAGAAAACATTCTCAGTGTTACTTGAAAAATTCCCTTACATGACATTACATCTAGAATTTAACTGATCTGCATGCTTTTTAAGCACATACTGGTACAAAATTGATTAAACATTACAAATTGAATAATAATGTGGTGTAAAGGTGCAAGCAGAATCACTAAATAACAGCACAGAGATCCTGGAGAACAAGCTCTGTCATGGAGGCTACAGGGAGGATAAACCAGGACTGGGTGTGTCCTGTATTAGCTGTCATATAAACAAGGGGAAAAAGACAACTGCATTTTACTATGTACGTCGTGCTGTGAACATACTGAAGGACTTTACCTAAACGCAGTGGAAGATTTTCCAGTACCTGCCCATCACAGAACAATATGAAACAGACTAATCTTGGTAATGACACACTTCTTAAACCTGCAATTCTGTTTCTTTGTTTTTCTGTATTGATGATGAAATATTAAATTGTGGTTTCCTCTTTTGAACTAAGCTTAACTAAAACAAATAGGTGTACAAGGGTTCAAATGCTTTAATTTTCTGCATGTTAAGTGAACAAAGACTTTTTATTAGTGAAACGAGGAGATTATACCATGTAGGACTTTGCTTTCTGTTCATTTCTTTGTGTTAATTATTTAGTCAGAGTCACATGCAAGGAACAGATAGGAACCGCAGCAGCACGTTTTCTCTCTGCTGGTTAAACCTGACTAACCAGTCCGTTGAGGGTGTCTAACTGCGGGCTGGTAATCCATGACATGAGGCAGCTAAATGCATTTACACACTTAATAAATTAATTAAATGATTCATTACATTAAAAAAAAAATTATTCTGTTCTGTACAACAAAACTCATCAATACAATATTTTAGGAATTCACATGTAGTCATGAAGAGCAGCGATTCAAGATAACTGGAATAAACAAAGAATATATCAAATCTGAAAATTTTCTTACAGAACTTTTTTTTAAGACATTTTAGTAATGAAATGCTACAGAGACACCACCATATCCATCCATTTATCCATCCATTTTCTGCCATTTTCTGGGAAACCCCAAATTCCCTCCCTCCGGCCACAATCACCCGCTTGTCTGGGGGGGGATCCTGAGGCGTTCCCAGGCCAGCCAAGAGATGTAGTCCATCCAGCTTGTCCTGGGTCTTCCCTGGCGCTTCCTCCCAGTGGGACGTGCCCGGAACACCTCACCAGGAAGGATTCCTGACCAGATGCCCGAGCCACCTCATCTGGCTCCTCTCAATGCGGAGGAGCAGCAACTCTACTCTGAGCCCATCCTGGATCACCAAGCTTCTTACCCTATCTCTAAGGGAGAGCCCGGCCACTCTGCAGAGAATATTCATTTTGTGGTGTGTGTGTGTGTGTGTGTGTGATCCTTCCTTTCACACCACTAAATGTGGAGTTTAAAAAGTTAACTACTAAATGAAAGTATAACATTTAAACAATCAAAATTAAAATGAAAATTGAGAATATAGAAAAAGTAAACAAAGTATCTAAAGATGTATATAAAAAAATCCACAATACTAACTCCAGCATTGTGTTGTCTCTTTCAGGAGCCAAGAGCAAGGTAAAAGAAATAACCTTGGGATTTGTCCTGGGAGCAGTCGGAGGCTGCATACTGGGAGCCACAGAGGACCCGGTGGACAAGATTGTGTCAGTGATGACTACAAGGAGTTCATTAAAACCGGTGATGGAGGAAGCCAGGACAGTGGGTGCTCTGGGGCTGGGGACCCTCATGGGGGCCACAGCACTAACAACAGCAATGACATCGGTTATAGCTGGTGTGATTCTTGCAGCAGTGGTAGCATCATTGTTTGCAGCCACAAGAAGCTGCACCGGCTCCCACAAACATTCTGCTGGATTGTGGGCATCAGCAGGATTGGCTGGTGCCTTCGGGACAACCTGTAGCGGCGTCATGCTTGGAAGTGCAATTGAATGGATTGTTAAAAAGTATAACATGGTAGGACTTCTGTGGGCTCTCAGCTTATTCACTATGCTCAAACCACCTATGCGTTCTCTGTTCAGGATCCTCTGGAAACAGGGGGAGATGTGCTGCACTTTGGGGTTGGATGCTAGGTCAATGGAGAGGAAGAACCTTGAGATTAGTGACTGGCAGCAGAGACAGAGGGTGACCTTACAGCTAGAGCAGAGGATACTGTCACTAGAGAAAGGAAGCAGCACAAGTGGGATGGAGGACAGGACAACATGGGCCACTGAGCAAAAAGAGAGGAAGAAGATAGAGAGCAAGAGGCTTAAGAATGAAGAGGCTGAGATGGAGCAAAGAACTCTCCATGACTGGATCAACACCGTGATGATGAAACATGTTGACCTTTTGGCTTTCTCAGGTGTTCCAATGACAATAATTGCCATGGTAACATCAGGATTTGGGCTGTTTGGTTATGGAAACCACCAGTCTGTGTTAATAGTGCTTCTGGCTTTAGTTAGCCTGATGGGCTATTTTCTTTTGCAATCTTCTGACTTTAAGTTTTGGATGTTGGTCGGGTGCATGGGAATGTTTGCAACTTTTGTCATCGCCATGCTCACCCTGCACGCTGGACAGGTGGTCGTAACAACTGCAATGAAGTTGAGAGAAGCAGGTCATACTCAGTCCAGAGAAACTATCAGCACTGGTATGAACTACCAGTCCTCTCTAGAAGCCGTGAAGACGGCGTTCTTTGGTGCAAAACTGTGTCAGCTGGGCTTGGGGGCTACAGTTGGTGGGACACTAGTAAGACATTCAGCTGGGGAGGTAAAAGTTATAGCAGGGGCAGCTTCAGTAGCAGGAGGTTTATTAGTTGGGATGGAAGTTTTAGCCCCAGTTCTGGATGAAGGGGGCACAGCCGGAGCACTGCTGGGTGTGGTGGGAGCAGCCGGGGTGTCTGTGGGTGCAACAGCAGCTGCAGCTGGAAGATGGTCATCATGGCAAGGAACTTTGGGAACAACAATAGGGTTGATTATAGGAGCATTAGGGATGGGAAAATGGCATACTGTCAATATTGGATTGCAGTTGCCTGTGGCCTATGTCTTTGCAATGATCAAACCATTTTAACCAAAAATGTGTGTCCCTCATATATCTGATTTCTATCTCCCATAGAATGTCATTTTGTATGAAGTATAAAAACTACACGAGTGAGAATATTTTACATGTCACTCCATCCCTCAAATGCCGGAAGCAAGATTACCAACGTGCTATTTTTTTTTTCTTTTAAAAAAACAACACATTTTTGAATTCTTATTAATGCAATCTTGGACTTGAGTTGATACATTTTAACTACTGAATGTAACAACAGAATAAATATCTGAACAAGTTGGCAATATATAAATGTATTGGAATTTATGTTTTTTATTTTGTTTTGTACTAGGTAAGTGACTGTGGTATAGCTACAGAAAAATGCTAAATAGTCTAACATAATGTGGAGATTAGATGAATTACTAAGGCACAGCAGGGACTGGATGAGAGAGGTAGCACCAAAAGCTGAACTATGTTTCAAGTTATAGTCACAGGGTTTTGTTGAGAGAAGACATGACCTGGCTTTTGTGTCTGATCCTGTGATATTACCTACCACTACTGTGACTAAAACGTACAAAGAATGATTAGTTTCTGTTGCAACAAATCAAGCACACCTGCATTTTTCTGAGTTTTTAGAACAGGTTCAGGAATATTTGTTTCACTGGCTCATTATGATGAACCAGTTATCTACATTCAAATCTATAGTTTTGATCAGAAGGAAGTACAAATGTCAAGCTGTTTACCTTTTTCTTCCAATGCCTTTGTTTAACAACAGGAGGCACTGTGTTTCAGTGGTATACCTGTTCCTGGTTAAGCCTTACTTTTCAGCTGGAACCGTTCTGTGATGTTATTTGTAGTTTTATATATTTGAAAAGTGTTTCAGCCATCAGCTGCAACATTTGGACTCAGATCTGTTCTCGCTAATATGCAACAGGTATAGTGATAGTTTTTGGTAGTTTATTAGTTTAGTATTGAGTGCAAGTGAACAATCCAACTTGTATTAATTTACATTTTTACTAGGTTACCAAATCTAAACAAAGTATCTCACTAGCACCAAATTATAATAAAAATGTCTTTATTAAAAAAGAAAATAAAGAAAAGAAAATCAAAATAAAACAAAATAATAACAATGAAAAAAAAACAAAAAACATACAACCCTCATGAAATTTAGCATCTTTATTCCATAAAATGTTTAATTGGGTCAAAGATTTTCTGAAAGGGTATATAATACAGGGTATATTTCCATTTTAACAGTTACTGTTACATTTGCATCCTGTTTCAAAATACAGTGATTACTCATTACTAGCATTTATTTATTCATAATAATAATAATAAAGTAATAATAATAATAATGTTTTCTGTATCAATAGTTTATAAAGCACAACTGTATCTACTTCAGAACTAGCCAATGATTCTTGTTTCATAACTTCACCCAAGTAAATATTTTTGGCCCTGATGGGATGACTGATAAATTCAACCTGAAATATTTACTCTCTAGCCTTGAGTCATCATGCTTTATGCACCTATGAAGGCATAAAAGACAAAACTGGTTATTCCACCAGAGCAACCAATAACCTTAGGTACAAATAGTTTTTGGCTAAACAAAAAGAATCTCATGAATAAAAACATAAACTAGCAGAGTTTTACAGTATGACAATACTCACAGACTATACCGTGTAACTAGATAATTATCAACTATATTTATATCCATAAAAATAACAAGCTAACATTTCACTGTCAGATGTGAACAACTAAAGCTTTATGTGCTGCAAAGGACATCACTTAAGACACATTTTTCATAGTGACAATTAGAGTACTTCGTAAATGAATAAAAACTTAACTAATGTTTCATCACTTTGACATTGTACAAAATTACTTGTGACCAATCTAGAAACAACATAATCTGGTTGTGACACACTTACTACACATAAGGTCCCACAGTGTGTGTTTCACAGGATGGGGAAGTTAGAAGGGTAAATTTTACACATAATAAAGATCCAATTTTTAGGATTACAATGAAAACTATTTAAAGGCAAGAAAGTGATTAGGTTATATGTGATTGTTAAAAATATATATATATATATATATGTCATCAATTTCAATGAACATAAGTCCTTTTTACCTGTTTAATTGATAGCTGGATGATCCAAAAGAACGTTTCTTTCTTACTTTCTCACCCCTTACCCCTTACCCTGTTCCAGCATGGTCTTCAATCCTGTTGACAAGTTCATTGTTCATGTTTTCCACCATATTTCTGTCTCAAGTCAAGGGTCTGAATCTTTCCTGTAACTCATCTCAGTGACTGAGCTTATCTTGCTTTCAATTAAAGTTTTGTCCTTTTTCTGGTCATTGCCAATAAAACATGTTGTGTTACAATCTAAATTAGACAATGTCTAACTCCAGCACACTGACAATACAAAAATAAATAAATAAATCTATATTAATCTCTCTGTTTATACACACAAGTAAGTACCAATTCTCACATGTAAGGGGTAAAGTGAGATTGAGAGTGGCTTGACTAATTACACTGACTAATTAATACTATTCTTTTCATTTAAAAAACATTGGGCACCTTATAGAAAAAAATGTAATATAATCTGAAATGGAAAGAAGTTCTACTTCAACATGGGTGAGCATGGCTGTGAAAGGACGTTTAAGACAACATTTTGTTAAGTCATTTAATTGTTTCTGTGTTTCGGAATAAACTCACTTTATAGAATACACCAGGATATCACAGTGAAATTGCTATAATTAACACTACCAACAAGTTTAATTAAAACATTTCAAACATGCTCCTGGATGCAGCAAATAAAAGATTTATTTAGTTATTTAGTTATTTGTTTATTTTACAACAAAGTCTTTCTTTTTCTCGGTTAATTTCACCATGTGAAACACAAAAAGGTTTGTCATAAGTTGTGGTATAATTGCTATTTATTTTTTTCACATGTATCATATTTTGTTAAGTTTATTTTCTGATCATTGATTTACTGAAAAACCTTTGAGAGGACATCGTTTCTTGCTGTAAAAAATATGTCTTTACATTTCATGATAATGCCCGCTGCATAGTGGTGTAGCGGTTAGCACCACCGGTTCAAGCCTCAGCTTGGTTGTGTGTGTCCACATGTTCTAGTAATGTGTGGGTTTTCTTCAGGTTAATTGGGGGTTAACCAATTAACAGAACTGCAACCTTGCACTGGAATATGCAGGTATGGACAGTGGGCAGATGTTTTTTTTTCCTTTTTAAATAAACGTCGTTTCTACATTATGAAAAACACATCTTTACACCTTCAACTATTTAACTGAATATAGAAGTCTGTGGACGTCGTCTTTTAGACATCTTTTCTACATTATGAAAAAAAATTCCTTTTCACCTTCACAATCCACTTTTCAACCAAATCACAATGGTGATTAGATGTTGGGCAAAGCTGTCTTTTCAATGTCTTTTCAATTGACTTGTGCTGGGTGGGGAGTACAAGTTGGATTTAATCAGTACGGATTGAACTGCAAACATCTGCTGTTGTTACTAAAGCTAGCACGGCTCTCATCAGTGTTTTTTCACACATCGCCTACATTTGTGCTATTTTCGCCTCAGTGAGTGAGGTCTCTTTATAGTGTGGCACGTTAGTGTAGTTTAACATGCATTATGATTTATGATGAGTTCACTTTCTGAGCATGAGGTCTATCTAACTGTATGGAGCAGCAACACAACAGGCTTCACAGAAATACAATAAATCTAATAATCCAGTAAAATGATCTGAAAATAAGGTTTTACGAAAATAGATTTAGAAAATAACAAGGTCCTACAATGACATCAATCATCATGAGATTTGTGTGCAATGTTAGAAATTTTTATGTCTCATCTCACAGTCTGCCAAAGATGGCACTTCCTGTTTCAGTGTTATTGTTATTCATTGCTATTGTTAACAGTGTGAATTGACAAAAAAGCATGAGTTCCATAGAGCAGGGGTGTCAAACTCAAATACACAGCAGGCTAAAATGAAAGAATTGGAAAGTTGAGGGCCGGACTCAATGTTCAATTCACAGATTCAGTGAACTTAGATGAGTAATTTTAATTCCAGCAGTAGAGTCATATTGAAGATTATTTTATTCACTTAGTTTCCCTTAAAAACCTTTAAAACTTTTGGTAGCCTATTTTCACAAATAATTTCACTTTATTGGTAAAAGAAAAAAGATGTTCTTGTAAACCCATGGCAGTTCCTCTTTGGTAATTCATGCTTGCTAAACAAAGAAAACTCAGCTCGTTTGCACACATCAGCCAAATGTTGAGGAGTTAGCAGAGTGACAACAGCACTGATTGTTAGTGTGGTGAAAGCCTATAATTCCAACGTGCCCTTACTTACATTTACCTTGGAGCTGGCAAAACCTTCCTCCCTTCTACTGATAGTTTTATGAATCAAATATGTTTATCAATAACAAATATAGCTTAATGATCCTTTAATTTAACATAGTGGCCTTTGTTGAGATTTTTTTCCTAGTTCCCTATTTAACGGGGTAACCATATTTTTTTCTCTTCTTTTGTGAAAGTTACACAAAAAGGAAGAAAAAGCATGTGCTGCTTCGTCACGATTAACAGAAGTGCAAAAGGAGAAGTGGATTACATTTCAGAATTGTTCAAAATACAGCTTCCTTGACCACTGCTAGTCCATGTCAGATGGTAAGATGGCAAGAGCAGTCCACAGAGAACAAACTGGCATCTCCATGGATTATGTAAATCTACCTGATCCATCAGTCTGCAGACGCTCTGACGTACACAATAACGTGTATCTTGCTGCACCAGGTAAGATTGAAGTCCTTCAAGAGAACATAATGACTTTGAACCAAAAAGCTGAATTCAACTATTCAATTACTATTTAAAATACTTTATAGACAATATCGTAACTTTTTATGTAATAGATAATGCATATGGTAAAATGTTTATTTTGCATGATAATTAATTTTAAACATAATTATTTAACAATTATTAAAATAAACAAAGCTTAATTTAGTAGACCTGAGTAATCTGGATAACCGAATAAAGCTTATGTATGCTTTCCAGCTTTATTAATAAGAATAGTAATAATAATGCATTTGATTTATATTGTGCTTTATTGCTGACGACACTCAAAGTACTTACATTGGATCCGTTATTCATCCACTCCTTATTTGGTGATGGTAAGCTACATGTGTACTCTGATTCAATTTGAGTGTGTTTTCTGCTTTCAGGGAGAAAGCTGTACAAACTGGTTGCTGTAAGCTTTGGATTCCTCTGTATCCTACAAGTCGCCCTCAACGTGTCGCTGCGGTTAGCTTTCTGTGAGTTATTTAACATTGTGTCTATTCTTTGTCTTTGTCCACAGTTTAAATTATAGCAACTTTAAATAGTCTTCTGTTGGTGATTTTATGATTTTTAAGTGTTGAGATTACAGTCACTTAAACTTTCCATCAAATTCAGGAATGTTTTTAGTGCAACTTCTAATTCTTGTTTGTTGTTTCATAATGTATGACTTACTGACAAAAGTCTGAGTATGTTAAGAATCATAAACTGTTATAAAAAAACTAAAAATCACATAGAAAAGAGTGAGACCTTCCAGCTCCCCAATTTGTATCCATCCTTAAATAGTAAAAACATTCTGCTTCTATAGGAACTTAAATGGTCCGTAAATGAACTGGATGAAAAGGAACTTATATTTCAGTAGACGCTTATATGTTTAAGGAATTATTCCCCTTAACTTTACTAACATTACCAAACCACCCTTAACCGTGATACTCAATGACACTAAACCATAAATTAGCATATGTGGAGGAAAATTATATCACTTTGTCTTTGTGAACAAACTGTAGTTCGCATGTGTCTCTTCTCTTTCAGACAGTCCAGGCATTTGCCAAAATGGGACAGAAGATTTCGATAAACTAATAAAATTGACTGGTAAGTTGGATGGCAAAACTCACTATACGGTGGCATTTTACACATTTTATATTAGAGTCCAAACCTTGTACCAAATGGAAAATATCAGACAAATTATAGATAAGTCTTTATCTTCATTATCCACAATTGTAAATATACTGTACATATATAGTGATAGGGCTAAGCATCACTACTATCTCTCTTCACTTGTTGGTTTGTCTGCTTGACACTTGGAAGCTTTTGATGTTCTTGATCGTAAGCAAAGATTATATAAAAAGTATGATTATCTTCTAATTAAAAATTGCCATGATGAAAACTCTACATGTAAATTTAAAAAATCACGAGTTTTATTAAGTCTTTTTTTGTCATCTCACAACAGATGAGTATTTTCAACAGGGATGGTTGTATTTCCATCCTAGTTTGTATTATACTTCATCAATCAAGAAATCCTGGCAGGAAAGTAGAGTGGACTGTCTGAGAAGAGGTGCAGACCTGGTGATTATTAATACCAAAAAAGAACAGGTATGTGCTTGTTGTGTGTTTACATGTGAAACTATGTGGGGCAAAATAGCACACAATATGATGAATGCAAGATCAGTTTAATTTAAATCAGTTACTGACTTTCTGTGTAAGGATTTCACAAGACAGTTTGACAGGCTCACGTGGATTGGCCTGTATGACAGCACGATGAAAGGGAACTGGAAATGGGTGGATGGGACTCCACTCACCAAAAGGTTTATACATTGTTTATGTATAAAAACTTAACATAATCCTGAAACCAAGGGCATTTGAATCTGTAGGCTGTTATTGCAGATTCATTAATATGTTGAATTGAAAGTCATATAACTTGCCTGCACTCCAGTGAGCTGATCTTTGAATATGCCTTAGACTCTTTTCTTTGTAAAAACATTCTGCAGTCATATTTATTGTTTATGTGGTTTATCGTCTTTTCTTTGATTTTAGCTACTGGGGCCTAGGGGAGCCCAACGGATTTGAAGGCAAAAATGAATCCTGTGTAGAGATAAGGTTCCATGAAATGGAAAACAGCTGGAACGACATACCATGTGAAGATGAAAACTTTTGGATCTGTGAGAAAAAAGTGTGTCTTTAATTGAATGTTTCAAATATTGTAAAGCTGAAATGTACATGTTCAGTCTGAAAACATAAAATCACAATTCATGGTCCATAATGTGTGATACAGTTTTATTATCATGTTTGTTTTTTGCTTGTTGTTTTTTTGTTTGTATGTTTGTTGACATTATTTGCATGTTGAACACACTTGTTATAAGACTTTATTATTCTCTGTGATAACTGTGACTTATTGTATTTATTACTGACAAGCACGAGGTCAAGCAGTGATGTTAGAGTGAAAGTAAATTGAAATATTTGCATTGTTTAAAGTGTGCTAAAAACCCATAAAAGTAAATAAATGAATTTGAAAAAAATTCTTTATGGCTAAGAAGCTAAGTGTTTTAAGGTGAACAAAAGCTGATCCTAAGTTGTAAATAGGCCTTTATCAATACATTAGTCATAC